>QLNU02015003.1:158432873-158481494 GCA_006491805.2 Dysdera silvatica
TTTTCCAACAAAGTTTGGTGACAGTTGCATTTAGGGGACCACCTCCATATTGACAAAGTGAAAAAAAGCTGCGAGGGCAGCGGACTCGCCACTTGCTTCTAGCCAATTTCTTCCTTTCTCTGACCTGAAGCCAATTATCAAGACCTGTGTGAATCAAAGGTGGCAAGAAGAATGGGATCATCAAACCAATAACAAATTGCATAATATTAAACATACAATTGGTAACTGGCCCTCCTCATACCGTAAAAATCGGAAAGAGGAGGTTCTCCTTGCTAGACTTCGCATTGGGCATTCCCATCTCACCCATAGACATCTGTTGGAAGGAAAACCAGCACCAATTTGCCAAGTGTGCAATGAACCCATGAGTGTTTTACACATTTTAACTCAATGCCCCTATTATAGACTTGCCCGCACTCTTACTTTTAACTCTTCATCACTGTCTGACATTTTAAATGACCATGCTGACCATACGCACGTTTTTAAATTTTTAAAAAGTACTGGCTTTTACTACAGTCTTTGATTTTACCATGTTTGGCGCAGTATAGCCCAGATGCTCTTGCGCCATAAAAAAGCCAAACAAATAAAAAATATATTTGATCACCCTGTATCATAAAAAGCTGAAAATTATTTGTAACTTTCAGAAAATATTTAACCAGCTATGCTTAATGCCTGTGTGCATTTTTGTAAAATAAACATGTATATTCATGAAGATAGAAACGTTTCTTTAAGAAAACCCAAATTTTGTCACATGTTTTTTGCATATAATATCCACAATTTTCAGTCAAATTTCACGAAACTTACAAAACATTTGTCAACGTACAAGAAAAATATTATACTTAAATTAGAAATTAATATATTGAATACACGATGAGATATGAGCATTTGAAGAAAATAATTTTTTACTGCGCATGCGCGAAAGATATGAATAACTTTCTTTCATAATTTTGTAGTCAATAGTATAGGGCAACTTAAAAAAAATACCAGTGGGATATCTTGAAAATTCAGAAAGTTATCGACGATATAGTGAGCCGTATTTCTCTAATTCTCTGAAAGTAGCTAGATGATAAGGGTTTTTTCCACAAATTGTCATATTCCAAATTACCAAACACCCCTGTTCTGAAAATGAAATATTCCAGATTTATGCAAATAAGGATCAAAAGTATCTGGACACCTGCATGTTTTGCTTCTCCTTTACAGAAGTCAAAAACCTTGCTTGGTGCAGAATGACCATTGTTGTCCTTGTGCCATAAAAATACAACAAACCAACAAGAAGTCAAAAATTAGTATGAAGTGGGACCACCTTTTGTTGCAGTGATGACTGCCACTCTATCTGGGAGGCTATCTACTAGTTTCTGGAATTTTTCAGTGGGAATTGCATGCCATTCTTGCAAAAGAATATTAATCAGCTCTTGCGCCAATGTGGGCCATTTTGGCCTAGCTCGTAGTCGACGTTCTAATTCATCCCATAGGTGTTCTATGGGATTTAAATCTGGGTCCTGAACAGGCCAGTCCAATTCCTCAACATCCATGTCAGCAAACCAGCTCTATACAGCCCTTTCTGTGTGGATAGGAGCACGATCTTGTTGAAACAAGAATGGACCCACTCCAAACTGTTGTCACAATGTAGACAACATGGAACTGCCTAAAATGTCGAGATAGCCTTCCATCTTCAGAGTTCCCTTCAAAGGAATTAAAGTGCCAAGCTCGAACCATGAGAAACCACCCCAAACCATTATGCTTCCACCATCAAACTTAACTTGCGGCACAATACAGTCAAGTAAAAAGCGTTTACCCAGCATTCTCCACATCCAGTCTCTACCATCTGATTGCCAAATAGTGTACCGTGATTCATCGCTCCATAACACTTCACGCCACTGCTGCAGGCTCCATGTTTTGCACCATTGTAAGCGACGCTTGACATTGATTGCAGTAATGCTTGGTTTATATGCAGCTGCTCGGCCATGAAAACCAAGACTTTGCAGTTCCTGACGAACTGTCTTTGTGCTGACGTTGCATCCAGAGGCTTTTTGAAAATCCGCACAATCGGATTTTCCGTCGATTTCATGCGGTTCGCTTTCACAACTCTCTTCAGCACTCTGCGTTCCCTGTCTACTAGACGGAGTGGTCGACCAGGTCGTGGATGCTCCGTTGTAGCCCCTGTACATTTCCACTTTACGATACAAATAATTTCCAGCTTTTTTATGATGCAGAGTGATCAAATATATTATTTTTTCACTTTGTCAATACGTGGGTAGTCCCCTAAATGCAAAAGTCACCGAAACTTTGTTAGAAAGTGTGCATTCGACCATGTTCTACAAGGTGTGACCAATAAGTATGGTGAATAATGAAATAAGTTTTACATTGAGTAGACCTGATATGGAATCTGTTTACAATCCTTCAAAACAGTCCCTGTCGTACAATATGCATATCTGAGAATGTGTATACAAATCTTCAAATGCTCTTGAAAACTCCTCCACTGGTACAGCTTTCAATTCCTGTGTCGCAGCAGCTTGAATGTGCATAATGTCTGTAAATCTTTGCCCTTTTAGAGCCACTTTAAGTTTATGGAAAAGGAAAAAGTCTGGTAGTGACAAGTCTGGGAAATACGATGGGTGCGACAGTTAAGTAACCAGATATTGAGCCAGACACAGCTTTACAAGCATAGCAGTATGTGGCTGTGCATTCTCGTGCAAGAGAAACCAAGAGCCAGGATACTTTGGATGTGGCCGTACATGACAAATACGAAGCCAAGAGTTGTTTGAGCACCTTGCCTTAAAACTCATCATTGACAGTTTGACCGACAGGAAGAAATTCATTGTGAATTATGCCTTGACAGTCAAAAACGGTTATCAGCAGTGTCTTTTTTACCCTTGACTTTTCAAAATGACATTTTTTCTGTTTTCGGGAGTTGGGTCCGCACCACTCCATACTTTGGCGTTTTGTCTCCGGATCATACTGGAAACACCAGGTTTACTCGCCGGTTACGAAGGTTTTCACGAACTGGGCATTTTCGTCCTCCATGTCGATGAAGTCCCCACAACATTTCATTCGTTGCTGTTTTTCTTCTCCCATTAAGTGATGAATAAATCACGAACAAACTTTGCATTTTCTCAAATCCTGTGTCACGATTTTCCGAACAGTTTCCTCGAGGGTTATCCAATTCGTTTGACAGCATCTTGATGGTTAATCGCCAATCTCGCTGCAAGAGTTCAGGTAGTCTTTCGATGTTTTTCCCTGTTCTGCTGATGGTGAGCTGCCCACTCCGATGCTTGTTTTTGACACGTTCACGCCCATTATTAAACTTTTTAAACCACTCGTACAGTCTTCAAGCTCATGGTGTCATCTCCATACACCTGTTTCAACGTTGTGAGACTTTCGCCTGCTAATTTATCCAATTTGTACAGGAATTTCAAATTGATTCTATGCTCCATGACACGCTACAAAACCACAGCACAGATAAAAGTCGATAATTTATCAAGACTCACAGCCACACAAAACCATGCACTTCTGTTAATTGAACATGACAAAGGTGTCGCTGATTATTGGGTTGCTCCCATTTTCGATTTGAGGGGTGATTCACCCTACTTATTGGTCACACTTTGTATATATCTCCAAAGTTAGAGAGCAATTGGCCTAGTAGTTTTTAAAAATTCGAAAAATTAAAATATCCAAAGTGTCCGGATGCTTTTGGGCAGCATATAGTGTATTTGATTTGTAGCAAATTGTGTGTATGTCTTTTTTTTTGTTACAATTAAACGTGAGATAGCTTACAAAATGTTATAAGTATGTGTTACCCCTGGGCCCTCAAGAGGGTGGTGAATAAACTGTTCGGGGGTGCCAACTGCTAGAGTGGATGGGGCTGGAGGTCATAAAAGATAATTTTATCTTATTAAATCTCAAGTAATAGAACCTAAAGTTATGCATTTCAAAACACCTTTAAATAGAGATAGACATAAACAAAACATTAGTTCTAATGACTTGTTGTACAAAACTTTACATACAGGCTTACAAGAGATGCAGTGATCGGAAGGCACACTTTGACATGGGCCAGCATGACCCTGTTATTTGCTGCAAACGTGTTAAATGTGCATGGTGCTTACAATGGAGATTTTGGTTCCAAATTGCAAAACTGATTTGGTATCCTTTAACATAGAGCAATACTGACATGATTAGATGTTCAAAACAAAGATGACATGATTAGGTATTCAAGTACAAGCAAGATTAGTATAGCTAAGCATTCATGTTGAAGCATTACTGATATGTGTGGGTATGGTCATGTAGGGTAATATTTCACCACCTCCTTTTTTTCAATATGTATGATTTTAAAGAGCTGCGGATGGTCCACTACTGTACTCTGCTGGCAAGTTTATGAAGCTGAGAGTTTTTTACTCTAAATTTTTTGAAAATAAATTAGCAACACCATGCGTTGCTAATTTGTTCAGTCAACTGTTTTTCTGAAGTAGGCTATTGCAGACGAAGAGTGTAGAAAACAATTTTACTGGTTTAAAGTTGTCCAGACTTCTAGTTTGAATAAAACAAATTACTTTATGTGGAATTTTTGATACCGATTCTCAAATGGCAGGATAACTGTGCACTGCACACTAAACACCCATCTTTCTTTAATCAGTATTTGTTAATTTATGTAAATTAAGTTACAATTTAGGCATTTCCAAATATAATATTTAAACTATGACGATATCGTCAGAAAAAAAAAAGTTTCTCTATTTTCATTTGCCAATATTTTTGTACTCACAGAATCCGTCGGAAAACTATAGGTACTAGTTCAGTATAACATTTGCTAGTTGTAAGACACAAATAAAATTTTCTTAATGTAATCACCAGTAATTAAATCCAGGCTATACAACTGCAGTAAAGTAAAACAAAGGTTAAAGTTGAGAATGGGAAGAATGAAAAAGAAATAAAGGAAGAATATATGTGAAAGGGAAAAAGATAAAAAAAAGCCTTTCTTTAAGGTGGAAATTTAAAATTCCATAGGCATGAGAAATTAAAACTTCGTGTTTTGGTAGTTCAATGTGCAAGAGTGTCTGGGGCCATTATATCAAATCCAGATCTTGATAAGATCACACTGCTCACTGTAGCCCAGGGCTTAGATTCTTCGAGAAATTGTAGATCCCTAGAGGATTCCTCGGAAAACAATAGGTCCTGGTGCAGCATGACCATTATAGTCCTTGAGCCGTAAAACCACAAACAAATATATCATATCCAATTTTAAGCATATCTACTTTCTGACCATCATAATTAAGTGGAAGTCTTGTTTGAACCAAAAACATGGAGTGTGAATTGATTTGATTGATAGTCCCGATGCTTCGACCATAAGGCAGAAGGTTCGAACTTCATAGCACAGAAATCTTTTTATTTGCTTGGTTGAGAGAATAGTGGTTCTTAAAACTTTTCTAGTAAGTGATATTTGTTTTTATTTCTCAGTTATTTAGCATCTCCCTTTTTTTACCTTTTCTATTTTCTCATCCTTTCTTGAACTTTTTGGTTGCTCTTTTTTTTTATATTCTTGATATTTTACCACCATCAATTCATTATGGTTTTTTATTTTTCTTGCTTTTTCCTATTCTCACCATTAACAAAATTTTAGCACATAATAAATAACCTTTCAAAATCTATTTCTACTCATGTTGTTTTAATTTTTGCCTTTTTGAAAAATGTTCTTTTTTTCCCCCCCCTAGATCAAGAATCTATCTCCCCTTTTGGACCTTTAACCTTATCAAGTGCAACAAAAGAGTGTTTTAAGATTGATGATTTATCAGCTGAAAACCCATCTTTGTTAATTTCAAAGGAAAAGATCGTTGAAGATATTAGAAATAGATCTGAAGAGTCTGAATTTAAGCGTTATGAAGTACAAATAATGGTATATATTTAATGAACTTTTGACATATTTCTTTGGCAAGCTTGCAAAATTTTGTGTATTAAGTGATCCCCACAATCTTGAAGCACCAAGATTGTACACTAAAAGTACACATGTTGGTAAATGTGCACCATGCATGAAGATTAAAATTACAGCATGTATTATATATCTGCAGGGTTTTGGACACTACAGTAAAATCCATGGTATTTACCGTGGTTTTTACCATGCTGTCCAAAACTTTTATGTCCGAAACTATCCAAAACCCCTTACGTTAAAATATGAAAAAATAAACATCAATATAAATAACCATATGTAAAAACATTAAAATTGAAAAGTGAATTATGTACACCAGTTATATTAATTGATTTTATATTACCAGGTCCAACATATGGATGCAGAATGTATCGTGTTATTGTTAGATTTTTCATATATACAGCCATTGATGACAACGACTGATACATTTAAAGAAATAGAATATGCATCAAGTTGAATATTAGGTTTATTTTCAAATTTCAGATTTGTAATCTATAAAAATGGAAAAAAATGAAATTGCAAACACTACAGAAATAAGTATGTAGTATAAGAGAAATATTAATAATCTACTGCAATCGGCCCTCTTAACATCCGATAACACATAACCAGTTTAGCTGCTGTGTTTGTGCCTAGACGATTTCTGAGTTTTGAATATGCCGGCTGATCCAAATTAAACAGGAGGTGTTTAGACCTCTCTGTAGAGAAAACTACTCTGTCAATTTCACCCAAATTTCATACACATGCTCCCCTGAGTATGCGGTTTCGATTTCTGAAAGAAAAAATTGAGTTCATATTTCGGCCGCTAGGGGAGGAAATGGCGCTGCGGAGCAGGCAATTTACATATTACTTAACATGCGCAACATCCTCTGCCTATATAAGGAGTCGTGAAGCATTTTTCCACCATACGAGGACTCCGTCATGAAACTTACTTTACCAGATCGCGCGTTACTCGTTAAGCTCTTTTATCAACGAAATAGCAATGCTTCTGCTGCATTTAAAGCATTTCGGCAGGTAAAATGTTTACGCAGAGGCCCTCTAACGATTACAAATCTTCGAAAAATAATCTTGCATTCCGAAAAGAGCGGAACATTCACCGTTAAACCAGGACGAGGCCGCCAACCAACTCGAGGCAACTTGAAAAAGTTGCAACTGCAGTAGTGGAGCGGGGAGCAGCAAGTGCACATGGTAGCAGTAGTGCACGTGCGATATCACGGGAATTGGACATGCCATATACGACAGTGTGGAGAGTTATGAGAAATGTCCTGAAGTTTTATCCATATAAGATAGCCCACACTCAGCAATTGCTTTCTGGTGATAATGACGTGCGGAAAACATTTGCTTTGATGTTCATTGCTCGGATGACAGGCTGTGGGGATATTTAAAGAGCTGCGTTTATAAAGGCAATGTTCCGAACTTAGCAGTCTTAAAAGACAGAATTTCGCAACATGTATCCCACCTCCAAGCGAATGAGTTACGTTCTGCCGTGGAATGTGTTGTGCATCGAATGCAATTTCTAGAGCAAAGAGACGGCGGACATACCGAGCCGTATCTGTGATGATAGTGTGGTTCCACATGTGATAGCAATAAAGTTATTGCACAAATCTTTTTTTAGTCATACCTACTGTCCTACGGTATACTGTAATTTGTAGTTAATTTCATGTGATTGCAATAAAGGTTATTGCATGTTAAAACACTTTTTCGTTGTTAATATTAATAAATTGCCTGCTCCGCAGCACCATTTCCTTCCCTAGCGGCCGAAATATGAACTCAATGTTTTCTTTCAGAAATCAAAACCGCATACTCTGGAGAGCATGTGTACGAAATTTGGGTGAAATTGGCCAAGTAGTTTTCCCAACAGAGAGGTCTGAACACCTGTTTAATTTGGATCACCCTGTATTCCTCCGAAGTTGGAAAATATTCTTTTAATCAATGCAGAACTTGCAGGCCATGAAAGTAAGAAAACAATGTTTTGTAGTCTTTTAAAAGTCCTTCTGTTTCTAGTGTTTTTCCTACCGCTGTCCAACGTGTGACTGTACTTACACCTTTTCCAGATGCAGTGAAGTAGGAGGAAAAGGCACAACTTCAGCTTCATATGCAATCAAAAGGTGAATGCTGTTGGGATATTTGTTTACTAACCATGAACGTGCAACTTCTTTTTGATTGGTAGACAGACTTTCTACCTTATATTTCGGATTTAGCAGGTAGGCTAGGAAGTTAAAAACTTTCATGACAAGATCCATTCGTTTTGTAATTTTCTGAATCCGGGGTCTTAAAAACTCTTCTTTCAACAACATGAGCCATGTATGCAGACCTGGGGCCAATGTGGGCATGGCTTTTGTTGTCTCATGCTTGGGCCCTATCGAGCTATTTATATGTATAGAATAATTCCTGGGTTCCCTGTACTCCATATGCCCCTTGCCTTATCCCGGTTGTCCCCTTCATCCCAGCTACAAGCTTGCATGTATGACAGGCTTCATGAATTATAGCGGTCTTTTTATAAACAGTCCATTAAAACAGCAACTCGTTTCAATTGTTCCACTGCATCTTTAGCCTATCTATATAAATTACATTTATAAGAGTGGTTATGTCTTTGTCATTTTCATGTTCCTCAACTATTTTTTGATATGCTTCTCTATTGCGCAGAAAGGTTTCAATACAAGTCAGTTGTCTCTTCCGTCTTATATCATTTGGCAACTGGGGCTTCAGTGAATTAGGAGTTGCGTTAAATAATGCACTAGGTATATTGTGGTGATTCAAGAAAAACTATTGAATCTGCACATGTTGTTTAGTACTGAAACTGATGTTATGTCCTTGTAGGTGTAAATAATGAACACTGCATCCATACATCACCAAGCTGTTATTTACCTTGCACAGAAGTTCCTTTGTTCCCTACATAACTGTCATTATCAGTGACCACAACCATTACATCACAATTATATTCTTTCTTTGCTTTTGCAACAGCAGACTGCAGAACATCTCTATAACATTGGGTATTTTTTGTTTGTGCACCTGCATCCTCTGCAGCCAAAAATAAGACTTCCCCTCAATATGAATACAAGTTGCAATAATAGAATCGTTGTGTATGTTACTTCGCCCATTTTCGACCATGGTGGCTTAATTGCCCTTGGTAACTGTCCTGGTTCTGTTTGTAACTTCTGCAGACACTGTAACCAAAAGTTACCCTCCTAATGCTTTACAACTTTGTGGATTATATCCTGAGCACAGAGCTAAAACCAATTCTTTGAGGGTATGATGTTCTACCGCAGTAAAAGCAATATTATTTACATACAAAAATTTAGGAACCAGTAATTTCTAAACTGAATATTTTCTCACTCATAGTTTGAAGCTGTCTTTTTTTCCTTTTTATTAAAAGCAACTTTCTAATCTAATTTTGAAATTTTTATGATGTATATTTATTGATTTCAAATATCAAATACTTGGCTGCTTGCTACTTCAACCTAACAGTAATGCTTAAAGCTGAAAATTCTCAACATCAGAAAACAAGTTTTTAGTCTATTATTATATTTTTTTAATTTTCTTATCTTTTAATCTGCATAATTCTAGAAAAATATACTGAAAATAGGAAAAAGTACTGTCAAAATACGAAAAATATCACATGAAGATGTTTTTTGTATTTTGACAGTTTTAAGTTTTAGACAATTTTGGATGGTAAAAACCAGTTTCGGACACATGTCCTGTCCAAAACTAGTTTCAGACATCCCAAACCCAACCCTGTGTATCTGCTATGTGTTTAATGCACCTTTGCACAATGGTATTGCTAGTTGGATTATTTCTTCTGGATATTATATGATCACACAGCGAGTATTATCCGCATGTAACTTTCATATATGTGTTTTCCACTGACTAACCATTACACACAAGAGTTCACATGAAGCAATTTAAATCCTTGCAAACCAGCATGTCTGTCTGCAAAAATAGTTTAATAATAGCCATATTATCTATGACTCTATAGAGTCATAGGCATACACAGAAAGTTCATAATGGGGCGTTATAGGCTCAATGGGCGGTTACAGAGCTACAACTCATGGATTCCTATGTTAAATATACAAAATTTCATTGCAATGGAGTGTTACAACCCCCATCAACACCCCCTGCCTACGCCAGTGGGCATAGTGGTAATGCATTCATCTATTACGCTGTTAACTTAAGTTTGATTCCACTGATACCATAGATTGATTGTTGTATTTCTGTCCTCTATAGTACAGTATTTAATTCCCTGGGTAATGGAGGTTTGAATTCTTCAGAAAATTGTAGATCTCAGTGCAGCACAGTGGCAGATCCAACGTGGGGATGGGGCGATCACACCCCTGCACCCCTCGAACCCGGATTATATCATAGAAAATGAAATGAAAAGCATGGGATACTTGGCTAAAACTAGGAATCAGAAACGACTTGCCTCCCCCCCCCACCATGAAAGGTTTTTGGATCCACCCTTGGTGGAGTATCACTTTAGATATCTACATTGTAAAATACAAATTAATAAAATAATAAATAAATGTGAAAATATGTGTCAGTCCTTGTACCAGATGGTCGATCATCTTGAGACAGATGAAAATCTCTACAATTGAACAAGACTGTGCTGTGCCAAAATAGGCTAATGGATTTCACATCCATGCTGTGTTGTATCAAAATAAGCTAGCAGATTTCACACGTGTGCTGTGTTGAATCAAATAAGGAGTTCCGTTGCTAACATTTTCTTTGTGCCCTTGAAGGGAGAAGTCAAATAAAAGTTAATAAGCTCTTCACAGAAAGCCAGCCTTTGGTCTGAAACCACCCACAAAAGCTAAAATCTCTTGACCTCAGTCAGCCTGAGATAGAAAACATATAATAGAACTCTTTCAAAAAAAAAAAAAAAAAAAGTTAAATGAAATGCCTTCAAAATTTATCTAAACAAGAGCAACTTTATTAGCCACTCTACTATTTCTGATGGCTTTGCGGTAGTAATGCCTTCACCCTGTATGCTGTTATCCCGGCCAGCTAATTGCTCACAGTAGTCTTGGGTCCTAACATAGAACATGCTAAAAAGTGTGACTCATGTCATGGAACAAACAGATTCATTGCAGAACATTGTGGGGGTGAATCTTTTCTGTTTTTATCATAAAATGAAGTAATAACAATATATAAAAAATCAGTCACACAAATGTTTTCTGCATTTATATTAAAAAAGGAATTTATTTTTTATAGAATTTAGAAATGTATATAATATATATATATATACATCTCCTGCAGGACATTTTCGATCAGATGCAGGCTTATTGCATAGCATTGGCAAACATTCTTCTTTGGTGTCTGGAATTGAATTCCCTAGGTCATGAAAGACTAAACACAATAAAACTCACAAACGATTTGATGCTGTTATAACAGGTTCAACTCCCCAGTAATGTAAAAGAAAATGTCTAACTAACTATTCACTGTAGTTCGGGAATTGGTTCCTTGGGTTTTAAGAAGTTTAGAAAACTCTACATCGTGTACAGTATGACTTTGGCTGCCCTTGTGTCATAGAATCCTAAACAAGACTGCTATCAATATGTTTACATGTCAGGAATAGTTGCTGCCTCTATGCTATTAATGTGCTCACATCAAGAAGGCTACAATGAAGCCTACACGACACTGGCCGCTCTGATGATATGCTTCACCATGGTTAAATAGTCAGTAATGTTTGGAGTGATATTGAAAGAGAATGGCAGATTGCCTCTTCTTAATGTGTTTTTTCATGATCGAAAAGTGTTCATTCTTAGAAAGTGAGTTGTTTTACTTCGAGAATACAAACATGCATGCTTTGTAACTTAAATGATATAAAGTAACTTTTGTGTAATATAAGTAAAATGGGTATTTACGTATTATCCCGTTGGCCATTTTCGCCAAACAATTATTGTTTGGCACCAGGTTTTGTTCAACAGATAACATTCATAGTATTATTATGGTTGATATATATTCATAGTATTATTATGGTTGATATATATTCATAGTATTATTATGGTTGATATATATTCATAGTATTATTATTGCTCATTAGCGCACACTTTTTTTTATACCAGAATCCTGTAACATAAAAATACTCCACTGCATGGTGTTTTGCCTTAAATTTCGTGCATTTTTTCAAAATGCAAGGGAAAAAAGAGATAAATAACAGTTAACTTATATCGTTCTTTAAAAACAAGAATAACTTTTCGAAGATTAGTTACATAAAACTAAGGCAAAGATTTTATGAGTGTTAAAAATCACACTGTTTGGTGCCAATTTTTGTTTGGTAAAAATTGTCGACAGGATATGTAAATATCATAAAAAGTCTGTAATATATAAGAAGTTATACTTTTTTAAAGCACTTTAAATAAAACGAATGTGTTAATACAGAGTATTATTAAATAAATTTTAAAAGCTATTATTGTGAAACGGTGAAAAAAATGCATAGATAAAATAAATTTTAAAGTATCTTTTTTTATCGTATCTTTTTGCTATGTCAGTATGTTTAAAAGTCAACAATTTGTAGTTTTTAAATGATTATTATATACCCTCTGTCAAACAAGTACTGAGAATTGTTCAGTAAAACGTAAGATATTAATTTAATCAATCAAATTTATTTTATTATTCTCAAAATAGGCCCCATTGGATGCGATTCATTTATATCAATGGAAAATCCAGTTGTTAAAGTTTACTGTAGGCACTTGCCGGTGTGACCTTTATCTCCTTCTGCGAATTTTATTTTATGCCTTTTATAGACTACAACATCTTTCACGAAGTGGTAATTTGAGTTTCGGTAGATAAAGAAACAGGACACCTAAGGTCATATTTGGTAATTATGGTGCTTGATTGATGACATTCGTTGAGTTTTTGCATGAAATTCCCACTACTCTTTTTGAGGAAAGTTTAACTCCCTTGAAATCAGCTGTCCCGCGATGTTTCTCATGCCTAAAGCATCAATTAAAATTGTGTGAACAGATTCATAAAACATGTTCAGGCCCCGAATGCATTTTTCTTAATCTTGAGTGACAATATTGCATCATCATTTCCTCCATTTCATCAACCTTTTTTTGTCAGTCAAAAGCATTGAAAGTCAACCGGAATGCAGCAAATCTTCAACCACTTCTCACCCTTCTTTGAATTCACTGTAGCACTCATATGCTTGTGTTTTCGATAAAGCTAACTTGTCATAAACCTTCTTCAACATTCTCAGTGATTCAGCACAAGAAATTTTGTTGGCAAATTCGTTGCCCCCCCCCTATCAAAACTAAATTTGTAATGGAACTTGGCTTCAGCCTTGCATGCTGTGCTTGTATCGATATATGCTGTTGTATGCCAAAATTAAATCCTGGTTATGGTGTCGATTGGTACCAATTTGCGGCAAAAAAATTTTGTACCTTTTATGCTGGCTTTAAGTGAACAATTCCCAATATTTATTTGACAGGATATACTGTTACATTTTTATTTTTTATTATGTCAAATTGGAACACGCGTCTTTTGTGTCATGGGCATATGCAAGAGGTGGGGGGGGGGTCATATCCCCATTACTGGTACCACTTTTGATATACGTATGTGTATGTATGAAGTTGTAGTTCTGTAACCTCCTTATACATTTTCTTCATACAAACAGTATTTTATATACCATCCTTTTTATACAATTCAAATCTGAGAATATAGGTAATTTTGATTTTGATGCTACTTTTTTGTTGTTCTTTCTCATACAATCTGACTTTTCTATTTATGCTTTTGGGTACTAAATCTCCCTTTGAGCTGCCATTTTAGATTTTTTCTATTAAAAATAATTTTTGCATGTTTTAATTTTTTAGAATTACCCTGAAGATAACTTGAAATTAATGTTAGATGTCAACAAAAAATATGGAGAAGACTATGTTCTTTATCTTGTACCTGAAGTAACTGAAATTCCTGTTGACGTAAAGGATGCTGAAACAGAGGGAACCGTAGAAGTCAGTATCTTTACAATTTGATAGCTTAATATGAGTACAGTAGAGTTATGATTATCTAACCTCAACTGGACCAGTGAAATGTAAAATGAATGTATCAGTTTAAAAATAAATTTTGTGTTTCCTATGTTATGGAAATGATGATTTAGACAAGTTACCATTATTTTACGAGAAAATGAAGAGAGCAAACTTCCAATAATATGATAATATAACTATAATATGACATACTTCAAATGCATATGCATATAATTGGTCATCATCATTTACTTTTGAGTGTATTTTCACTATTTATGCAGTTTTAGTGTACCATCGTCTGAAAATACATGTTAATTGCAATCGCCTTTGTTTGGCACTGCATATATTTAATGTCATTTTCATAGCCTTCAAGCCTTTAGAAGATGTCAAATAACCGAAGATTAGATAGCATCAACCATGCTCCGTGAAATTCACAAACGAAGGTTAGATAATTGGGACACTGCTGTATTTATGTTTAGTATTTTTGCTTAAGTGTTCATCCACATGTTCAGGACTTGACAAATCTGGTTTCCCTTAGCAACTAAATTTTTGAAGCTGGTGAGTAGGAAGTCTCTTTTTTTTTTTTTCGTATTAGCTTCCTGGATTTTCTTTATGAAGCGGGTAAGTATTATTCATGCTTGGTGAATACACTTCTATTTGTCAAGCCCTACATATGTTAATTTACTTGCATCTTGTATACTCATTATCAGTTTATCCCATATGCCTCTTTCTAACAGCAAGTAGAAGAAACAGTTAAAGAGCAAGAACACGAAGAAGAAAGCATTGAAGAACAGATTGAAGCAGAACGTGAAATGGACACCCAACCGAAAGTACAGTATAATTTCTCAATCCCAAAAATTCACATAGGGGCAATCTTTAGAAAATTAACTTTCAAAATTTTTGGATTAAGAGTTTATGGAATTCTATGTAAAGAAACAAAAATTATTGATTTATAAGATATTGTTACCCTTTTCAGGGTTAACACAATTGCCAAACTGGTCAACACATAAGTTCGTCAGAGCATGTTTTTTGGAATTTTCTGTGGAGAATTGAAGATAATAATTTTTTACACCCACATTCTTAGCTCAAACTAGAGCTTTATATACAGAAGAAAAAGAATCATTGCCCTGACCCAAAGTCTAACTGGGGACCCTCTGTTGGAATCGGAGTGCCTAAACTGCTCAGCGCTCTGGTTCCAATAGAAGGTCCCTAACTAGACTCTGAGCCAGTGTCATTACCCGGCCCCGTCGAACTGGGGACCCTCTGTTAGAATCAGAGTGCTTTAATTGCCCGACACTCTGGGTCCAATGGAGGGTTCCCAGTTCCTCTGGGCCAGGGCAATCACTTTTTTTTCTATATATATATATATAAAGCTCTGATTTGAGCTAAGAACGTGGGTGTAATGGAATCAGAGTACTTTAACTGCTCAGCACTCTGGTTCCAATGGAGGATCCCCAGTTCAATTATTGCAACAAGAACTAATCAATGAAGAATAATTAAAAATTTTGCCAGAATGCTAATAGATCAAAGACTAGGGGTAGCATCTTCAAACTAACTAGATTGATACAAAAATAAGAAAACAAGTAGGAGTAACATGGAGACAAATTATCTATAACAAGCATATATAGAAAGTACTAGTGGAGAGATTTTCATTCAGCAGTGGATAGGCAGTGGTTAAATATGATGTTGACATACAGTAAAAACTCCATTATCTGGACTAATTGGGGCCAGAGATAGCTGTATAATTGAATACAATTAAAATAGAAATAAATTGAAAAACAGAAAACCAGAAAAAAAGTTTTAAAAATGGTATGACTACTTTATTGATGTACATTAAACATATTGTATATATATGTAAAATATTATGATGCCTCAAAGGTTTTAAACTACATCATAACAAGAACCTTCTGACCAGCCAGCACATGCTATGTGGAAGGAGTTTACGTTATCATGGGAGACATTCACCTCCCACTCTCTCCTTCTACTCTTCCGCACAAGGGTGCTTGTTTCAAAAAGAAAAAACCTGAACTCCACACATCCAGATAATTAAAGATCCGGATGACTGAAGTCTGGATAATCAAGTTTCTACTGTATAAGGATTGATGGATTGATTGGATTATAATGATTAGAATTGAATTATGACAATCTTGTAAAAATTACATTCCCTAATTGAAGATCCAGATGACTGAGGTCCGGATAATCAAGTTTCTACTGTATAAGGATTGATTGGATTATAAATATCAGAATTGGATTATGACAATCTCACAAAAATTACATTCTTTAAGTTATGGTGGCTGTACTGAATCATTTTGCACTTACTTTGCTTTGTGAACTTTTATTCCCATAGATCGAAATAACCTTTATTCTTAATGAAAAAGTGGAGCAAAGGCCACTCGAACTGTCATCCAAAATGCCAAGTGATAACAAAGACCTGTATTTAGAAATATTGCCTGAAAGTGAATATTACACATCTGAGGGGGAAGAAGACACAGAAGTCGCTTTAGAACCAATATTTCGCAGGACAAGAGATTGGGGTTATCAGGTAAATTATTAGTATATATATTCATATTATATGTCCAACAGTCGTTATCTGCCAAGAATACCAGCTCTCAACAGAGCATCGCTTTGAAGCAGCTTGGGAGTCACCAACAGGGTAACACAATGAGTCCTGCCTTAGTACAGGACTCTGGCTATCGTGACTGAGATTTTGAACACATACGCACATATATATATATATATATATGTGTGTGTGTGTGTGTCTGGGTACTGAAGTGACAAAACTTTATACATAAATGGAGAAGTACATCCTGAAAAAATGATTTTAATTTCAAATGACTCCATGAATCCAGTTATTGAATGTACAGGCTGCTCAGTATGCAGTAAACACATTATGTAGGATGATACGTTCATTTATACAGCTTGGCATTGAATCAAAAAGTGCTTGAATACTATCCTGAGGTATTGTTCAAGTTCATTTTCATTTCAAGGTTGTTGAGAGCACAAATTTGATGTCCAATCATGTCCCACAGATTCTCAGTTGCAGATCGAGGTTTATAGATTGATATTACAGGTCAAGGAATTATCGGGACATTCTGTAAAGCATGGGGTTCCCAACCTCAGGTCGCGACCTGAATTATGGTCATGAGAAGATTGTGGATAGCCCAATAATTACTATTAAAAAAGATTGTTTTGTGTTTTATGATTTTTATTATGAAGTAAAATACATTTCTTATAATTTTGAAATGTGTTAAGAGTATTTTAAATATTCCCTAAAAATTTGTCAAAAAAACCAAAACAGTTAATAGTAAAAAATTGCAACCAGACTCCACTTCAAGAATACTCATAAATAAGTGGAAACATGATTTTGACATATTGAATCACCACGTTTATGGAGCAAACTAAAACGAATGGTTCTCAAACATTTGCACAAACCAAACGTATGAGATGGCGCCTTCAGATTATTGCCATTTATTTTTTCATAATATTTTTATTTATAGGAAATCTTGTGTGAAAAATTTGATTAAATTGTGGTGTCACATGAAAGCAGCAGTATCTATTAAGTAGTGAACAAACATCGATATAATGCAATTAAAAATTTAATCTATATATTGATTAAATCATTGGAACGTCCATGTTCTAAAAACACCGGTGTTCCAACCTTAGAGTAGGGTTGTGGGTAACATACAAATAGCTATTTAGGGTTGCAACAATAAAATGTTGAGAACTGCTGTGTTTGTTATGTGTGGCCATGCATTATCATGCTTATAAACATCATTTGATATGCCCTGAAGACAGGGTAGTGCAACACCCTTCAAACAGCTTACCAACATAGCACCCAGTGGCAGCTCGTGGCGAGATTTAAGTGAAGATACGTGTATCTAATTCACAAAAAGACATTAATTTACGGTCTATGCTTGCCAAGAAACTGGTTTTTACCTCATTCAGTAAATAAGAAAGAAATTTACAGTAACTTTGGGTTTTGGTGAATTGGCTTCACATTGCTTTACTTAACTCTCACCACGGGCTGCTACTGATAGCATCGTCCTGTGAATGTGATCGTTGTGCATACTAGAGGTCACCAGATGTAGCTGATGAAGCCCTAAGTCATGACTCAACGTTGATTAGCTGTGTGGTACTCCAAAATGGTAGAGAAATCAGCCCAATTGACACTCCGCCTTCAGTCTTGCAGTTAGCAGTCATTATTTCTCAGACGGAATCTGGATTTGTCGCTGAACGCCACATTATGCCATTCAGCATATCCAGTAGCTCCAGTGGGACACCACTGCAAGTATACATGATGATAGATATAAAAATTACATTATGACAGTGTAGAGATAATGGGCTCTTCTACCATTTTATAAAAAGTTTGAATTTAATTCTCATTGGTACTTTGCATGTATCTTTTTTTTTCCTTCATATCACAGGGTTTGACTCCTACTACTGCTATTAGGCAAAAGGGGAGTTTGGAAAGGGTGGCCACTGAAGGTTGTCCTGTAATCCCAGATAGGATGCTCAAACAGAGTAATTAACCACATAGAGTTTGATTCCCTAGTCCACAGAGGTTCAGGTCGCCCCCAAAAATGTAGGTTCTGAGGCAGCATGGCCTAAGCTGTCCTTGGAACATAAAATACAATTAAGGATATCAAAATATTCACATACATTCAAAAATTTTACCTTATTTTTTCTGAAATGATTGAGAAGGCAACAAATTAGCACAGTTGAATAATATATTAACAATGTATGACACATTGTGTTGTGTCAGTTCCCGTTTCTGACGAAAATAGCCTCGAGCTCTTGAAACAGGTTTAAACAATTAAATATATTATTCAGCTGTGTTAATTCGTTGTCGTCTTCATCATTTTATTAGTGTATGGTGTCGTTAAGTTATATTAATTTATTTTCCCCTGGTACAATGATTTTGTCATGTTCTTTGCATTAACTTTGTTGGGATTTTATAGGAATCTATTCATCTGAAAACTGGATATTCACAAACAGTCAAACCCAGTCTTTCAAATGCTTGTGCCCAAACAGAGATCAAGCTGTTTAGTGAGAGCGAGAAGGAGACAATTTGGAAAACACCGACTATGCAGAAATTTCTTCACACAGTTGAGAACAGGTATCTCACAAAAAATAAATGACTAAAAATTAACAATTTTTATTGGTTAGTTTATTTTTATTTATTTACTTTTTTTCCTTACTTGAATGCTATTTGAGAAAATAAATCTTTTCAAAATGAAATGATATTCCTGTGGAAGGAACTAGACTAGATGTGTGCACCTTGCACTGGTTGAAAAAGCTGATCACTTGATCAGAGGCTAGATCTCTCATGTCTCCGCTCTGGTAATAAAGGCACTTTAATCAGAACCACATAGATTTGGGATAACGCTGGAATCATAGTATTCAGTCCAAATAAAATGAGAAGTCAAACTCATTTTTCTGTCAAGTGAACTGAATTTCTTTCTTTCTTTCTTTCTTTCTTTCTTTCTTTCTTTCTTTCTTTCTTTTCTTTCTTTTTTGTTAAACCACTAATACGGAATGCATAGTAAAAGTTATTCTTTAGATGCTTATAATATTTGTATTCTTTCTGTATTGTAAGAAAGGTACTATTTTGAAACTAGAGATCACTGTGCAGTATACTTTGTGAAATAATACAATAATAACAATAAATTCAATTGATGCAGTTGTAACAATTTAATATAGCTCTATATCTTTTTTCTTAATGGTTTATCACATTCACCATAACAATATGCATGGATGTTGATACAATTATGTAGGTGTTATGTTTTTCCAAGAGCAGATGTGATTGGCTATATGTTGTAAGTAAATGAAAGTGTAATGAAAGTGCAGTACATAATGGCATGATACATTATTCTAAATTAACTATATAAAGTGTTGACTAAGGGTACCGCAGCTGCAAAAGAAGCTAATGAATATTGTCAGATGACAGTAGTTGTACGTCCGAAATAAAAGAAGCATGAATGTGCGTGTGGTAATGACATTTCTAACAAATAAAGAAAGAATGGCAGCAAGCCTTATCCAACAAACAGCTCTTAATTTTATTGAAAACAGTTTGGAAAATCTATTTTTGAAAAAGCATTTGTAAAAGCAAATGGAAGTTGACTATTTTTTAAAGAGTCATTAGTGTTGCGAATATAATGAATGTCATTTATCATTCTGAAAGTTTTTATTGGTCATTTGCTATTGACATTATACACTTTAGTATTTTCTTTATTATTTTCATTTAAAAAAATATATCATGTATTTAGTGCAGTTATCAATATGTTTCAATCTATGCAGTAATTAAATTCATTATAATTAAGTATATTTTTATTTAATTTTGAAACCAACAAGTTTAATACCTTTTATTATGAAAACAGTCTATAAAATCCCAAAGTGCATTACCATGCTATGATTTTAAAATAATGTCATTTATGACAACCAAATTAATATGGTCCCTTTGAGGTTGTCATAACTGATTTTTACTATATATATATATATAAGATCGTTCGTATCCATTTAAGAAAATTTGATTGTAATCGAGAATGCGCTATTTTGATTTTAGACTTTTTGATTCTCTTGTCGAAATTTCTGCTGGGGGTTTGGAAAAACCGTGGACCTACCTCCGTAGTAGAGAATCAGAGACTGCTTCTAGTCGTGATGCTCCATTAACTGTGTGTATTAAATTCTAATTTTATTTCATATATAAAAAAATATTGTATACAGTGAAACCTATCTAAACCAGAAACTCATAGGATGGGAAGAAAATTATGTAATATCCAGGTTTCCATTTTATGAAGGTTAACATGCAAAGTAAATACATATATAGTTAAATTCATTGATAAGAGGTAATTGCATGTGCTAATTTTTTTTTCCTGTCTCATTCTGCGAACTTTGTAAGTATATTTATTTTCCTTTTGATAAAAATATTTATTTTATCACTGCATTTTATTTTTATTAATTTTAATTTTTGCACTATTTTGTGATTTTAGTAGTTACGATCAACATAATATGAATTTTATGCCGACTGTATATGCTTATTCCATATAAAAAGTATATTTCTCAAACTTAAGTATATAATACGATATAAGTACGTAATCGAACTCCCATTTTCTATATTCCATTTTATCTCAGAATTAAAGGAAAAATATACTTACATATCGACAGTTCTTGATCTTTAATATGCACTCATAGTACACAGTTCTTTGACACATTAACTGTATTACCAAAAATTCTTTCATTATAGTTTATTTACAGTAATGCTTTAAAATACATATTTCATCTTACCTGTTCTTATTTTACCTATCAATTTTGTATATTGAATCATTCATCATGTTCATTATTTTTGAATTGTTTATTTGAAGACTGAAGTTTTGTATGTACTGTAAGTATGTAAAGTCATCCTTATAGTTCTTGCAAAAAAATTTTTTTCATGCTAGAAATTTTCCATTTTTCACTTTGACGGAACTAAATGGTTCTTTCTGCTTCCGCGTTAAACAGTTTCTATTTTAGTTAATGTTAAATACCATTGACTTTCGAGGGGAATACAAAAAATTCCGTTTTGAGCAGGTTTCCTCTTTATGGAGGTTCTGGTTTAGATAGGTTTCCCTGTATATGTTATATATATTAATTTGATATATATATGTGATTAATATGATATATATATGTGATTAATATGATATATATATTAATTTGTTTGCATCTTTTTCATTCATGAAACTATGATATTGCTCTTTACATAAATAATTGTCAGTAAAATGTATTTTTTTACTGTTGGGTATTGATTCTAAACGAATATAGCTCATTTGCCTATTCAAAGCATTTGAACATTTTCTTTTTTAAAAAAAATGCTATTTTATTTCCAAAGGTAAATTGTTCATATCTATGTGTGAGTGGTGATGAATCCTGCCAGATAACATGCGTAGAATGGCATCCTCTTTTAAAAGGTAAATTAGTTCTACTGTACAATCTTTGGCTCTAGTGCAGTTTATGGGGCGAGTTCATGTAATGTGGTTTGGCGCTATATCTTTTTTTTTAATTAAAACCAACAATGCCGAAAATGAGAAAATATGACAGCTTTAAAAAAGTAAGAGAAAAGCACTACCATTGTGTACTTCCAAAGAGACATGTAAGGTAATTAGCTAATGTACAGGAGAGAATAAGTATAGAGTATTGAAACAGCTGGCGGTAGTTTGGATGGTGATTTAGATTTGGCGGTATCTGAACCCGCAGGCTACAAATGTGCGAAATCATTCACCAAAAGAATTAATGAACTATTTTGCCTGTCTGTCATAAAAGAGCAGTCTTTTAGTGATTCGGTCATTGAAAGATTTGACACACCGCTACCATAAACTGTAGTTTAAGCCAACATTAGGAATAAATTATTTATGTTGAAAGATTATACTAAGATCATAAATCGTGAGTATGTTTTTTGCCTTTGTTATTTTTGTTATATTTTTGCACTTGTTATATTTCAATTATTTTTATTATCCATAGATGTGTTTCTCGTATCCACCATCCAGAATATCTCGTTTGAAGAACAAGTCCGAAATCTCACTGATCAGCTTCTGGAGCCTTGTTTGCTATACCTTTGGAGCACTCAAGATCATCTTTTGCCTCGTGTAGGGCTCATACTTTTCCCATGTCATACAGTGGTGGAGAAATAACACCTTAGTCTACCATGCTGAAAATCATGGTTTGAGTCTTAGTGGTATCAAGCATTCGCCGTTTTTTCTACCATTTCATATTATTTCTGGGGTTCGATTCTTTAAGTGACAGAGTTTGGATTCTTTGGAAAACTGTACCTTGGTGCAAGGGGATTTGGCTATTCTTGTATCACAGGGACGTGGTACAACACCAATTTATACGACACCAACGTTTTCGAGAGTGATGGGGGCGAAAGATAGTTTATGATGACAAGCTAGTGGCGCCATCTGTTGCCACAAATCCCCAGCAGTTATTATAAATGTTAATTGAGTAGTTAAAATAAAATGAATCACAAGGCAATAATCATTTGAATGATTTACAATTTCACTGATTTCGCAGAGCACTGCACTTTAAGTTTGATAGCTTCACGAAGATTGAAAGAAAATGTATAGGAAAAGAAATGCTAGTTTTTTTTAACAATAGATACACCAGAAGCATTGTCAAAGTAATATTATTGACGGTATAGTAGCGACATCTATTGACAAGAAATGAAATTAGAATCCAAAGTTAATTTAGCTTTGCTACACTAGTGGCAATGCTTAATGTTATTCTTGAAATTAAAATTTTAATAGTATTCCTCGATAGTGGAGGGGACGAAATATACTTTTCACCCTTCTCCTCAAAGACTGCAGGAGCAAAAAAACTTGCCTTCCCCTATTGGCATGTGCCTGTTATACCATGAATCACCGACACATCTAGTAAATAAGTGTATACTAATGCTATTCAAACATGGTGAATGAACACTTTTTCTCATTTTAAAGTAGATGTGGATCCAATTTTTTTTGATAGGCTACTAAACTCTTCCCTTTTCTTCTTCTGTTCATGATTAGAATATAACTTTTATTTCATAGATAGGGGTGGTTTTTTTTGTTTTTTTTAATTTTATGGTGCAAGGAAATTTGGAATCTACTGTACTGGAAACTACAGTCTTCAGAAAAATCCAAACTTCTGTTTTCTGGGAAAATAAGCTCCAGAATACAGCTTGTTAGAAAAATATGGTAAGCCATACCAGCGAGATTCAAATCTAGATGTTCTACATAGTAAATAAACAAACAAATTATCCATATGTCACTGTATAGGTGATAGGTAATCTTTAGCTATAAGCTAATAAGTACGTTTTCTACTTATATTAAGTTACAAGATCATGGGCAAGATTTACCATCTTTGATGTACCCCTAGGCTATGTTTGCAACCCTTCACCCACCATCTCCCAAAACAAATCAGTGGTAGAACGCAAAAAATCCAGGCGTAGAATAGAGCTTGTTAGAAAATATGGTACATACCAGCGAGATTCAAATCTAGATGTTCTACATAGTAAATAAACAAACAAATTATCCACATGTCACTGTACAGGTGATAGGTAATCTTTAGCTATAAGTTAATAAGCACGCCACCTATATTAAGTCATCATATCAGTGGTAGAAACGTAAAAATTCATGCAGAATACAGCTTGTTAGAAAAATATGGTAAGCCATACCAGCGAGATTCAAATCTAGACGTTCTACATAGTAAATAAACAAACAAATTATCCATATGTCACTGTATAGGTGATAGATAATCTTTAGCTATAAGCTAATAAGTACGTTTTCTACTTATATTAAGTTGGAAGCAAGATCATGGGCAGATTTACCATTTGATACCCCCCTAGGCTATAAGCTTTGCAAACCCCTTCTACTCACCCATTCTCTCAAAACAAATCAGTGGTAGAAAACGTAAAAATTTGTATGTAGAATACAGCTTGTTAGAAAATATGGTAAGCCATACCAGCCAGATTCAAATCTAGATGTTCCCACATAGTAAATAAAACAAACAAATTATCCATACGTCACTGGCCAGGTGATAGGCAATCTTTTAGCTTATAAGTTATCAAGCACGTTTTCTACCCATATTAAGTCATCATATCATAGAAACGTAAAATTTGTATGCAGAATACAGCTTTGTTAGGAAAATATATAAGCCATACCAGTGAGATTCAAATCTAGATGTTCTACATAGTAAATAAACAAACAAATTATCCATATGTCACTGTATAGGTGATAGGTAATCTTTAGCTATAAGCTAATAAGTACGTTTTCTACTTATATTAAGTTGGAAGCAAGATCATGGGCAGATTTACCATTTTGACACCCCTAGGCTATGTTTTTTTGCAACCCCTTCTTACCCACCCATTCTCCCCCCAAAAAACAAATCAGTGGTAGGAACATAAAAATTGTTACATTCAATATACGCTACAAAAGTTTATATTAACAGTAAAAATGTTGAAAAACAAACTCATAAAGTAAAACGTAACATTAAACAATATTAACTTATATTGAAGTATTATTCCTTTTTGGTATATAATAAATCAAATTCAATTTTATTGAAATAAATTTTAATTTTAGTAAAAAGTAAAAGTCTATAGAACACTGGTATTTAAATGGAAAGCATGACGTCCAGCTTTCTTCTCGGCAAAATGCCTGATTATGATTATACCGTCGTATGATATTGATTTTGTTATATCAGACTCAATACTCAAAATTGCTAATAAATTTACTCTATCTTCACACATAGTTAATTGCGGGTAATTTTTAATTCTCTTATGGCAATAAAAGGATCATTCTGAAGAACAGTTTTTGGCTGCCATATTCGTGAAATCTGTCAATAAAATATTCAAGAGACTAAGAAAAGATATCGCTATTCAAAAAAAATAAATAATAATCATCATAGACAAAGATAAATATGATAGATACATTATATCTGTCGAGACCAGGGACAGACACAGATTTTCATTTTTGGGGGGTCAAGGACAGAATTTGCCATGGTCTTGGAATAACACCCTTCATTTTTCATGAAAGTTGGAATTTTTTACAGTGAAAAAATATATTTTGGGGGTCATGACCCCTGTGACCCCCTATGTCCACACTTGGTCGGAACCAAGGGAAAGTATCGTGAAAGGCAGTATCGTTTTAGACAGATTTCACTGCATATAGTGAACATAAAATATTTTATATCAGTAATCAGGGCAGTAACTAGAAGCTCTTTGCAGGGGCTCTGAAAGCTATAATGGCTTAAAATTCGTTAATATTTTAATGCATTTTATTAGTATCTAGTGAAACTAAATATCCACAATATGTGGACATAAAATATTTTAATCGAGTTCATTAATTTTAGAATAATCAAATTTTTTGACAAAACTTAAAAGGTACGAAACGATACATGTGAAATATATAAATTGATGTTTAAAATGCTTTATGTGAACAAGCCATTTTAGCAACGAAAAAATACTAATTTATTTAACATTAATGAATACAATTATTAACATCAATTTTGCACTGAAAACTTGTTTAAAATTTATAACGTTGATGATAAAATGTTAATGAAAAATTTTTACGTGTTTCCACTTCCAGTGACCAGCGCAAGAATACAATCAATGTACAGGCAGGGCTGTTCCCAAAGGGTTCGTGCTGTGTGCACCGCTTATTCTGAAGAAATTTTGAAAAATACAGGGTACGCACCGCATACTCTCAAGGTCTCAAGAACGTTTTCGTATTTGCTGGTTTTTGGGCAACTTTCAACCAAGTTCAGCCTTTTTTTTCCTAGTCATTTGCAAACTTGAATGGAAACAAATGAGGAAACCCCCCCTGAACACCCTAAGACTCAGAAAAATATCCTGCATACTTCTGCGTACTAAATTTTTTTAACTATGTATTCAAGTGAATTTATTTATTGACGTTTATTATTGAATTACCTAAACATTTAAAGTATTAATAAATATGATTTTCAACTGGATGAATTACTGGATTTTTTCAACACTTATATAACTGCAAGCAAACTGAAACATTGAATGATAAAATGCAAAATATTCACATTCAAAAATCCAAGAATGTCTAGTTTTTACACATTTAATTTAATTCATAACTTGCAAAAAGAATATGTTTTGCAAAACATACCCTTTCAGACACTTGTTGTGCTTCTGTTTCAATTTTGTATATCCATTTAAGCATTAGATGGGCTTTGATTAGCTTGTACTGATCAGGGTGCCCATATGGGGGGTAGAGGAAGGCTTGAGCCTCCCTAACGGTTTAAAAATTTTATTTGCCCGATTCTGCCATACATTTACTTTCAAAAGTTTTACAGTAGTATTTTAAAATAAGGTACTTTTTAGATCATTACTAATTGTCAAGCAGTATAAATTATTTTTGTAGCATTTTAGTATCTTGTACATTCATTAAAATTTCTGACAGCCTTTAAAAGGAGGTGATAATTTTTCCGAGCCCACTACTGAGAGTACTTACATGAGTGTCCATGGTACTGATAGCAGAGGGGGAACACATACACATGAAACGCTTTGAGGTGAAATTGGCGAGATAAAATTTTGTTTTCTTACTTCTTACGGTTGCTAATAGCGTGGCTTGTCGATAGTAGAAGTTGCAAGACTGTACTATATGAAGTCTATGAAATCATGAAAGGGATAATGTCAGGGGACCATCTTCCGTGATACGCAAGAATTCAGACTTACATTGGTCAGTTCAGCTTTTACCGGAGTCTTGAAGACATCTGGAGGGAGTTTGGTTTCAACTCTGGTGGGTCTTGGTTCCAGCTAATATTAATGGAGTGTCTGGGATATTGACTTGGCCGCTAGACTGTGGTTGATTGCTGTCTGCTCATGCTATTCTGGGACCAGGCTTCGCCCTCCCTCACGGATCGGTTTTCATTTCTTGGGTTGTGCGGGTGACTTTCATTCTGTTCCGGACTATCAGGTCTCCATCTGCATATGACATGAATTGCTTTGAACTAACTTTCAACCACCTGCAGATGAGACACTGGTTAGACAGACTGGATTGGATGGATGGTGTTTCGTGAGTCCTGGTTGCCAGTTCGTGCCTGGTCTCTGCCGCTTCGTGGTGCTGCACCCACTCAATGATGTCCAGTGGACTCCTGTAGGAGTATGGGCTGGCCCGGGGTATCCTTCTGTGCTATCCTTCTATTTCAGCCACTCCTCAAAGTGGATTGATTGTGGATGGTTTACGGTAGATGTTAAATGATGATACCAATGCGAGCAGTGCGTCCCTGTATGCCTGTACGGATCAACAATCTCCCCACTGCCCAACACCTCTTAGTCCATTGGCTGTCAATTCATTTGACGTTAATACCTGTCTGGGATTACAGCACCGCCTAATCGGCAGCCACCCTTCTCACATAACCTTATGCACAGTTGTAATGTAATGTAATGAGGGCATCTGGGGTGTGTAGATTTCTGGAAGTGTCACTTTCACTCGTAAATGCAGTGTGGTGTCTAAACATCCTGAGTTAAGTTCTTGTCCACATGCCTATTGCTTTGGTAAATTGATTGGCATTCCCATGAAAATTTTTGTCCTGCTCGTTTCTAGGGACCAGGATTACACATGTAGTTTATTCAGGGATTGTTAATGGCGAACTTGGCAGGAAAATATAAAGCTTAAGCTCTCGCCTGAGGCTAAATGGTAGCCATACAAAATTTTAGGAAACGCAAGAAATGTGTGCAGGTGGAAGACTTTTCCCTGTTTCGAGGGGGTGGGAGGAGAGAAAGTTTAACACATGACCATAGGTGGAAATTAACTGCGACTCTCTTTCGTTCAGTTCCCAACATTTGTCTGTATTTAAACGAAACAGAAACGTTTGTGCGAAGACATCATGATACATCACATAGTGTGCAAGCCATAAAAGTATAATTTATAAATGTTTCGGCGAAAATTATGAATTCAGAGCAAGCACACATTGTATTTTGAAAAATATTTATTTGTAGTAAGAAACTGTAAACGTATTTAGTAACCCGTGAAAATTTCAAACAATATAGTTTTTTATTTTATTTTTATTATTTTATTTATTTTTTTATTCTTGAGATTTTGAGGCCCAGGTGTGCGCCTGTGCAGAAATCCCCCACTGTTTCAATGCAAAATTTACGTTAAGAAATTTATTTGTTATATCAGTCTGCTTATATTTAGTATTATTAAATATATTAATGAAATATATCAAAACATTTACGAATTTTAAGCCCCCAGTTGCTTTCTGAGTCCCCTCCCCAAGCATCTGGCTACGGGCTTGGGTTTTTGCCGCCATAAACCAAACGACAAAATGCCACCCCAACCAAATATTTGCTTCCCTTTTTAAAAAATATACTGGCCAAAAAATGTTTTATAATTTGACGCCACTCTTCAAATTTTGCCGGTTTAGTCTATAGCTTACTATAGCCTATTGGGAAATACGGCCCTGGGCAAGGTATTATGTTATAGTACTGGCTAAGTTGATTCCGTATATCTTCACTGGAGTTTGTTATGTGTATTTCCTTCCAGTCGAATGTCATGAACCCTTGCAGACTGCAAACATGTAAAAATTATTTTTTCAAAGTGGCTGTATAAAGTGATTTTCTTGACTTAAAAAAACAAAACCGATTATAATCTTATTGTTGTAAGCAATCCAAAAGCAAACTTTCTGTGTGATTTTAAGTGGTTTTTGGTCTTAGAGCAATACAGAAAGTGCCCCATAAGGTAGTGGTTCTCAATTAGATTACAGCACAGGTCACTTTGAATTTATTTTTTTTTTGGGTCAGTGGGCCAGAAGATATGAAAGCAAAATTACCTTACACACTATACAGACACTGGTGGACTTAACCCCACTAGAAATTTTCTGATACAATGAATTAACATTGAGGTAAAAGCTTCAGTTCCATGTAGGAAACAATTAGCCCCCTGGGAATTTTTTTTCAGTTTCTTATCTTTTGTAGCGGGACCAGTTTTTACTGTTCGCAGGCTGAATCTGGCCCCCTATTGTGAACCACTGCCATTGGGCATACAAAGTTTCAAGGCAGATATAAATGCATTACATGGTGATTTCAAGAAGAGTGGTTCAACCCCCACTAAACAAATTTTGCCCCCTCTTTAGAAAAAACAAATTATAAATGAAAGCTGTATATAGAGTATTGGGGTGGGCTCTATAACTCTTCCCACACACACATAAAGACCTTGAGGCTAGCTGTATCAATGAAAGATAGGTTTTTAGTTCAAATAAAAAAAAATTGTGGATCTAACGAAAAGTAATTCATTCAATTAAGTTCTATGATATTTCCTTGATTTAATTAGGGGGAAAAGAGCCCCCTCCCTCTGGTCAGGAAGTAATTAATGTTCATGTAGATTAATGAGAACTTGCACAGTTACTTAGAATTATCATACCATAAATTGTAACTGGTATTTATTGCCTGTTCTTTCAGTTGTTACTAGACGGTTGCGATGAAGTTTTGTGTATCAAATTCAACCCAACAATGCCGCATTTGGTGGTAGGAGGATGCAGCAGTGGCCAATTGGTTTTGTGGGACCTTTCGTCCCAACTTCAGAATCTTGAAAAAGCAGTGGACTATGATTGGACTAGGCACACAACTTCCTATGATGTTGTAAGCGAACTGACTATGATTGGCCAAAAGTAATTTTATAATTTTAACCTATAAATTAAACATGCTCAACAAGCTTACATCTATCTATTTCTGTAGACTGCATTAGGAGGTAATGCAGATTCGCTGAAATCTCCGATTGCAGAGCATTGTGTTTCTTCAAGCATTGACCATAGTCATTTGCTTGGAACTCATTGCCTTATATGGATACCAGCAGATATCGAAGTAAGCTCTGTAGAAATTAGTCTCTAATTACAATTTTCAATTGTTCTTAATGTTAAATTATTAGATCATAGTTTGCCATTATTAATCTTTGCATTACTTTATGTTAATACTTTTTTAATCTTATAGTAGTCATGAATCTTCTTTTATTCCCCACCTTCCCCATTATGAAATGAGCAAAAATGAGATAAGGTGTTGTTATTTCATGACTATCGAGTTGCCAGTTGTGGATGAATAATTAATGTGAAATTCTAATGGATATTTCCACTCTTGACTACAACTTAGAGTAGATTTTTGTTCATTGACTAGAGTAGTAAAAATTTTATTGACATAGAAAGCTTCTAAAAAATACAATTTGTATATTAATCTTGATTAGTAGATAATTGTGAGTTGGTTGAATTTGAACTTGTGTTTATGTGATCAGTAGTAAATGACGATGGCTGGGTTCTGAAACTCCGCTCCTCTCTATACACCTGTGGTGTTACTTCAGTCTGTGCTGGAAACTCGTTTTGTCCAGGAAATGCAAGACAAGCTATACTCACAAAAAATCTGGCAAACTTCCTAATGGTTTTTCTCTTTATTTATTGATTTCATTGATTGATTGATTGTTTGTGAGTGTAGCTTGTCTTACATTAGCCAGACAAAACGAGCCTTGCAGCATAGATTAAAAAAGCACCACAGGTGTGTAGAGAGAGGATAGAGTTCCATAAGTCCTACATTGGTCTTTTGGTTGTGTCGGTGTTGGTGTCTTTCGGAGTGGAATTTAATACTGTAGACTTTGGTGGACTGCAATACAGTTTCAGCATTTAAGAGGAAGATAAAGACATACTTACTTCTTTCATCTTAATTTTCCTGTTTCTATTTCTTTTTGTTTTTTGTCTGTATTTTTTATTTTGTTTTTTTTTCTATTGTACTATGTTAAGATCACTGTCCTTAGCTCATGGGTGGCGCAAGCTTTATCAACCTCACGGGTTTTGTCGCGTCACCCAGGTGAGGCTGGTTGAAATAAAGTAAATCAGGATGTATATAATAGTAATTATTGTATCAAACACGATTATATTGCATGTATATATTACATGTGTACTTGCCTTACCAAATAAACATTTTTGAATTGAATTGAATTGTTGATGTGCATAATATACATTCTTTTATCTGCATGTTAAAACCTAGAGTTATCATCACATATTACTTGATTTCAGTCCTTTGTGGTCCAGTTGGAATATTTTCTAGGGTTCGTACGGTGCTTAAAAACCTTAGAATGTGCTGATTTTTTATTTTGGTTTCTAAGGCCCGTAAAAAGTGCTGATTTTTTATTACTATCATTATTTTTTTTCTATCATTTCCAGTCCTTAAAAATTGCTTATATTTACGATGATCTCCGAAGAAAAATACTGATTTTGCCCTTTTCTTCTCAAGACGATTTTCCTGAGAGCCCTTCACAATCTACACAGGCGCGACATCTAGGGTAGAGACGTTCGTGAACAAATGGGTCTTTTTGAACTATTCACAAAAATGACCCGTTCGTTCAGATAACTTTTTTTGTGAACTACCGTTCTTCGTCATAGTTCGTTCGTGATCGCAGTTCGCGGTCACCGATCTTTGTTTGTAGTTCGCGATCATCATTCACAGATTGTGGTCTTACTACAAAGTCACCACCAAGCAGTCAAGGATGTATCAGAAAAGGGATCTGGAGCCCCCACTATTGGAGCTATGACTATGATATTCTATATTCAGAGTGTATGTGAGGGCACTTGAAATGCCGGATATCAGAGAGCCCCAGAGCCCCATCCATTTTCTAGGCTGCTATTTGAGCTACGACTACGATATTCGATATTCAGAGAGTGTATGCGAGGGTACTTGAAATGTCACATGCCAGAGCCGTATCTGGGAGTGCCGGAGCATCCGTCCTTTCTCTAGGCTGCTATTGCAGCTACAACTACGATATTCAAAATTCAGGGAGTGTATGTGAGGGCACTTGAAATGTCACATGTCAGAGCCGTATTGAGTGGGGGTTGGAGCCCCCATCCTTTTTCTAGGCTGCTATTGGAGCTACGACTACAATATTCCGTATTCAGGGAGGGTACAGTTGGACAATTGAAATGTTGCAGGTCAAGGCCGTATAGGGGGGAGTCATTGGAAGGCCCAGAGAGCCATTGAGAAGTAAAGCGGTATAAGTCAACCATAGTTTTGAGATATATGCTGTTGAAATAATTGACTCCCATGGAGATGTGTGTAGTTACCCCTTGAAAATTGTGTTTTGGCAGAGAACTAATGAAGTTAGACTTACACTGTTTATGCATATGAAAATTGTGTTTTGGCAGAAAACTAATAAAGTTAGACTTACACTGTTTATGCACAAGATAAAATGAACATAAAGCTTTTTTTTTTCATGGCACTAAATGAATTTTAAAAAAAAAATAGAATTTTATCATTTTACCTCCCATTTTATGTGTCTTTGTAAGCAAATGAGATTTTTCACTAATGATTACTGTTTTTAAGACAGTCATTTTTATTATGTTATTTTTACTTTACATCAGTAATTATTTTTAATGCACAATATAAAATTTAAGTATAAAACTATCATTCAACATCTACCAAAAACTGCATATAAGTTTTCCCCTTCAGGAAACAGTTTTAATTTTTTATTGCAATAGGTCCTTAAAAAGTCATTATTTTTCTTGCAATGGAGTATGAACCCTGTTTTCTCATTGGCTGTAATTCCATGCCTTTCATTCAACAAAAGTACCTAATGTCTGTATCTTCTTTCATGGCCTATTTATGACATGGTACTTTATATCATCTTTGAAAACAAGTTAATGGACTACTAGTATTGGATTTTGACCTTGTCCGATTTAATATCATTGTTCAGTTGATGACTGCGATGTCACACAATCTCCTTGGGTGTTAATTGTGCATTTATGGTTCCAATTTTACCAAATTTCACATAATCGTATTGGACTGATATTTCTGTTGAACACAGGAATCCCAGATATTCAATAATCACTAAAATTTCGCCACTGCTCCAACATGTAGGAAAAGATTGCACAATATTTCTTGAGCTATCGTTCCCTTTACCGAGAAAAATATTTATCAACACTTTGCTTGATGAATGGAACAGTAATTCTTGAAACACTACAGGATCTTTTCTTAAAAATTAGACCAGTAACAACATTTTGCTAGGTACAATGAGCCCTAGTCAGTTATTGTATTATTTTGTTAGAATTACATGGATGAAACCATTTTTATATTTCAACTATCTGTCCCTATCAACTTCTTTCAAATTTCCATCCTTTTGCTCGTCCTGAGTTTTGTATGAATGTTACATAATGCACACAGATTTTCGCTATTTATAACCAATTACCAGGTTCTTTACAGTTTTTTATTGACTATAATGAATCATGTTTTTCACCGATGGCCAGAGAGAATATATGAATTTATCATTTCCATGTATGTCTACATTGCTTCTTTATAATTCTGCATTTCTAGATTCTACCCAGAGGAGAAATCAAAGTAACAGATTCAACCGAGTCTTTTCAAGTTGCAACTTGCGGTTTCGATGGGTGATTAACCAGTTATTATTCTTTGTTTAATCAACAAAATAAATAAAGATTAATCTACAGGATGTTCTTGTGTAAATCAATGTTGGCAATATGTCGCAGATTTTTTTTTTGTCTTACCTCATTTATTATTGTGTATTATTTTTTTTTTCTAAAGTAATTTTCTTCAACAAAAATAAGCATCCATTTTTTTTTTACATAAAACTTCTAACGTAAAATATTTTTTAAAAAAAGGAAGGTTTTCTTTGGAAAGTTTAATGTATCTTCCTTTCTTTGTACACTGAAGGTCTACAATAGTAACATGTTCGCCTAAAGCTGTGTTACCCGATATTCCGTGGATTGGTGTTCTAAGCCATAAGAGGTTTGGATTCATTTGAAAACTGGGGTTCTGGCACAGCATAACCATTTCTGTCCTTGCACTGAAACATTCACCAACAAGCAAATCTATATGACCCTGCTTTACTTACCAAGCCGACCCTACAGTTGTGTAGTAGTAATTAGAGATGAGTTTGGGCTCATTTTTCGAGGTCCGAACCCAAAGATTTGCAATTTGAGCCTGCCAGAGCCTGAAATACTTTTCGGAAATTTGAGCCTAGGCTCAAAATTTCAAATGTAACTTTAACCCCTTGATATGCTATTTAAATTTTAAAAAAATTGCTAAATTCCAACATTTAATTTCCTACAAATTTATATACTATAAGATAATAAATGGATGTTTTGTCTCTGTGGAGGCATGTATTTTCTTTTAGTTATATTTATTATCATTTTATGACTATGTTCTCCCTTCTTAACCAGTTCTTTACGTTTCTGGGACTTACGCTACAAAGAAGAAGGAGTTATTCTAATTAAGTCTAAATTTTTGCCAGACACCATTTACCAGTCCCTGGATTTGAACTGGAAGCCATTTCATGTCGTAAGTCTAATATTCTGACTCCTCAAATTAGCTTTTTATTTTGCAAGTTTCTTTCTTTTAGTTGTAATAAAGTTCTGTTTTGTTTTTTTAGATTGACATTCCACCTCCTGAGGGTCAAAAACGTTTGTGTTTGACAAAATTTTTTTTAAAGCTTGCAGAAAAAAAGTTTTGTGGTGAGTGTGTATATACCTAGAAATGTGTGTTATCGTTCTATTTACCATCTACATTATTCTTATATTATTTCCTTCTGCATTATCACTGAGGGAGCTTCACAATTTTATCTCCAAATCGAGCCATTTTTCCCCTTGATTTCTAAGTCAGAAAAAGTCGTGCCCATACTCTGGATCTAGATTTATTCTATACTTTTGGTTCAAGACTATGACCTCAAAATTATCCTATGTCTTATCTTTAATCACTCTCTTCAAATTTTCTCATTGGTTACTTTTATTGGTGATACTGTGGTAATCTGTTCACTGCATCTTACTTACCATTGCACTGCATCTTGTTCATTATTGTATTGCACCATACTCATTATTGTATTGCATTTTATTCATCACTGTATTGTACTTACCCATTCCTGTTGCATTTTATTCATTGTTGCTTCATACTGCTGTACTTCATTTTGCTCATTATTGTATTAATTTTATATTTGCATTAAATTTTATTCATGATGCTGCAGTGGTAACACGTTTGCCAGCAGGCAGTAATTTCGGGTTTGACTATCAACTGTGCAGAAATATAGAATGCATACCAACTAACTGTTCACCTTAGTCCAGGGCTTGGTTCCCTAGGCCTTAAGAGGTTTGGGCTCTTCTGAAAACTGTAGATCCCTGTGCAACATGACCCTTGCTTGTCCTTGCACTGTAAAACTGAAACGAAAAATACTTCTATTGACTTACCAGGCCAATTTATTAATATACTTAGCCTTGAAATATACGATAATATTCAGAGCTAAACTTCCGAATACCCGATCTTGCAATGTTAAGTTTTTCTTAAATCAAACATAGTAAACCTGTCTACGTAACTGTAGTCATTATTGTTTATTATCTAAAATACCATAATTCACCATTTAAAAATGAAGTACATACAAACGCAGTTTAATATGAGTTGGCGCGACATTTTAATTAAAATGTCACTTCAACTCACATTAAACTATGTTTGTGTGTGTTTCATTTTTAAATATTTTATTGTATTGTGCATTGCTCATCTTTTCACATAATTCACCATGTTCATAAGTAAAGAATATCAACATTCTAATCTCAACCATTAATAGCTTTTTATTTGAATATAAAACGTTAGCATTGGTGGAATAGTAGAAAGGCAAAACCCTCAAACTTTTGGATATTGTCATAGCTCTACTGCCTTTAATAAGTATCAGTGTAAAAATATATGGTGTCATGTTTATATAAATCGAACACTACGCAGATTAAATTAAGAAACAATTTTTATCAACGTTTATTGGCGTAGTAATACCAACGCCGATGTTATGGCGTGGTTAGATGGTGAAACGTTCGAAAGAAAAGAAATGTTTTTTTTTTCATTTGGCAGAGCATGATCCCACAACTTTTTACTAAAACATTTCTTTTCTTTGCGAACGTTTCACCATCTAACCACGCCATAACATCGGCGTTAATATTACTATGCCTAAAAAACAGTGGTAAAAATTGCTTCTTAATATGATATCATGATTGTTTGTAAATGAGGATGATTGTAAATAAATTTATTTGTAAATAAGGATAATGGATTCCTCCAGATCCTCATAAAAAGTAAAAGATGGAAAATGAATGTTTTTTTAATTCATTTCCATTCTTTAACTATGATTCAGCTGTTTGGACACATTTGATTTGACAGAAGTGGGTCATGTTTAGAATCATCCTCTGTATGTGAATGGCTGTTTGTTTAAAAGAATCGGTCATCATTTTCCATTAATTTTTGGGTCATTCTCATACCTCTACATAAGACTATAGCCAGGATTTAATTTCGGGGGGGGGTGTCAAACATTTTTCAGCATGTATCGATACAATCAGAGCATGAAAGGCCATAGCCAAATCCCATTAAAAATTTAGTTTCGGGGGGACCGGTTCCTAAGATCCCCCTCTGGATACGGGCATGCCACTACACGCTTCTAATATAAAGACATCACAAATATGTATCTAAACGTATAATTCACGATTATTGTCTCAATTCATTATCTTTACTTTCAGATACAGAAACTGATGTTATCGAAGATGAGGATGGTAGGGAAAAGGAAAAGATTTCAACTCTATTTTTTGCTGGCACCGAGGTATGAATCATGCAAATTGTAATTTTATTTATGCAGTAAATTCTACTTTTTTACTTTGTCATACAGTATCATTATCAGCATGTATTCAGTTAGTAAATCAACAGTTTTTTCATATTAGCTGATGATGTGGCAACAATAGATGTTAAATTACTCGTAAAGAAAAGAATGATTTTCCGGCACCTGGTGGGACCCGAACTCACGACCTCCTGATTGCCGGTCAGGTGCTCTACCTACTAAGCTACAGACATCCGTCATTTTCTTCTTTATGAGCATATATAAGACTTTCCATGGACAAGTTCGCTATTGGTGTGGCAATGCTATGATTACTCTGTTATCAAAGCGACAAGTCAAAGAAGCAAGAATGTCCGATAAGATGAGCTACAATTAACATTAGTAGATCAACAATTTTTTTGTATTAACTGATGATGTGGCAACGATGTATATGCTCGTAAGGGAGGAAATGATTGACGCCTGTAGCTTAGTAGGTAGAGCACCTGACCAGCAATCAGGAAGTCGTGGGTTCGGGTCCCACCAGGCGCCAGAAAATCATTCTTTTCTTTACGAGAAATTTAACACCTAGGTATTCAGTTGCTCGAAAATTACAAAGATGCCACATTAAGCTGATATTATATATACAGACAGACATATTTGTTGAAGCTTCTTCAGTATGTTTTAATCTTTAACATTTTTTCCCCTATGAAGCTCATGTTCATGAAAATCCATGTCCTTTAAGCTTCATGTTTTATATGACACAACGTTACATAAAGTCTTCACCTACGCTTGTTGTCTTACAAATCTTTTGTGCATAGTGCTATGTCAATTTATTTTGCAAAGCTTCATGTTGTGAGAAAATTTGTTTACTAAACAAAATATTGTTTTCATTAAAAAAATCGAATTTCAATGTCATGAAATTTCAAGTTATCAAAATTCAGTGTTTTAATGAGTTTTTTTTAATTAAAAGTTTCATTTAGTTAATTACTTTTAATTTTTTCTTTATTGAACATGTTCAATGTAACATAATTTAATGCAATTTTACAATATAAAAATTGTCCCCCAATTATGAGATCGGAGGTGAATAAACATGAGCATCTATCAACTTTTTTGTGGCTGGGGGGTCCCAATGAATCATGGGTTCTGTCTGAAAGTACTCGTTGTGCAATACTGTTGTACTATTATCTTTAACACAATATGCTATATCATTTATATATATCACACTATACTATTATCTATAACACAAAGTCAAACTAATATTTTAAAGTATCTGTTCATAAAGCCTTTATACAACATCGATTTTTAATATGCTGTATGAACCTGAATCAATTTTCATTATTATATTTTCATAATCATTAACATTAATAAAAATTATTAAATTATTATATTTTAATTTACATGTTAATCATTATTGCAGGTTTATTTATTTATTTACTTATTTGTTTTTTTAAAGGATGGTAAAGTCTTTCGGTGTAGTTTCCAACTTGTAAAGGATGAGACTGATAATTTCAAAGGTAAATCTCAGTAATCGAAATACGAGTTAAATGTTTTAATGTGATTGATTAATTTGGTTTAAAAAATAGCTTCTGGTGGAGCTTAAATGTCCTTTTGCTACATACAAAAATTTAGACACACTAATTTTTGATAAATGTATTTATGATTTTTTGCTAGTCCCAAAGCCTGAATATTTCACATCAGTGCAAGATGTTCATGTACATAGTGGTGCAATTGTCGGCATTTACCATTCACCGTTCATTAACGATGTATTTTGTAGCCTTGGAGGAAGAACAATGGCAATTTGGAATGAAAATCTCTTAGTAAGTGCAATGCAAGGCCTGTCTAAAAAGTATTCAGCCTTATTTTTTCCTGTAAAAAGTAATGATGGTAGGAAGGCAAAAGTATAAGAAAATAGTGAAAAAGTATACCTTGATGTGAATCCCCGAGTCCGCCAAAAATCATGCATGCACATGAAGGTATATGCATGGTTTCCGGTTGACTCAGTGGGGAGGAGGGATGAATCAGTCACTGTTAGACAGCAGATGTATAAGGTAGTGTACTATGTGATCAATGCCTTTTCATTTCGCCTAAGATGATAGAATGTATAAAGCAGCGATACTGCATTCCACTTTGCCAGTATCGTGTAAATGCGTAGTTATAAAAGGCACGAATAGAGGGCAGCACAGGGCTAACCAGATCTGGCAACAAGTAAACATTGGTTGGTGGTCAGAGCACTGCTAGCTAGTGGACAGTATATTGCTCCATAACCTATGTGCATCTGACAAATAAGTAACTTAATAAAAGTTTTAATAAATCTTAAATATATAAAAGCCAGAACTTAAGGGATGGTCAAGTGAAAACACTTCATAAATTTTCTCCTTCTGACTTTTGGTTGTTTCCTAAAATGAAGATGTCGCTGAAAGATTCCCACTTTGAAAGTCGAGAGAATGTCATGCGGAATGATGAAGTAGTGTTGAAAGGCATTCCAAAAGAAGCCTTCCAGAAGTGGAATAATCACTGATTATGCAATTTAAAATGCACTGTGAATGTCTTCATGAAACCATAATGTATTACATTGCGGTCTACTTCAGCACAGTTGCTCTTCAGTCGCTGTGACCACAACCTTTAAGCATACTGGACCAGATTTAATTCCTAGTAAGCTTAATTATATGAATCTATCATATTTTGAAAGTCACTTTTCAGTCTTCAGTCGCATTCCAGTGGATCCTTTCAATCTTTGTGATACTAAGTAGCGACACAATGACAGCATATTCATCTAGAATGCTATTAATCTGGATTCAACTGCTAGCAGTAGCGAAAAAATGAGAGCGATGGAAAGAGAATGCTTACCGACTCATTACTCACTGTAGTCTAGGGTTAGTTTCTTAGAACTTGAGCGATTCCGATTCGTCAGGAAAATATGTCCAGTAGCACAGTGGTAATATAATCGAGTGTCATGACATTAACCCATGTTCTATTACCAACAGTATTTTAAAATGCATACCGTTTTTCTGTCCAGCCTTGGGAGTTTGATTTCTTTGGCAGAAGGGTTTTGGGTTCCTTGGTCTAGGTCAGTGGTTCCTAACCTGGGGGTCATGAACTGATTTCTAGGGTGTCGTTGCAACTATTTTTAGTTGCAATTATTTTTATAAGGAATTTCATACCAAATATTTCCATTGCTTTTATATCTCACTACATTTCAATGTTCTTCTAATGGCTGTTAACTTGATAATATATATTAATATATATATCGGGGTTCGAAATTAGCGGGTGCATTGTGCACATGAAATTTTATCCGTGCACGTAAATTTTTAATTTGGGTGCACCTAACTATTCAAAACTATGGTTCCTAATGTTTACTTTTCATAAACAGTGATCTATGGAATAATTTTATATAATTTTCTCAATGTATTCGCATTTGCCTTGACTTTTTTTGTTTATTACAAACGAACATTCAATGATTTTGAAAATGCATCTGCAATTTTTTTTATCTTACATGTAATAAAATATAATTGCTGCATTCCATTTTAGCCATTTTTAATGTTGAGGTTTACTTTCTATTCTGCTAGTTACTTATACACCTAACTAGTATTTAGTGCACCTAACAAGGGAACCTTTTAACATCACATCCCAGGAACCGCCCAAAAAATTTGCATGTGGGTAGCTTTTTAGGCACAATAAACGAAATAGGGGTTATAAAATCTTGAACAATCTTGAGCAACATCTTTGCCTGGACACTTTTTAAGCTCAAATCGGTCATTCTGTAAATCATTACAGAATCAATTTTACATGTAAATATATGTAATAACACTGCTTGTTTTTTTGGTTTTACGGCTCAAAGACTACAGTGGTCATGCTGCGCCGGGACCTACTGTTTTCCGAGGAATCCGAACCTCTTAAGGCCTGGGGAACCAAACCCCGGACTACAGTGAGCAGTGCGATCTTTATGAGATCTCTGAGTAAGCGTTCTTTTTGCACTGCTGGGAGTCGAACCCGGATTAGCCGCGCAATAGGAGAACGCGTTACCACACTGCGCCACCGCAGGGCCAAAAACACTGCTTGCAATGGAAAAACACAATAGAGATCAGATTTTTTTGTTTGTTCGACCTGTTTTTCGTTAATGGAATGTATATTTGAATAATATAAGACAAAAATATGAAAGAACAAAATAAAGAATTATTTTTGGAATGATGTATTCGAAAAATGAAAAAAATAAGAGAGAACTAGTGTGTAATTTCTTGAAGACTGGTCTGTCATGTATTCCAGATCTTTAGCTTGCTGCTTCGCTTTCTTTCGCTACATTCACAAAAATCTGCACTGGCTCTGATCCTATTGTTTGTTTCTTCATCATTGCTTTTGACGTCGTAGTCATCCTTGTTGTCGGAGATCTCTTCAAGCTCATGATTCCATAGCATCTCATAATGTGTATCGATGACAACTCTGTTGTCCGAAAAGTCTTCCAAAATTCCTCGTATGGAGTGGAAGCATTCTTGCTCCTCTGGATGAAGAAACTCTGAACCAGTTTGTGGAGAATAGTTGAAGTGGTTGACCAGAGCCTTCAAAATGGTGTGCACTTTGTTTTCCATTACGGATATCTGTATCGGAAATAGTGCACAAATTTTACAAAGTAGTGCTAAAAGGTATAAAAAATACCAAAAATATATGTATACTTATATTATTGATTAATTGATTGAAATGCACACCTTTGCGAAATGACAAAATAGTGATTCTGGATGTGGTAATGCTTCTTCTGAACGTGGTCGTTATTTTGTCTGTGATGAAGATTCTGGATGTGTTGTTGATACTTCTGACAATGAATGTGATGGTGAAGGCACAAGTATCACAAAAGATAGTAATATACTTGAGAAACACTTGAAAAAAAGACTACAGAAAAAAACACTTGACAAAAGACAACAATGCTAGCATATGTGATTGTTTTGAAAACACAGCTGCAGGCTCTGCACGTGCCAACGTGAGAAAATAGAAAATAGTGAGAGAGCTTCTGTGTGAAAATGGCACACATGTGTGCACCATTTCCACATTGTGGTTTCATGAAAATTGAGATTAGCGAACATAAACATGTATTTTTTACTCATTTTTGGTGATTAGAATTGATTCTGTAGTGATTTACAAAATGAACGATTTGAGCTTGAAAAGTATGCAAGCAAGGACGTTACTCAAGATTGCGAAATTTTTCAACCCCCATTTCGTTTATAGCGCCTAAAAAGCTACCTACATGCAAATTCTCAGGTAGTTCCTGGGGTGCGATGTTAAAAGGTTTCCTTGTAAATTACAAAACTTGGGTGCACTTGTGCACCTGATTTAAAAAGTTGATTTCGACGCCTGATATATATATATAATTAATCTGTATATGATTAAAACATAATATAATTTTATATTTAATGTGTTTTCTTTACTCTGTTAAAAATGCTTTTATTATGCAAATGTGGCGGCGGCAAACAGAAGGGGGACGCAGATCATTTGGCTACTATAAAAGGAGGGTTGCGGGTTACTTGACTACTATAAAAGTGGGTTACGGCTTGAAGAAGGTTGGGAAAGACTGGTTTAGGTGAAATATGGCCTTTGCTGTGTTTGCACCATAAAAACACCAACATATCTTTGGGATATAAAAATAAGACACAATTCAACAGTCATGTAAAGAACCAATTAGAGCTTATTTATGTATACTGTACGGAATACATAATTAGGTATTTAAATTATCTGTTTCAGAAAGGTCCTTTATTTTTGGACATCAACAAATTGACTGATATCACCACTGGCTATTGGTCATTAACACGACCTGCGGTTTTTATGTTGGGTTTGCATGATGGCTCTCTGCAAATTTGGGATTTACTACAAAGCTGCCATCAACCGGTTCTCTTGCAGTCTGTAGCATCTGCAGCCATTACCTCAATAACAACACGTGAAGTCTCAGGTTTGTATAAAAGTGCTATGAAAACATGGTTTTTCAAAATCCCCAAATTCCATGATCAAAGATCTTTGCCAGTGTTATTTCAACATTAAAAACACATATCTAATATAAATATTGATATGATACTTTAATTATAATAAATATTAATATACTATTTTAAGTATAATAAATATTGATGTAGTATTTTAATTATAATAAATATTAAATATAATATTTTAATTGGCCCTGCGGTGGCGTAGTGTGGTAACGCGTTCGCCTAGTGCGCCGTTAACCCGGGTTCGACTCCCAACAGTGCAAAGAACGCTTACTCAGAGATCTCATAAAGATCGCACTGCTCACTGTAGTCCGGGGTTTGGTTCCCTAGGCCTTAAGAGGTTCGGATTCCTCGGAAAACAGTAGGTCCCGGCGCAGCATGACCACTGTAGTCCTTGAGACATAAAACCACAAACAAACAAATAAAAATATTTTAATTATAATAAATATTAATATAATATTTTAATTATGATAAATATTAATAATATTTTAATTATAAATATTAATATAATATTTTAATTATAAATATTAATACAATATTTTAATTATAATAAGTATTATTATTAACAATCCAATTATTTGTTCAATGTATTTAGGTGTAGTGTACTACACCAAAAGGTGTAGTAGAATTTCAATTCCAATTGATAAGCCCAGATTACTCAACTAACAAGATCTCGATCATTCATTATCTAGTTCAGACATTTTAAACTGCTGTGTCTTAGGTGTTTGGAGGAGGTGGAGGAAGAAAAAAATTAAGAATGAAGAGAAATCAATCGAGATGAACTTTTTTGAAGCCAATGTCATATATCATAAGGTTGTCTTAAGATAAATTTCTTTTTTTTCCTTTTTTTTTTGACCATTTAAATGATAAAATCTTTGGATAATATTTTTGTTACCCATGTTTTTTAGCTCTAGCTTGAAATACAAAAAACGTAGGTGGCAAAAATATTATACATCATCTTAATTCCCCCCCCACCCCCACAAAAAAAAAACCCCATTCCCTGGTGGCCTCATGTGTTGACCATTTGGTGATTAACTCTGAGAAAGGTAATATCTTACAAATAAAATCTTTGTTTAAGAAATGTAAGTTATAATGTGGCAATTTTAGTGCGTTGTTTGTGGAGTACTGTGAGTTAAAAAATCACTAATACCTAACCTTGTGGTAATCTAATCACCCTTTTAATGCTTAAAACACTTTTATTGAACTTAAACTCATAAAATTATCAAATTTTGTACCAAACACCGATTTTTAAATTATATTTTTCCGAACTCGTTTGTAAAAAGCACAATTATTTTAAATTGATTATTGCAGTAAATCAAATTAATTTGGGCTCTTTCAAAAAGTACAGATTTAGATCTTTGCCTATTGTTCTTATTACGCTCGGGAAATAACTTCTGGGATTCTGGTTGGTGAAAATGAGTTGATAATCTAATTTATAAATAAGTATATAATGATTTTTATAATTTTTTTAAAACTTTTTTTTTTGCAGAGAGTGAACAAATCTTAGCCATCGGTGATGGAGACGGATTTGTACACATTTTAAATTTACCCCTTTACCTTTGGAAGTCTTCGAATAATGAGGTAATTACAGGGTTGCTATTGACTATTTTTTTTTTACCTATGGCAACTTCTTCTATTGAAAGCAACCCAAAAGCTATTATTTTCTTCGAAGTGGCAACTTTTTTTACATGCTGGTGATTTTCTTCCCTTCTTTCTCATTTAATTTTTTTACACCAATGTTTGGAAACATTTGATGGTTTTAACGAAATTTAAATGTTTGGCAATCAAAATAAGTGTCAAATATTCCATTTGGCAAACAGTAGGCTTAGACAATGAAAAAGGTAAAAAATGTAGATGTGCACATGTGACATCTAAGAGATCTTTTTCTCTGTGCTGACATAGGCATAGTCCAAGCATTTCGGAACTCCTTTTGAATTTTGGGTATGTCATTCGCTCTGTGGTAATTTTTGTTTTGCAGGATCTGATTGGACTGGGATCTACTGCTCAACTCATAGCATGTGGCCTGCAGTTACAGGCATGGGCGCCCATATGAGTACTTTTAGGGGGGGGCTGAGAAAAATTATTACCTCCTTCTCATAGCTGTCAAGAATTTTAGTGAATGTACAAGATTCCAAAATGCAACAAAAATAATTGATACTGCTTGACAATTAGTAATGAGCTAAAAAGTACCTTATTTTAAAATGTGACTGTAAAACTTTTGAAAGTAAATGCATAGCAGGTTCGGGCAAATCAAATTTTTAAATGGCCAAGAGGGGGTCTTGAGTTCTCCTCTAAGTCCCCATGTTTGTAGGCCCTACACTACAGCTTACCCACAGAGATCACAGAACTGCATCAATAAGTTTATGTGCATTATGCCTGTGAACTTATAAAAATTTTGACCAAATTACAAGATTATATTGACGGCCAGTAAAGCTGTACGATTTTGTACAACATTTATGAATGAATCGCAAAATATGATTTATTTTTTCAGAAATAAAAAGAATTCTTATGAAAGACTGAATTTATTCCTTTTTTATGATGGGAAAAGATTGACAATGGCTAAATCATCCACTGAGTGCTTGAAATATAATTTTAAAAGAAGTACTAATAAATCATTTTAGCTTCATATCTATTTTAGTTTTGCCATAGTTTTTCATAGCTTTCAGTATATGTTGCTGTTTTAATCATTCGATTGAATAATAAAGTTTTGTTCAGTCTTTAATTTTTTGCTCTCCTCATTCTCTATTTATAGCATGTTTTCACTTCGTTTTTTTTATCACTGTCATACTTAAATTTAGCTCTATCCTGCCTTATATCGCAATTTCTCAAGTGAGGCAACAAACTAACATGAAGAGTCCCCCCCACGTCCACATTTAATTGTGCGATGCTCTTCATAAATGTATAAAATAGGAAATCGAAATAAAGTTCTCCCACCCCTACAACTTGGAAATGTGAAATCCAACCAATTTAGAAAATCCTGCCCCTCCACCCCCCCACCTTTCCACTTTTCAGTATTCCAAGGAAAATACGAAAAATAAAGTGAGAAAATTGAGTTCATAAAAGGGAAAATGCGTAATTTTTAGTCAGTAAATCAAAGCAGAAATTAACGCAAGTTCTAGGCTACTTTTTTTTTTTTTTCTCAGAACTAACACAGTAGTTTGTAAAACGCGAGGTCTGTTCTGTATATATGTTCCTCCCACAATATTCTACAAAAAAATGAGGGTATAAGAAGGTATTCATTTGCCTTGAACAAAAAAAGACAAACTTATTTTCACGCTTTGGTCTAATGTGCCCTATATAATATCGCAGGAGGAGGACGTTTTTTTTCTCCATGTAGGAATAATGTGAAACTGGTGATTGATTGCATTGCCCTTTGTAATCATGATCATATATACTGCAAAAAAACTATTTCGGTCGAATTGGGGTTGGCATACGCAAAAATTTTGTAAGGGGGGGGTCATAGGTTCAATGGGATGGGGTGTTACAGAGCTACAACTCATATATTCCTATGTTAAATATACAAAATTTCATTGCAATGGGGGGTTACAACCCCCTGTACACCAGTGATGGAAACTCATCTTTTCCTGTAATTGAACGTTCTTTTAATGTTGAAAATTTCATTTGCCTATTCCTTCATAATCTCCATTTATCCATATTCTTCGCCCTAGGCATCGTAAAAGGCTTTTGTAAAAATTCTTTCATTTACTTTCCAGCTTCTTCTGCTGCCCCACCCGAGACAGCTGCCCTGTTGTCACATGCTTTAATCCAGCACTGCTTAGTAATATGATTTCTGAGGAAACCACGTACACTGCAGATGTAAATGTGTATTTTTTTTCATCATAGTTGCCTCTATTCAAGAGTTTCCTGGAAAGAGAAGCTAAACGAGTAGAAATGCAGATGAAAGAGCAAGTTATCATTGATGCCAAAAAAGCAGCTGAAGCTAAGAAACTGGAAGAGGAAAGAAAACGAGAAGCAGAAAAAGTTTTCGAGGTTTGAAAGGTTTTCTTTATTTTTTAAATAATAATATGATATATAGAGGGTCAACCAAAAATGCATATAAACTTTAAAAATGTATATATATATAAAGAAAAATTATCACATTGAAGTGAAGTTTGTGCAATAATTATTATTTGGATGTAGGTTTTTTTAACACAATAAAAAAATGTAGTTCAAAAGTAACCGATGGGTGGTGCTTTAGACATTTGAAAACAATGAAATGGATACCGTGTGATACAATTTCACTAACAAAGCTTGTTCTGTCAAACTAACATTTTAGCAGAAAAGTGTGGTGTAATGTTGTTTACACCGAGTTTAATAATGAATTGAATGAAGCACCAATTACTTAGCTCTATTATAGCAGCTTTATTTGCATACTATTAGTGGATGTGCTGAGATCAGGAACCTTTGAACTAAAATTTGTTATCGTTTTAAAAAAACTACATCCAAATAATATTTATCGTGCAAACTGCACTTCAATGTGATTTTTTTGCTTTTTTATAAAGTTTTAAAGTGTATATGAACTTTTGGTTGACCTTGTACAGAGGTGTGCGGACTATGCGAGTTGCCCAAATATCAAATTTTTAATATCCTTGAATGTTGCCATTTTCATGGGGCGAAAAAGTGTCCCGGCAAACTGCATGGATGAATAAAGGATAAAGGAAATTTTCCTGGATAGAAAGGGTGGTAGGATTTTTTTTATTCGGTAAATTAAGAATTCAATTACAAAATAAAAATATTGTAAAAAAATTGTGATCGTGATGGGATACATAGTCGAGGGATTAGTGTGAATATGTCTAGAAGTTCACTCCAGTACTGGATGATGCTTCAGAAATCTTGATGTACCGTTTACACTACAATACGAAACCAAATTTTGAAAATGAATTTTTTTTTCACTCTCTATAACTGGTTCAGTGCTTTGGAATGCATGTACAATATGTAGAGTTAATCAAAATCTATTCTAGAGACCAAAATCAGCTGCTTGGAAATTTCCATGGATGCCCAAATTGAAAGCTGTGCATCAAGCCTCGCGTATTGTGGGTGGGCGGTGATAACGATGTTTATAGCAGCTGGGTTCAATGGAACTCTGAAATGAATTGATCCATTAATTGTTATACAGTATCTGTTGCTACCCTCATTACCATCATTGACCTCGCCACCAACAATTCACATTTGTGCATGTCCTGTGCTCCCTGATCCTCTCAGCCACTGACAATGATATATCCTTGAATAGCTGCTGAGATACTCTTTACGATAATATGTGTGTTTTAAATTTCATATTGGCATTTGACAAGTTTCAGCTGACATTGTGAACATTTTCAATTTTATTTTATTTTTTTAAATTTTTTTTCGCTGTATAAAACTGGATGAATGTTTTGGAATGATCATGCAATGTGTAGATCTAATTGAGATCTGTTATTTGAAACCAAAACCAGTGCCATAGCTGCTCCGAGTCACTGTGGGTTCCCCTTGTCAGTCTGTTTTTTCAAAAATTGCCAAACTTTTGTCTCGAAGTGTACATATATGTGCATAAAAATTAAAAGATATATATATTTAATGCCTCATAAAATGGTTGCGATTTTTTTTTGAACTCAACTGTCCAGTTATTTACATTGCTTTTGGTCCCAACTGCTTTGGATAATTAATCAGCACTGTATATATATCTATCTATATATATATACAGGGCATCTCAGCAACAGGGTTACAAACATCTAGGAGGG
>QLNU02015003.1:158481594-158502386 GCA_006491805.2 Dysdera silvatica
CCAGCATTGAAATCTGTGGCAATTTGAAGAAGTGTTGCACGTCTATCTCGTTTAACGATTCTCGTCAGTCGTCGAAGGTCCCGTTCTTTCAAGGTCTTTTTCCGGCAACACCGCTGTCGGAGATTTGATGTTTTACCGGATTCCTGATATTCACGGTATACCTGTGAAATGGTCATATGTGAAAATCCAAATTTTGTCGCTATCTCGGAGATGCTATGTCCCATCTCTCTTGTGCCGTCTATAATGCCACGTTCAAAATCACTTGGATTGATTCTTGCCGCTACAATGGCAGGTTATCATGATTTAACAGCTTTGTCAGACATCTCTTGTCTTACATAGGCGCTGCCGACCGCATCACGTTACACTGATTGGTTGCAAAGCTCCGTTATTTGCATACGCACGCCTGTACCAGTTTTTCTGGCACTTCAGTGTAGTTTATGATGACCCAGTATTTTATCACTGTTTTAGTCCTTGTTTATTTTTGGTTTCTTTAGGTAGGCTGTGTTAATCAGATTTGTGAGACCCTTGATTTTGGTTATTTGTAGTGCTAATAAATATGCTACAATTGTGAACGTAATTATATTATAGTACCTATGAATATAAGCACTTCAATACCATAATCGACTTAGAGATAAGGATAAAAAAACTTGCAGAAAACCAAAACAAATGAATATTTTTTGAAAAGCCCTATGTCCCCCTTGGAGACTAAAGAATCTATGAAATAATGCAACTACTAGGAAAGTTATTTCAATGCTTATGAATATAAGCACTTTCACACTATGGCCACTGGCTTAATCACAGTAGTAATAAATAAAAAAAAAACGTTTTTAAACATAGTTGAAATTTTATTAGATTTATAAATTTCAATGTGTTTCTGGCGGACTTTGGACATCCCTCATCAGGAATATATGGCTGCCTGGTACTGAAACAAACAACGAAGTCTAATTCAGTGCCAGACTGACATTTACTTCTGACGAGGGATGGCCAAAGTCTGTCCGAAATACGTTAAAATTTGTCTAATAAAATTTCAACTATGTTTGAAAACATCGTTTTTTGTATTTGTTATTTATTTTGTGTAATGATACATAATTGGATTGTAGTGCTCATGAAAATATGCACTGAAATATTGTGACCATTAAATGATCATGGTATTGTAGCACACACTGTATTTCTTCCCAAAATTCAGCCTGAGCATCCTACATAACGGGGGAAAAAAACTAATCCTATTTTGCAAAACAAGAGTCCTATAAAAATTTTATTAGTTTCTAATAACGGTACATAAAACAGCAGTCTTCGATTACACATATCATGTTCAAAATATATTTTCATTTCGAGATATTTGCATGTTTGGTACATAAAAATATGGCACAGTTAAAATAATCAAAATATAAACGATATTCTAAATGTAATTAACACCATCTGAAAATCTATATGTATGTTCCATACAATTCAGTAAATAACGTCGATTATATATATAAGGAATTAATATTGTGCAAGACTAAATCTATAAAAACACTAAACTTAACTATACAAAAACATTACTTTGATTTCATTAAATCTTAATTACTAAAACAATTAACCAAAAACAAAGCCTACATTACTGGGAGAGGGTCTTCCTAATAAAATTAGAGATCATGGGTGTGATTATGCATACCAATTAATTCTCTCGTATCCAGTACATGATTTTTTGGTCAGACCAGAACCTATCTTTGGCTCATGGTTGATTGTATATTTTTATGGCGCAAGGTAACAAAGGGTCATTCTGTCTGCGCCAAGCTTTGGCTCATATGAACAGTCCAAAAGCTGCATAGTTGAGTTCAATAACGAGCATGGTCCCATTCGTTTTGTTCGTCTTTAATGGTACAGGGAGAGATAAGGTCATTCTGAATCAAACAAGATTCACATTGTTATGTAAATTCAATAAAATACACCCATATTACAGAGTAAAATAATACTTATCTCTTCTTCTCCCAACCTTTGCGACAAAGATAGGTTTTAATGTGAACCAAAATTTATGGACACAACAAAAATATATTCACCATGTTTATTTTCTTCATACATATATACAGTAGGCTGCCTTTTAACCGGTCCCACTTTAATCACCTTTCACTTCAATTGCCCCCATCTGTTTTACTAAAACCATTTTAGCTGCGAACCTGTTAGCTTAATATTCATCGTAGGTTTCAAAACAATTCTAGAACATTTTGCTACTACATGTCCCTTTGTTTAAATACTTGTGTCACCTTAAAACAATTATTTTAAAAATATTGATCATGTATACCTCAATTTTACTCTTTTCCCCCCTATAAACAGCTTAATCTTTGAATTAAATGGCCAGAGTTCCGCCATGGCCCGTTATGAGGTAGCTTACTGTATTTCCAATACACGACTTATTATATACTGTTTGGTAGTTCAGAAATGAATCAAAGAATCTGAACACAAGGTATGTGCAGTGATGAACTGGAATCAGTTTATACAAACTGACTGCTAACTTCTTTTGCAAGAAACTGAAGTAATTTTTTTTGCAATTCAGCAAAAATTTGTTAAAATTCAGCAATTTGCTAGTGGATATACGTTATTACATATCAGATTTACCGATTATTAAGTCACATACATCATACTATTTAATCAATTCACATAAATTAAACTAAAAGATCACAAAAATTATACACATATATCGGAAGATTTGTGAAGATAATAAAATTAAGTGGGGGGGAGGGGGTTGTTGCATTTCTAAGTAAAGAACTTGCTTTATACTAAAATAACATGATGTACAATACTCTCTTTCAACAACTTTCTAATTTGTGACTATTTCTGTTTAACGATGGTATTTTGAAGTCATGATAAATGTTTCGCTTGACAAATGCTTTGCTTGAATTGGCGATGTTATGCACATTCCAACTGATGTCTTTTTTTTTTGTTTCACCACATTTTTTCGCCATTCCTTGAAATTCGTTGATTACAGAAATTATTGTAACGTATTATTAACGATCTGTCCCCCCACCCCCAAACCAAAAAAAAAAAATTTACATAACATTTAATTACAGTGTATAAACATTACTGATTTCAATTCAAAACATATGAAATGATATTCTTTAAACACAATTTATAACAATAATAAAATATTAAATTCCCATTGAATGTTTTCAATTAGCTAATACTTGATATGCACGTGAGTGAATCGATTATTCTTGTGTGACACACTAACACAAAGCCATTTCAGTCTACAAAATTTAGTTACAAAAATCAAACTCCGATAACTGAAACTTAAGTTTATTCTTTATTTGGACAGTTCAGTAAGTAGTTAAGTACACACACTACAAAAAATAAAATAAAACTAATTTTTTTTTTTTAACTTTTCAGCATAGACCAATTGTGCGTATGGCTGTTAATTTGGAAAAAATAAACGCCATTTTTTTTTTTTTTCAATTATACTTTCAGAGATGTTATACTTTCAACTAATATTCTAAACTAAACATTTGGCATCCATACAATAGCTGATACTACGTGCTACTTTAAAAACTTGTCTAATCCGCTGGTGCAAAAACTATTGCCACTCTGCTGGGAGCATAAACCTGAAAATACATTTATACAAAAATAAAACAAGAAGTCTAAAAAATCTATTACGGTTGTTATTTAAATTTAGCAGGTTTCAATTATTTAATCTGTTATTGTTTTGCTTTGTCTGTTTGCCACCAATAGAAAGGTCGATCAGTGAGTGCTGCCTTAGATGTTATTGTTCACACACGTTTACTCATCAACATTCAATGAGCAAGTCAGAGTGAACTTGTCAACTTGAGGAAAACTGAAAGTCGGTGAGTTGGAATTTACTTCCGAATTCAAACTGATCGCCAATTTGTGCCACTGACAGTATTTCGTGACGAGTTTTATGGAGTAACCACATCAGTTAGTACTATTATATATACACCGAGAAACTCAATAGATTTTCAACATCAGCAATAGCTATCATTATTGTAAACTTTACCTTACCCTTTATATTGTTAACGGCCTACGTGAAAATAATAGCAGGTTCAATACCTATTGAAACCTGGTAACAAATTACATGAAATTTGCAAAAATTACGAGTGTTTGATTATTGTGCTAAATAATAATCAATTAGTTATTTCCTATTTATATTAATTTTGTTTGTAACATTTATTATTTTAAGCTTATAGGGAGAGCATTCTAGCATATGGTGAAAGGGGAGACAGACAAAAAAAATCTAAATATAATTGCAACAAAGAAACCTTTGAAAACATTTCAGATTTCAAGGCCTACAAGTTCAGCCCTACATTTTGCATAAAAATTATTATATTTACATCTTAACATACATTAGGGTGAGCAGCAAGGTTGTTTTCTCTCAATCACAATTTTTTTTTTTTGAATTCTAACGATTCCTCATAGGACTCTATGACTCAAGTGACTGGCAGCTGGGAAACCTTAACCTAAACGTGTACTATCTGATGACTATCAATCCAGATCCTGTCCAAAAGTTTATATTGGACTTCACAGCTTTTTTTTTAAACATATGCACTGCTTAAAAAATACATCTAAAACATTGTTTCTCAGCCTTTTTACTCTAAAATAATCCTTAAAATAATTTTGAGGCTTCAGGAAACTATGCATAAAAATTATATTTATGTTTTTATGGGCAGCAAAAGTTACATTGGGGTCTATCGTTTTCCGAGAAATCTGAACACTGGAGTTCTGCGAGCAGAAAAATGTTATGCCTTACACAATACTATTAGGAATCAAATCCCAAATCCAGATTATGGCGTAATGGGTAGACACTATACCACTGTATGGTAATGGACCTATATTGTTTCCAAAGGACCTCTTAAAACCTTGGAGACCAACTTCCAAACTAAAGTAAGTTGGTAGGTTTTTTTTAATGACACCATTGAGGGTCGACACCTAAATTAATGACATGGCAGGTGAACATGCTATCACTGCAAGACCAAAATTACTATATCTGAAGCTCACAGCAGCCTAATGCGGCGAAGAAATTTATAATTGCAATTTCCCATAAAAAAAACCTCAGTTGAGTAACTCTGGTCAATGAAATTCAACCAGTTTCGAAAACGCTAAATTCTCAGTGCAATTTGGCAGAAAGTAACTTTGAGGAATCTGTACTACCATGTCAAAATTTCATCGATGATATAGAAGCAGAAGAAACTACTCATTTTCTCATGTTAAGAAGAAGAGTCAATATCACTAGATTAGAAAATAAAATTTGGGTTAATGAAAAATTCCTCAAGTGAGGAAGCTATCTACAAATTGGAGACATACCAGACACTTTTGTGAGACTATGCTAATTAGATATGTGAAAACCCATATCAATGAGTACAGCTTACGATCTGCATTTGGTGCCACAGGGTGACTTTTGCTGCACTTGCACCATAAAACAAAATTACACTTACCATCATCGAATTCTTTCGGCCATTGTAGGATTCAGGAAATGTGAAAAATTCAGTGTTATGATCCAAACGTTTGTGTCCACCAAATTCTTCAGAGTCACTGTCCAAAACCATTTTGTATCTTTGACATGATTAAGGAAAAGAATATTTAAATTTAATTTAATTAACCTTTTAAAGGTGGAGTAAATCAAGAAAACTTATTAAGTCTTTGTGATCACAGCTTTCGCGTCAATCAGAATCAGATCTTGATGGTTCTTTAGATTGTATGATCGTACATTAAATTCTTTAGAAACAATATAATTAATAATATATTATATATAAGAGCTCTATGGTAAATGGTAAAACTTATACTTTGGAACAGTGGTTACCAACCTGTAGTTCCAGACAAATATGTACAGGGTCAGCAATAGTTCCACATTTACCAAAAATTCAATTCCTGAAATTTCCATAATAATGTGCTTTTTTAACAAAATAATACACTATTTTTAAAATTAAGCCTATCGTTTTCAATATAGTTACACCTTGCAGGCAATGGTTATAAAATTAAAAATTTGTCCTGAAAATACCACACTCGAAATACAGAAACCTGTTGAATATGTCATGAACTGCAAACTCAACTCAAATTTTATGACATGTCACAAAGTTTTCCAGCATAAGCAACCCCCAAACAAGGACCTCACCGTCACATTCGACAATACTGGTAGGGCTATGACACATCCCTGGAGCTTGCCAGATGTACACGCATCTAGAATTACTGTCTAGACTAAGCGGAACTTGTCAGTAAATGATACAGTGTTCCTTTTTGTGGGCTAGAAGCAAGGTGTTCAGTATACTATGTTCTACAGGTCTGAATGTGACATCGAGTTAAGGAAATTCATACAGGATACATCCATTTTTATTCAACTACTGTATTTATTTCTACTTACAACTCTTTGTTTTCCCATTCTTTCGCAGCCTGACCAGTGACCAAATAAAATAAAAACGAACTTTTTTTTTACTGGTTATAAACCTAAAGGTGAACATGAAGCAAAAATTTAAAGGATACTTTCCAGCCTTCTCGACACCAAGTTTATAATCAGGAAAGCTTTTCATTGGATGGAAATTAAAAACAAATATCAAATTTGCTCGTTCGAATACAACAATTTTATCATCTTCATGTTTACAGCTTATGTAAGCCTAAAAAAAAAAAAATCATGCTCTGTTTAAAGAAATACAAAATAGTACTCTACTTTGAATTGAATGAAGTATAGCAGAACACCGATTAACCAAAATAAAGAGGGTGGGGACAGGATTTCAGATAAGAAAAATTTTGGATAATCTGATTACTTTGGTTTTGTTTGATTCTTATAGCAAAAGGACAGCAAGAATTATGCTGCACTGTAACCTACAGTTTTCTGAGGAATTCGAATCTCTCAAGGCTTAGTTCACTGTACTCCAGAGGTTGGTTTCCTAAGTGTCCTGTTTTTGGCATGGTTGGGAGTCGAACCCAGATAACTGCAGGCTAAGCGAACGTGTTACCACCGCACCGGCTTCAGATAATCCAAAAACTCAATGTAAAGGTGTAAAAATAAAACTGCATTTACTGAAAAACATGTTTAATTATATAAGGTTCCCACTCATATTGCAGAAAAATTTCCCTGACTTTCCCAGGTTTTTTCCTGACCTTTTCAACAAAATTCCCTGTCTTTTCCAGCAATATTCCTTGACCAATCACAAAATTCCCAACTAAATTTCGGTTGCGGAAAAAATGGCTTCACGTTCTTGGGAGATTTAGCTATTCAAAATGGAGGCTAGGAAAGTTCTCCCTGACTTTTCCAGGCTTTGACCAATAAATCCTGTTTTTCCCTGAGCTGTAGGGACAATTTCAAATTCCCTGACAATTCCAGGTTGTGTGAAAACCCTGTTATATGCTGTTAAAATACCATATTGTTACAAAAAAAACGAGTCTTATTTAAGGACTCCTTTCTTTAAAAGGGGAGACAAAAACAAAACACATATGTAAAACAAAAGGTCACATGCAACTACCCTAGACTCTCCATTCCATTTCCTCTCTTCACAAATAAAGAGAGTTGGGTCTGACCGTTGACACAAATCCTGTGAAGTTTTCAGGATCAGAGGTAATTTTAATATCTTCCTAAACAGATCTATTCAACAGCTGACCCATAATTTTGCAGTTTTAAATGTTCAGAGTTAATTTTCCCCAACTCCCGTGCTTAACGTAAAATTAATGGGCTGGTATTTGGCTTATTGCTGAAATTCTGGAAAGCAGGGAGTAGTCAGGTTGCAGATTGAAACAATACTTAGACTTCACAGCTGCATCCACCTTTTCTGAAGATCCGGGGGGGATTATGGCCACCCAAGAGAGAGAGACACAGTTGTAGAATCTGTATTGGTTTCTCTCAAATTCGGAATACAATAGAAAACAATAAAAGAGTGCCAACTGAAAAAAAAATAAGTGCAGCAGGTTATTTTGTTTGTGGTTTTTAGGAATACTACAATGGTCATGCTACGCCAGGACCTACTATTTTACGAGGAACCCGAACCTCTTAAATCCTACGGAACCAAACCCAGATTAATGTGGTACTAGGTGTATGCGTTACCACTGTGCCACCGCAGAGCAGGTTATTTTTAGTTAACCTGATTTCAGTTAAGTCAGAAGTTTGGTTAATCACGGTTTTTACTGTGGTGCTCTATTTTAAAATTTATAAAACAGTACTCTATTTGAAATTTACAAGAGTGATCTATTAAAAATATATAAAGTGAGGTGTTACTAGAATTATAAAACCGTTCCCTCTGTAAATAAAAAAAATAATATTTTTTTTTTTTTATTAAATATTAATTTAATAATAAATAACTCTTTAATATATATTAGTATTTATACATAATGTAATATATTTGTAAAAAATTTATAACATAGTCATCTACTTAAAATTTTATAAAATAGTGTTTGACCTATACAGAAATGTATAAAATGGTTTTATATAACGTATTTTTCAGCTTTCATTATATCGGCACCTTTATTTTTGAAAGATATGACCTTAAGTAGGGATAACACAATTGTCAAATTTGCTGAACATTAGTCAACGTGCAAAGCCACTATGGCATGTTTTTGTAATTATTCCCAAGGCATTAAAATTGACAATGTTTTCCTTGGGGAAAAATAATGTCTATTTTTTATTTCAATCAATATACAAGCATCAACCTTACACTCAAAAGACTGCAGCCTTTACTGAGTAGGTAATGATAACAATTAATCTAACCAATTATGAAATTATTTTTTCCATTAGTTACCTGTGAAGAATCCAGCCACTTATATTTTTCCTCAGTAAGATTCATAGCTCGGTCGAAATTATTTAAAAATTTATAACGAAGCAACTTATCATCCACTAAATGCCACTGCCTACGAGCATACTGATAGCTTTCGTTGTTGCCGATTCTGGGGAAGTCCAACCACTCGGGATGTCCAAACTCGTTGCCTATATATAAATAATACATATATAAGAATTATCCTTATATATTTTGAAAATACTTAAATCTTTATATCAAGTTTTACCAACTCAAATCGATTCAACCATTAAACTTCATATACATATATATACACACTGAAGAGCAATTAAATAAGGAACAGCTGCTATTAAGCAAATTTGGTACTGTGGGCGGATTTGTAAACAGAAAGGAAACGATGAAAGCAGCGATCTGACAACATAAGGAGTGAGACACTGCATCATTAATAGGAAAAAACACAGTATGGGTAAACTGAATGATATAAGTGATTTGATCATGGGCAAATTGTCAAGGCCTGACAGAATGGATCACTCCATTTCGGAAATCGTGCAGGCACTGGAATATTCACAAGCCCCTGTGTCAAGAATGTACCGTGAGTATGTCGATTACAGTAAAACCATCCTTGCCAGGACCAACAACCATGGACAATAATAGCATGTGGATCACTGTGGTCGTTGTCGGCTAGCTCGCATTGTAACAGAAGGTAGATGGGCCACAGTGCAACAGATCACTCGGTAATTTAACGTTGGTGCACAAGAACGTGTAATCAGCCACACAATCCAGAACCATCTCCTTGTTATGGGGTACAAAAGCCATCGTATCTCTAGCTGCACATCACCGGGTGTACAGATTGGTTGGTTGTCCAATAAGATCCAGGATATAAACGACCACATATTAGTAGTATTATTTATATAAATCGAACACTACGTAGATTAAATCAAACAACAATATTTATTGGTGTGTTAAGTAATCCTCTTGTGATAGTATGGCGTGATTAGATGGTGAAACATTTTCAGCTGGCGTTTCACCATCCGTCGCATACATAACTCACTAACAATAGCTAATATTGATGTTTGATTAGTAGTGGTAGTGTATATATATATTCAGGCCAATAAATTTCCGTTAAATATTTTATCGATGAAAATTTCCATCTTTTTTTGTTTGTTTGTTTTTTACAAGTCGTCATCCTTGAATTTTAGTAGTGTCAATATTTTTTAATTTTTAAAACACCTAATTACCACTACAGATGTTAGAATATTACAAAATGAATTGATGGCGTGTTCATTTATAAGGGTTTTCACTCGCCTTGCAAGAAGAATTTCCCCCACCCCAAATTTTCCGACAAAATTCTGTGGCAAACTGCAAACAAAACTTTGAATTGAATTTCAGTTTCGGAGAAAACAATGCACGTTTGCATAAAATTTATCCATTTAGAATAGAAATTAAGGTACTTTCCCTGACCGAGTTTGACCAAAAAATCTCGTTTTTCCTCAACTTTTACGAACAATATGAAATTTCCTGACAATTTTAGGTGTGTATGGGAATTCTGGCTTACGTTTTATTGTGTAAAGGTGGCTAAGATAATACTGAACCTGAATCTACACTCTTCTGAGGAATCTAAATTTCTACCATAGTGGGAATAAAATTCGAAAATATGGATCAACAGAGAATGAAGTCAGTCCAGCAGCAACCAAACCCAGATTTTCTGCACAGAAAACGAATATTATCTCGTTATCACCATTATGGTTCAATACTAGTACATAGCAGCAATATTTGTTTAAATTTTTTATGGCGCAAGAGCATCTGGGCTATACTGCGCCAGCAATATTAGTTGATGTCTTTAAATTTGTTCACTGTCACGTAAGATGGAACAAATTGCTTAATGTGACTTCTCAAAATAGATATAGACAAAACTTGAAGTGAAAAAACATATCAACTTGTTTTCAATTACACACACCAGGCTTGTAACTAAGACGGAGTCTACCCAAATTCTATTTCAAACTTCCCTGACTTTTCCAGACTAAATCTTCATCGATTTCCAGTCGCTAATTACAGTAAACAACACACAATGCATTAAAATTTGTGTAATCAAAATAAGTTTCAAGGCCATAAAATCCATTAATGCATTACCCAAAGCCATTTATAACTCAATTACAGTGAATTTACAAATTCAAAAGCTGTATTAAAAAGTGTATTTCTTTACACTAAAAACTTGCACTAATTAAATATTTACAGCAACATTTCCATTCCACCCTTTTTGAGTTCATTATAAAAGAGTTTAACTATATAATCGCAAAGCTGAAAATTTCGTCTTCTATTTCGTTTAGTGTGTATGACTATAAGGCAAAGGAGATTGACATGACCAAAATCCTTTACAGATTGGATAATTTAGCTAAAAACTTTTTTTTTCCAAGTTTTAGTTACATATTTGGCAAACATTTTCTTCTGAAAAATATATGGGCTTAATAATTTTATATAAATTATATTAGTTTTGGTGCAAAATGATAACTTTTGGAAGAAGTTTAGTCAAAAGTACAAGTTTTTCTAATTTTCCAGTAGGTAATGTGGTATGAAAAGCACGGTTCAGGAAAATTATTTTAATAAGTTATTTATTATAATGATGAATTTCAAATTTCCCTGACTTTGGCCTTTGTATTTCAAATTTCCCTGACTTTTCTGGGTTTTCCAGATTGGTAGACACAATGCTAAGATCTCCATGATTGGAAATGCCTCCCCCACACACAACTTCTAATAAAAATTAAGCAGTTTCAAAACGAAAAGAGAGGAAGGGTTGTTGAGAAATTCTGATATACCACTACATTTGAAATCATTAAAGTCATTGCTTTATTTTGACACCAAAGACCCAAATCTTGAACTAAATGATTTCCGTCCATGCCTTGGCCACTCACTAATAGATACTTACACATTTTAATTACAACAAAGACTTTCCAATTTAAAAACAGTTCCAGAACCAAAAAATTAAATAGTACCTTCGAAGTTTAGATATGCCTCTCCACCCAGAGTATGGGTTATGAATCGAATCATTTTGTGTAGGGCCATACCCCGGTCGATGGGAGGAATAAGTGGCGACATCACAGACATAAAATCATACATTTCTTTGTCCATCAACCAGAAGGCAATTGTTTTATCACCAACTAGAGCCTATAAAAATGTGAAAGTATACATAAGAACATCACTTTTACACTGATCATTACTATTCATTTCAGCTGATCGCAGAGTTTGAAAAATATTCATTTGCCAACGATTTACCTGGTCATGTGACTCAGCATAAGTAACGGTTTTTTCCATCCACCTTCGGTTGGTCAACGTGTGCACGATGTCACCGATGTTCCAATCCTCATCTTGCGATTCTTTAAGTAACTAAATTAAAAAGATTTAAAAGGTACAAATTCACATCTGGTTAAAAAAAAACTATCTACTACTGTAAGCGTATGGAAAATTGAAACACACAAAGTCCTTCGCACTGGGCACATTTAGATCATACTTCTTCAATTACATTTGTTAAAATATTACGTTTATAAATCATACATTTTTTATATTTCTTTCTTTGCTGTGGGGGACTTGTCAAGAGCAATCCATGACTCTCTGCCCCTCCCCCTTCTTTATGACCAGTCCTAGGGGTTTGGTTGCTTAAGAGATTCGGTAAAGTACTAGTACTGTATAATTATTAAAACAAATACTGTACATGATTTATAAACTGAGGAATAAAAATATGTAATTTAATAACAGACAAAGTACCATAAAAATTTAACAGAAAAATATTACACATAGCATTTTAAAAAAGTCTGCTTAACTGTACATATCATTTAACTGCTTAAAATGTCATTACAATGTCAATGTGCATTTATGTGGCTTCACCTGTATATATATATAACCACGCAATTAAGTTAATCAATTTTATTAACTATGGGATAGACAAATTAACCATGATATTTAACTGTACATTTTGAATATTAAATGCACTTAACATTCCTTTGTTAAATGGTGTTCCAAATATCATGACACTACAACTCCAATGCTTTTACAATTAATTTGATTATCAACTTCCTAGATCAGCATTAACTTCGTTGTTTTGGATTAGCTTGGATTTTATATACAGTCAATTTGGTTAATTCAAAAAGTTGAAGAGACAATAAACTTTGAATTTCCCCAAAAATTCAGATCAGAAAAGTTCTAAATAATTTTAGATTCACCAGACCGTGGAAAAAGTTTGAATTCCTCACAGATTCCAGATGAACACATTCGAATCATCACAACGAGAATGAAGGAAGGTTTTACAAGGCAAAGAAATACCTGTATCCATTTGTCTGGGATGGCCATTCCGAGGCGATAATCGAAACCTCCACAACCCTCTGACACTGGCCTACACAAGCCTGGCATTCCCGAAACATCCTATGACAAAACACATCCAAAATATAATAAACACATTGTAAAATTTTTAATAGCATTTTTTTGCATCAAAGATATTTCTGCTCACAAACCTCGGCAATGGTGATCATTTCGGGATAAAGGTGATGGAGCATATAATTGGCTAACATCAGGTATACTAGTGATTCAGTATCAGTGTTCAAACCAAAATACTCATTGTAATCACCACTGAATCCTGAGCCAATACCATGAGTGTGGTACAGCATCGAAGTCACACCATCAAAGCGAAATCCGTCAAATTGATATTCATCCAAATACCAGCACAAATTTGAAAGCAAGAACCTTAACACTTCCCATCTAAAAAAAAAAACCATTAAATTTTCAATGTACTCTAACTCCAAATTTACAGTTCATTCAAATTCATAAATAGAAGACAGAGAAAATGAAATATTATACATACTGAGAATAGTCAAAAAGCCTGCTTCCCCACAACGAATGCTCACCCCTGCCCCCATCATGGAAGTAGCAGGAACTGCTGCCATCAAACTGGTTCAAACCATCGAGAACGTTCTTTGAAGCATGGCTATGAACAACATCAAGCATCACATACAAGCCATTGGCATGAGCGGTGTCGACCAGTTCTTTAAGTTCTTCTGGAGTTCCAAATCGACTAAATGAGAAAAAGAATACTGAATTAGTTATGTGTATGAAATATTTGTTAAACATGAAAGTAAAAATTGTTACAACACAATGATGAATAAAATTTAATGCAAAAATAAAACTAATACAATAATAAGCAAGATGCAGTGCAGCAATACAAAGCAACAAGTAATAAAATGCCACAGGAATGGATAAGTACAATACACTGGTGAATAAAATGTAATAATAAAATGTAATGAATACAATAATAAGTAATATGCAATGCAATAATGAAGAATTGTTTGTTTATTTGTGGTTTTACGACTCAAGGACTACAGTGGGCATAACACACCAGAACCTATTGTTTTCTGAGGAATCCGAACCTCTTGGACCTACAATTTTCCGAGGAATCTGAACCTCTTAAGGCCTAGGGAGCAAAACCCCGGACTATGGTGAGCAGTGTGATCTTTATGAGATCTTTGAGTAAGCATTTTTTGCACTGTTGGGAGTCAAACCAGGTTAACGACGCACTAGGCGAACACGTTACCACACTGTGCCACTGCATGATAATAATGAACAAGAAGCAGTGCGATGATGAGTAAAATGTAGCATAATAAGTTTAATATGTATTATAAAATGTAATGATGAGTAAGATGCAGTGGAACAAGGAGTATAATGCAGTGGAACAATGAGTATGATACAGTTCAACAATGAGTAAGATGTAATGCAACGACGAATCAAATAGAATGCATACAAGCAATAATCCTACCTTGAAGCTGCAAAAAAACTTGTAACTTGATATCCAAAACTCCCATAATATGCATGCTCCATAACAGCCATCAGTTGGATTGCGTTGTAACCTGAATTAAATCAATAGCTGTATCATATTATCTTCATTAATTACAGCTCAATAACAAAATCATAAACCAAAATTTATATCCACAATACTGTATCACACGCACCTTGTTTTTTTATTCTTGGTATTACATTCTTTGAAAAATTTGAATAGGAAGCAACGGCATGTTCCTCAGACGAAATGCCAACATGAGCTTCATAAATTTTTAGATTTACAGGTTTCCGGACTTTCTTGTGTTTGAATGTATATTTCTGTCGGTAAACAACATTTCAATTAAAAAAAGTGATCAAACTGAACCCAATTTGAACATGCACGTATATAAAAACACCGTATAAAATTAAAAATCTATCAAAAGTTGTTTACCATTTTATAAAAAACCTATCGGCTATAGTAACTCCACTGTAAACAATGGAATTACTAATGACAATAATACATTAATGATAAGGATCTAGTAATGATTAATGACAAAGTACACTCATAGTCAATGACAATGATGCAATAACCCTCAAGCATGCAAAGCAATAATTCGGTCAAAAATTACAATGATACTCTATAAACCAATAATACAGCAACAATAAATGATAATGGTGCACTAATAATAATGATAACAAAGTATCGATGGTTAATAACAAGCAGTCAGTAATAATTAATACCTGCATGTGCTTGTTTTACGTCCTATGACTGATGAGGACAGGACCGATGGTTTAACGTTGTCTCCAAACCACAACACATTTTCATACACCCAGGGCCTGATCATGCTTTTGCAGGACCCTAGGCCAGGCACATATTTAAGGCTCCTTGTCCTCACGAAAATTTAAAATGCCCTCAATAGCGAGCTGAGCCCGTTTTGGAGGGACATTGCAGAATTAGTCGCATCGTAAGTTGGATAGGTAAATCTAGTGTTACCTATTGTAAGGGATTCCTCCAAATAAGGGACTATTATTCTGGTCCATAGTATATGTATATATCGATGCACGTACCTCCGAAGAAGAGACACCTCTATTTAAGGGACAAAATTTCTTGTTTCATAGGTGTCCCCTATTGGGAGGTAACACTATAATAACAAATTCGCAATGCTACTGCTCGGCAATTTTTTAGGGAAAGATTTAGTAAAAGTAAAATATTCATATATAAAAATAAAACTACATTTTGCCCCCTTTTTGGGGGGCCCAAGGCCCAGGCTTTGGAAGCCTTTGCAGTGATCAGGCCCTGTATACATCCAAGCTTACCAGGAGTCGACCCAGCCCAGTGAAGCTCAAAGGCAGTTGACATAACCGCTAAAATGCGCATAATTAATGTCTAAGATAAGGTATCAAACCTCCAGCTTCTTTTTCCAAAAAGAAAAATGGCATATTCTTAATAAAGGTATTGAAACAAATTAAACAACTTGCTAGAGAAAATTATTGAAATGCTAAAAAGTAGAACATGAAGAATTAAAAGATGTTCTGGGGAAAAAAAAAAAAATAATAATCAGATGATCAGAAATGCAATGCTGGTTTTTTGGTGTGACAGAAATTCTGCAGCATCGACGAAAAATTCTCACGGTAAAAGATTACTTACCCACGTACCTCATGGGATGGTGGATTCCAGAATCGTTGATCAAAAACAACAGAATTCTTAGGCTGAACGACATAAGAAGCCCATGGGGACAAACGATCAACCATCTGACCATTTTCAGTGAGAATGACAAGCTAAGGAAACAACGATTATATGTAACAAAATTTAACTTTTCTAAAACTAAAATAGTTAGGAACAACTGTCTGAACCAATATTCGAAAATTAACAATATTTAACATCATTGCATAAACAATATGAGAAATCAGAACTTATATCTATGTTTCTTGTCATGAGGGTGCATTATAAGTAATTTAAGATGAAATGGCAGACTTAACATAACCTCCAAATCACAATACAGTTAAATGAAACCACACTTACTGATACTCGAACCCAGCTCATCCGGGCCCAAGGCAGCATTTATAACCATTGGAGAGCAAACATATGCAAGTACTTAAAAAAGACTGTTATACCACGGTTCGAAATTAGCGGGTGCATGACACGCATGAAATTTTTTTATCCGTGCACGTAAATTTTTAATTTGGGTGCATACAGTGCACCTAACTATTCAAAATATGGCTACTTACGTTTATTTTTCAAGAACAGTGACCTATGGACTAATTTTATATAATTTTCTCAACGTATCTGTATTTGATATTTTTCTTTTTTTTTACAAATGAATGTTCAATTATTTTGAAAAGTGGTATTTTTTCAGCTTATATGTTTAATAATAATTTCTATACTTACATTTTTCCCATTTTTAATGTTGAGGTTTAATTTTTATTCTGTTAGTTACTTGTACACCTAACTAGCATTAGTATTATACTAGTTAGTCATACTAGTATTATACTATTATGAGTCAGGTGCACTTGTGCACCTGATTTAAAAAGTTAATTTTGACCCCTGCATTATACAGATAATGCAGATTTATTTTTAACGTCCTAAGAGTGAAACAGGATTTGGACCAGCTACTTGGCGTAACCTCTTGACTACAATCTATCCATATCCCCCACAATAAAGTTTACTGGAAATCACACACAACTTAGAAGCAGTGGCCGTAATCACTGGGGTGTATTTGAACTTTATTATGAGCGATATAACTTTAGGAAATATTTCGTATTTCTGTTGTATAAAGGTTTGCTTGTGTTTTTTAAGCATAAAGACGGCAAAAGTCATGCTGTATGGTGACCTGTAAAGTTTTCGAAAGAGTCAGCACCTCAGCAGTATATGCATTTTTAGCTGCTTGTATCTAACCACATTTTCCAAGTTTTTAATTAACATTTTATGGTATAATAGTAAAAGCATAAATTTGTTTTCAAATTTTAATTTGCTTAAATTTGAATCTAAACAATTTTTCCCAATTGAGGTCATTAAAATTGGAACTTTAAATATAGTTTTCTGAAGACATCAATTATGCATACACTTTCTTATATATATTTTTTTTTTATACTTTTCTTTTCTCATGAGGGTGACAATATTTTGACCAAAGAAGCTACTAAACTCAATAACAGCAGTATTAATGATGGAAGATATTTTTAAGCATTTGAGCAAGTAAAACATCAAATTTTATTCAAAATGTTACATTTCTCACAAATTTCAGAGAAATAAAAAACTTATTTAACTACATAAACAAAGATCTTCCCTTAGCTGGACAACTTTCAATTCAGCAACCAGTGGGAATATTTTATAAATCTGGAATTTTCAACCGTTTTAGCAGGACAGTAGTTATCCAGCTTTTTATTACCTTTTTCCAGAATTTTTTTAAAAATTTTGAGCACTGGAGCAGTTGGAGAGGTTTTGCGGAGTACCAAGTGCTTCACGGAGCACAGATTGAAAACCACTATGCTAAATGAACGAATCGCAGCAGCAGGGCCTTTGTATAAAGGCCTGGTTGCAATTTTACATCACAAGAATGCTCGTTAATCTTTTGAAACAGGACTGATGAGTTAACAGAATGTCCAACACAAGATACATTTACAAATGAACATTATACATATTTTTCCGGCCTTCTTACCGATATTTGAGTTTATTTATGCATATTTATTATTAAATATGCACATATGCGCAAAAATTTAAATAAACATGCATCAAGAAAAATAGGTATTTAATTTTTTTAAAAAAAATCAGTATTTTAAAAAACACTGGGGGATTTTAGATGAAATCTCCGAATGTCGTTTTCGACTGGAAGATCGATAAAAAATCGGAAGCCTTCAAGGTAAATCGGAAGGATTGGCACCTATGTTATAAGCATAATGTCGAAATTAGAGTGTTTAATTATGTTGCTCCTTTTCAACTTGGCACACTGCCAGCAAAAGCTACCCTTTCTGCATCCCTTGTATCAGCTGCGCTCAGCAAACGGGGCATGAAAGGGGCATGTCCAAAGCACTACTGGCTTTGTTCCGGAAATGAGAGGGAATCCCTTTTTTTTCCTTTTGCCAAAACTTGAAAAATGGTTTTCAGAAAAATTCAAGGACCAACCACATTTTTTGGCAGGTTCCAAGCACTTTTCAAGGGCCCCAACTTAGCAAAAAAAAATTCGGCTTTCAAGGACCATGGGAACCATGGACAATTAAGGTAGCGGGAAGTAGTTTTCCAAAGCATATGAACATCTATTACCGAGGAGACCAAACTCCAGACTACGACCAGCAGAGAAATGGTGGTGTTCTATAATGTCATTGAATTAAACTCACAAGGGAAGGTCTGAGGGTATACGACGAGGATTGTAATGACATTAGGCTTATTTGGAAGCTCTCAAAAATTATTAGACACGTATTTAGTCATTTTTCAGAATGGCCATAAATATAGGTGTTATAGGGCCGGAGGGAGCAAAAATGGGACTATTTTCAGAGATTTTATATCATATTTTCAAAAGTATTGAATATTTATTTTTTTTTTTGCTTCATTATGTTCCTTGCAGAAATCCATCGGATACGCGTTTCACGGTTTTTGGAGACGTAACTTATTAATAATGTTTTTAAAGGGTTATAAAATGCACGCGGAAACGAGTAGCCCAGCGCAAGAATTCGCCAACTTGTTGGCTGCTTGGCGAATATAATATGTTGCATTTCTTTTTCCTGTATACTTATGGTATGATAATGACATAAAAATAACAAAAATTGTGATGGTTGAAGGAGTTAAAGTAATAAAGGAAAATCGAGATTTATATCATTAGAAGGAAGGAACATAAATGAAATTGAACTTTCTTCATTTTTATTTAAGAAAGGAGAAATCTATTTATTACAATTTTTATCGAATATTACGATTTTTAGCAATCAATTGTATGAAAATCACAAAGGCATGAAAAACAAATTTTTCCTGCAGTGGCTGGCTGCATCGAATAAAAGGAGAATTTTTACAATTAGGTATTTTATCACAAACGTTTCCTGTGAATGTGAAACAAATTTGGCGGACATTTAAAAAATCAGGCTTTTCATCTTTTGATAACCCAGATGCAAACCATGCGTATTTGATCATGGGTTGGAAGATATCAGAACACATTTGGAAGTGTATCAAGGACTGTAATTGGATAATATTATTTTGACTTGTTAATTCAGAGCTATCTGCACATATTTTGAAATATCAATATATTTCTCGCGCTATGCACTCTATTTCTTTATTAAAAAGAGCGGTCTAAAGATTGACAAATGGGAGTTGTCTGTTCAGGAATAATTTTAACTACCCCATCTGGCTTCCCCCTAATGCTGCACCTCTATTCAAAAATCCACATATTTTTATGAACATTCCAAGAATCGCACAAAAGGACAAAATTTTCAGTCACATTTCTGAAAAAGTGCTCGTCCAAAAATTGCTCAAATAGGGTTGTCGTTAATTTTCCTGATGAGCTGCAAGTTATAGTTACATTTGGTTCTTTAAACAGAGAAGATTGGACTCTTTTTTCCAAATTGGCCTGTGCTTTCCTGTAAACAAAATAGCATCACCAACAACTTTGCCATCGGCATTTATTAAATATTGAACGGTGTACAAGTGAGTATACTGATTAGTTGGAGATGATGCATAACCCAATGTTATTTTTTCCCCTCGGAAAGAAAGCGTTCGACTATCTGTTAATTCGTAATTGAATCCGCATTGATCGGTATTAAATATACAACGGGGAGGATATGTTTTAAATAGTTTTATCACTTCTGTTTAAAATTTTGTTGCAGCGTTTCGGATCATTTCCGGAGAAGTCACTAGTTTTTTCGTTACAAGTTTTGTTACCTTCCTAGACGTTATGCCATGACGTTTACAAAAGGCCTTTACCCATGAGCTTGAAGCAAGAAACTTTAATTTAGGGAAACGTAAAGAAGTTTCAATTGCCCATTTCCGAATATCGAAACCATGTATAACTCGTAGTTTTTTGCCCATAATTTCCATAAATTTCACCAAACTTCCATTTCGATTGCTTTATACATATCGATTAGTGACCCTTCGTCTACTTTATCCTTTTTAAAACGCAGATATGTTTTCTGATTAGGCATTTTTTTACAGCCCTTTTTGATTAAAGTGTCCCATTTCCAGGTTGGATGAGTTTATTTAATAGCGACCATACGCTCCTTTTCGTCTATACTTATATAACCAGGCTCACATTTTATTTCCGCCCTGCGGTGGCGCAATGTGGTAACGCGTTCTCCTAATGCGCCGCTAATCCGGGT
>QLNU02015003.1:158502486-158543753 GCA_006491805.2 Dysdera silvatica
TCATTATATTCGTTTCGATTTAATTCGGTGTCTACTATACGTACATAATACTTGTTTAATATGTCAGCCATTTGATATTCTTCAGTTATGGTTTCATCATTTTCACGTAATCTCTCTAGATTTTTATCCTTTGTTTAGATTTACCAATTATTTTATTCACCACCCTCCATTTATTTCTAGCGTTTTTATCTTTGAAGCAATTATTATAATAGTCCTGTTTTCTTTTTAAGTTTAATTTGTTTATTTTGTGTCTCATTTCTCTAAATCTATTCGTGTAAATAGTTTTTCTTGTACGAACATATTTACTATATATTCTATTTCTTTAATCAATTTTTTGTCTGTCCATCCCTTTTTGTGGATTTTATCTTTAATTGTTATCCATTTAAATACTTCATTGATTATTTCTTTAATTCTTGTTATAAAAATGTTGTACTTATTCCTATCTCCCTTAAACTCGTCTTTTCACTTTATATTTTTAAAGCATCTTTAAATTTTTCCATGTTTGTTTGACAATAGTTTCTTACCCTTACTTTTTTCCTAATATTTTTATTTCCTCTTCCTTATCATTATTGTTTTATGGTCACTTATTTGATAATCGTTAACCCCAGCAGTAATTTCATTCATATTTGTGAAGCATAAATTAATAGTAGATGACGATTGAGTTGTTATTTGTGTACACTCTTTTACCAAGTTTTTTTAAATCCTAGTGATTTCATTGAGTTTAGTAATAAGTTACTATTTCCATTTTCCTTGTTTATACTTATGTTAAAATCACCTATTATAATTATTTTTTCAATGGTGCTCTCTTCCAAAGCTTTATTTAATCAATTTATCACTTCAACTAGATTTCCTTTAGGTTATCTATATAATAATCCCATTCCTATTTCGTTCTTTTTTTTTATTCCCATCATTGTAAAGTTATCCTCCATATTTGTTATTTTATCCCAAAGACAATACCCATGTGATTCATCTATTATGTTAAAGGATACACCCCTTCCCTTCTTTTCCTTCCTGTTTCTATGATATCTATAAAAACCCTCAAAATAATTTAAGTCATATTCATCCATTCACGTTTCAGTAATTGCCAGTATATCTGCTTGAAGTTCATCATCATTGATCAGTAACTCTATTTCCTCTATCTTATTATTAATACTTCTAGCGTTCAAGTAAACTATTCTATTTACTGTCCGATTGCTATTTGGTAAATTACCTTCATCCTTCCTACCATCAATTACAATTTTTTCGTTAATTCTTATCCATGTTTCGTTATTTGTTTTTGAATTCAATTTATCGAACTCAGAGTTAGGACATAAGCTTTGAATTTCAAATTTCCAAATAATAGAATTTTCGTAGTTTTCCAATTCAACATCATTATTCGTTAATTTAGCACTATTTACGATTTTCAATGGTTCTACAAAATTAATCCTATTGTCACTGTAATTAATAAAAGTTAAAATATCCGTTACTATTTCGTTTATATTTTGTGAAATTCCGAAAAGTTCCTTATCTATACAGTTTTTAACATATAATTTATCGATATCATTGTTCAAATCTATAAGTAAGTTTTTACTAACTTATAAGTTGTTTCCTCGTTTACTTATTTTTAAGTCACTGAATTCTTTCTAGATCATTGCAGTTATTTATTGTAATCACTTCACTATTTTCTTCTATCCTCAACTTGCCTCTACCGTTTGTTGTACATAAATGTCTCCATCCATTTTCCATCTTTTTATTCAATACGCCATTACACAAGATCTTATTAAAAGGGCACAATTATTCATTGACATAAATTGCATTTTCTCCATAATTCCTTATATCCCTTTCCTTTATGTAAATACCTCCTTTTTTCTGTAATAGTTCACTCTTGTTTTTCCTACTTGAAAATTTTACGATTATCTTGTCGCTTATTCCCCTACCATATCCTAACCTATGCGCTGCTTCGATATGATTCCATCTTTACCTATAATTTTGCACACAATTTCATCACTTAAGTCCTCGCAGTTCTCTCCTTCCCTATATGGCAGTCCTATTATCTCTATATTATTCTATTCTATTCTATTGTTGAGGTTCCATTAATTCTTCCGTTTTCATTTCAAGTTCTACTTCAAGATATTCTACCTTTTGATTGATTTTCCTGTTTTTAATCTCGATGTCTTCCGTCCTCTGTTCGCTTTCCTTCTTACAATCATTCATTTCCTTTTTTAAAGTTTCGTTTTCTTCCATCACTCTTTGGAATTCTATTGAGATGCCTCTAAATGCCACTTTTATCTCATCATAATTATTTTGTGGCTTCTCCATTTGTTTTCGTAATATACAATCTCTCTGTGCTTATTTCTCCTCACTGTTATCAGTTTTTTCTCATTTCTGTGAGTTTTCTCATTACAACATCAGTTTTTCCTGTCAGTTATCAGTTTTTCTCATCATCGACAGCTCCCTCCTCTTCATCGTCCTTCATTTCATCTCGTTTTTCCTCAAGTTTATCACTCCTATCTAAATCATATTTTCATTTCTTCTTTTCCCTTCCCCCTCACCATTCTTACCCGAAAGATGCAATTGATTTAAAGATAGGATACATGCAATTCAGATTATTTCCAGCACGGTATGTCCAAACTGTTATTTCATCATTTTCAGCCCACAACATAATTATACAGCAATTTACAGGATATGAAAATTCGAAAATGAACACTTAAAGGTTGATATGAGCGTGAGATGCACTAGAAGATTGCAACACGTAAACAGCCATCAGAACGTAAACAAAAGTGTTTCCAACAGTTCTTTAGTCAGTAGTTTACTCTGTGGGGTACTATTTCCAGTAGTTCAAGACGTCAGCTGCCCCCTGTATAAGTCTTTCAATACGGGTCATATATTTTGTAGGAGAACCGATTTCCGGCGAACCCCTCTCGTTAGTACTGGCTGTCAACCGGCTGTGGAGTACTTTCTCTGGGAGCAAAGAGACAATGGACGCAAGCAATGCTTTAGTTTTCAAAATCCAAATAATAAATTTATGAATAGAGGTGTATATACGTACTTTATTTTGCGATTTTCCCATGTTCATGATATTAGCCTAAGCGGCGTTTCCAGAAGGCCGTAAAACCACTAAGGAAAAAGTCGGAGGGTGGACGACGCGGATTTTAATGGTATTAGGCTCATTTGAAAGCTCTCAAAAAATTATTAGACACGTATTCGGGCATTTTTCAGAATGGCCATAAATATAGGTGTTATGGGGCCGGAGAGAGCAAAAATTGGACTATTTTCAGAGATTTTATAATGTCATCTTCAAAAGTATTGAATTTTTTTTTTTTTTGCTTCATTACGTACCTTACAGAAATCCATTGGATACGTGTTTCATGGTTTTTGGGGGAAGTAACTTATTAATAATGTTTTTTAAAGATTATAAAATGCATTCGGAAACGAGCAGCTCAGCGCCAGAATTCGCCAACTTGTTGGCTGCTTGGCGAATATAGTACTTGTATTCCTTTTTCCTGTATACTTATGATAATGACATAAAAATAACAAAAATTGTGATGTTTTGAAGGAGGTAAAGTAATAAAGGAAAATCAAGATTTATATCATTAGAAGGAAGGAACATAAATGCAATTGAACTTTCTGCATTTTTATTTAAGAAAAGAGAAATGCATTTATTGCAATTTTTATCATATATTAAGTTTTTTCACAATAAATTGCATGAAAATCCCAAAAGCATGAAAAACATAAATTTTTCCTGCAGTGGCTACATCGAATAAAAGGAGAATTTTTGCAATTAGGTATTTTATCACAAACATTTCCTGTGAATGTGAAACACATTTAGCGGACATTTAAAAAATCAGGATTTTCGTCTTCTGATAACCCAGATGTAATCCATGCTATTGATCATGGGTTGAAAAATATCGGAACACATTTGGAAGTGTATCAAGGACTGTAATTGGATAATATTATTTCGAATTTTTAATTCAGAACCAACAGCAGATATTTTAAAGTATCGACATATTTCTCGCGCTATGTACTTTATTTCTCTAAAAAAAAGCGATCTAAAAGTTGGCAAATGGGAATTGTCTGTTCAGAAATAATTTTAACTACCCCATCTGGCTTCCCCCAATGCTACACCTCTTTTCAAAAATCTACAGATTTTTATGAACACTACAATAATCGCACAAAAGGACACAATTTTCAGTCATATTTCTGAAAAAATGCTCGTCCGAAATTTGCTGGAATAGGTTTGTCGTTAATTTTCCTAATGAACTGCAAGTCATAGTTACATTTGTCGCTTTAAACAGAGAAGATTGGACTCTTTTTCCAAATTGGCCTGTGCTTTCCGGTAAACATAAAAATGCATCACCAACAACTTCGCCATCAGCATTTATTAAATATTGAACGGTGTACGAGTGAGTACACTGATTAGTTGGAGATGATGCACAACCCAATGTTATTTTTTCCCCTCGGAAACAAAGCGTTCGACTATCTGTTAATTCGTCATTGAATCCGCATTGATCGGTATTAAATATACAACGGGGAGGATATGTTTTAAATAGTTTTATCACTTCTGTTTGAAATTTTGTTGCAGCGTTTCGGATCATTTCCGGAGAAGTCACTAGTTTTTTCGTTACAAGTTTTGTTACCTTCCTAGACGTTATGCCATGACGTTTACAAAAGTCCTTTACCCATGTGCTTGAGGCAAGAAACTTTAATTTAGGGAAACGTAAAGAAGTTTCAATTGCCCATTTCCGAATATCGGAACCATGTATAATTCGTAGTTTTTGCCCCTAATTTCCATAAATTTTTCCCAAATTTAAAGTGTGCCATTACCATGTTGGATGAGTTTCTTTAATAGCACCATACGCCCTTATCATCTATACTTATATAACTAGGATCATATTTATTTCCACCCCATTGTCATCGTGTATAGAATAATGTTCGGATCTTGTTTGGAAATCTCGATGACTTCTTTATCATCTTCAGTTGCTTGGGTTTGTTAAATAATTTTACAACACATTAAAAGTTCCACAGCTATAGCTTTTCACAATCGGTAATATCATTGGACATGTCAAGAAATTTGAATATGTTGCTTCGTTTTGTTTTTTTTTTCTTTTGCAAATGATGAGTAACATTAATTGCATTTATGACCAATAAATCCATTTTAAAGTATAAAGCGAAAATTCGTAAACAGGAAAAAAAAAGTTAATTTGCCAAAAATTAAATTTTCTGTGGTTTTCTGCAGAAGCTAAACTTTAGCTTAATATTAAAAGAACAAGATATATCATAAAGATTTAAATTATGAACTAATAAATTTTAAACAAGTATAAAAATATATGTTGAATGCGAAGTCAAATTTTTTTAAATACGAAACTAACAATTTATTATGCGTACGATATATAAGAACAGTTTAAATGAACTGTCATGCAACACTCCCGAATGTGTCACTTTCTAATACTACCTTTGAAAATAACTGATTATACTACACCAGCAAATGTGCCAAGCAGCCAATAAGTTGGCGAATTCTTGCCCTTGGCTACTTGTTTCAGTGTTCGTTTTATAACCTTTAACAAATATTATTAATAACTTATTTCTCCAAAAACCGTGAAACACGTATCCGATGGATTTCTGCAGGGTATGTTATGAAGTAAAAAGAAAAAAAAATATTCAATACTTTTGAAAATATGGCATTATAAAATCTCTGAAAATAGTCCCATTTTTGCTCTCTCCGACCCTATAACACATATATTTATGGCCATTCTGAAAAATGCCCGAATACATGTCTAATAATTTTTTGAGAGTTTTCAAATGAGCCTCATGTCATTAAAATCCACTTTGGCCACCCTCCGACCTTCCCTTGTCAATCTAACAGCACAAGAGTATGACTAATGCATTGCAACTATGATATCATAGGGCCGAAGTGAGAGGGAGTAAAAGCTCAGCAATAAGAGGCTTTTGTTGAAACCTACAGGCGACTAGGTTCGTCATTCCTAGATATATGTAATTATTATGAATCGAATAGGGAGAAACGCACCTTTATGTTGCTATTGTGAGCAATTGGACAAGAGCCATCTTCATTCGGTGGAATTACCAACTCCCACTTACCATAGTCCAGCTTTTTAAATGGAAAATTAACTCTTTTCCAGTCATCTGGAAATAAGTGAACTCCATTAAAATACAAACATTAAACTCTCATGCAACATACATTCAGAACAATACTACCATTAAACCAACTGAGCAGAAATAAAGGGTGAAGTACTAGCATTTGAGGGACATCATTTTATACAGAATTTTTTTTTGAATCCAAAATGAAAAATGCAACTAGCAATTTATACTTTCTATTGTAAGATAAATATCTAAACGAACACAATTCTTCGGTGTTCGAGGACAATAACCACAGATTACTGTGGTACACAGATACTTATTGTAACAAATTAAAATAAATTTATCAATTTTAAGATTTCTGCCCTCCATTTTTTCCAGTAAACTTCTATTTTTGAAAATTGAACTTTGCCATTTTCTGGATGGGGAAGGGAGGGAATACAATTTGTTAATTTTTCTTAGGACAAAAAAGTATCCTATACTGGCACGCCATTAACATACAGTACTCATTTCATTCAACATATGGCAATTTCACTCAAGTGTCATTTCACGCCACATCAACAGATAATGTGTGCTCTTACATCATGGATTTTTTTTAAAAAAATTTTATGAATAGATACCTATGAGAAACCCTTAAATTATTTTTTTCTTCAGATTTTTTAGTTCAAAATTGAGTTTGGGAGATTTTTTTTTAAATTTTTGATTTTTAGATGATTTAGGCGATCATACTTTGTGTATCCGTTTAGAAAAATCCTCCTGTTTTATTTATTTTTTAACCGATTACGTTTATTTTTGGTATCAAATTAAAGATAATTGTTTACTCTTTCAAAAGAAGGTAAAAAAATGTTACTAAGTGTCACAAAAAAATATCACTGAGTGTGCAAATGCAATTTTAGTAATTTTTGCATTAGTAAGTTCCATACGCCATAGCTCGCAAACCACCATCAAGATACATATTATATTTTTATGGTAGAATGAGTTGACCATGTACTATTTATATTTAAAAAATAAGAAGAGTGTTTTAGTGGTTCTCAAATTAAAAATTATAATTTGAGAAAAATGCCATTCAGAATTCATATGCATAATTATGTAAGAAATAAATGATAAAGTTTTAAGTCTATTCATTTTTTAATAATCTCCTCTCACAAAGAAGTCTTGGCTACGCCTCTGAAATCGCCTTGTTAATTTGAACTTCATGTACTGCAGCAACATGGTCAAAGTACTGCACGTATGTGTTCCCAGCATGTAAAACTGTTAGACTGATTTGTTTACTGCATTATGCAATATTACTTTCTGAACATCGGAAGAAAAAAAAAATTTTAATTACTTTTTTTTTTTGGATGAACCAAAAAAAAGATAATAAATCAGGGTAGGCCCACCCTATATTTAGATTGAGTTTGCTTAACACTCAACAGACTGGTTGTTTTTTCTGTCTTTCTCGGTTGCCGTGCATTTTTTAAGAGAATTAAATAAACATGTATGTATGGTTTTAAAGCGTTGCAATTTTATTAAATCAACACTATTTTTGATAAAATTTTACAAAGTTCTTTATTTACATGTCTAACAACTCTACGTGACCCATCCTAGGAAGTCAGAATGGAAAAACGTAAATTTACGTGACCCGTCCGTTCAGTGTTAATATCTTAACAAGAAAAAACTAGAACAAGTTGGATTGGATGCCAAAGTTTTCATAGTGAACATGTCTTAGCAGGAAAATGTGTCAAGACATGTTACATTGCATCTCATTCCAGACCTGTTTGAGGAAGGTTGTGTTTAAGTATTATAATAGAATTCAAATTATTTTGAAACAAGAGCAAGTCTTCAAAGGACTATTGAAGGGCAAATCTTGAGTAAACAAGATTTATTTGAATTTGCTTCAAAACACAAAGGGAATTCAAGTATTTTTCACATCATCAGCTGAGATATGTGCAAACGACTTCCTAGAAAAACATGGTATGAAAATTCATTTTCAATAGAAGGCACCACTTCTTCAAACCATTGGACAAAACAACCCTTTTGGTGAAGTAAGTTTCAGATTCTGAAAAATATTTGAACCCCTTAACGATCGCATAATTTTCAAGAAAACAGTAAAAAAAGTGCCTACTTCTTTGTTCAAGAAAATTGTATAAAAGTAAGTGTACGAAAAATATATGTATTCATTTTTAATTTTTGGAATTCTTTTTAGCTTGAAATCTAAAATAAAAAGTATATTTTCTGGGTACAAAAAATGGATTGTTTTTAATCTTTTTGGTGCGTCACTTTTGAACACTCCAGCCCAGAAACATCATTCTTGGGCACGAGAAATAGAGAGCGAAACCTCACCCTGTAATTTTGACGGGAGAGAGAAGGAAGGGGTTAAAGCCAGTGTGGGTGATAAAATAAAAAAGACTAGTAGATGTTATTCCAGAAAAGCTTTATGTAGTTATTTATGACAGTAAGTGGAGGATTGGGAAGATGCTACACATCTGTGAAGGGAGAAAGAGATGCTAAAGTTCAGTTCATGTATCCGCTTGGTCCAGCACCAGCGTATTTTTGGCCAACCAGGAATGACGACTGCTGCTGGGTGCCCTATGAAAATATACTCAAAGAAGTTCCTTCATCATCATCTTTATCAGGAAGGACATATGTCATAGGTTCACAAACAAGTACAGCAACTGGTTAAAAGTGCAATATGGTTTTTCACTATAAAGGTAAGCTAATAGCGAAATAATGTAAAAATAATATCAACTGATATTGTAACAATGTAAGCGGATATACTTTTAACTAATTTCATAAATATGTGTTAGTTATTTGAGGTTCAGAGAGCTCTTAAACCTGTAAAAATGGCCGATATTTCTATCAACGTGATATAAAACAAACTTTTTTATTCCGCAACCACAAAAAACACCTTTCTTAGTTTTAAAACATAAAAAGCACATGGTCAGCTCATTCTGGAAAAAAAAATATGATGCATGTGTTAGTTGTGGTTTGCGAGCTACAACGTATTAAATTTGCGAAGATATAAACTTAAAAAATTCACTTTTAATGTGTAATAAAAATTGTCAGATTTAATGCTATTTTTATATTGTTTTCAAAGAGCAGAAGTGTATCTTTATTTTGACACCAAAATAAGCCTAATCGGTTAAAAAACAAGCGAAATAAAAGGGATTGTCTAAACGGACAGAGCACATATGATAGCCAAAATAACGTAAAAATCAAAATTTTTTCCTGGGCCCAAATTGTGATCAAAAAAATTGAAATCTCAAATCTGACATTACATCATAGGTACCTTCTCATTAAAAAAAAAATATATATATATATATGAGAAGTGAGGGCATGGCCGAAAATTAAAATCCGTTGATTTGATATGAAATGACCCTCAACATATGACATTCGTTTCATTCAAAATATAATATTCAATGAAATATAACACATGACATTCATTCCCTAGATGACAATTCCATTCAACACATTATATTTAATGCCTAAAATGTGACATTCATTTTATTAAAAAATTTTTTACAGCATTTGCTTTCTCCAACACATAGAATATTTGTTTCATTCAACGTTTATTTGATTTAACAAAAATCTAAATGCAGAAAACCCAATTGCATTAGTAATATCCAGAGATGCGGGAGAATTAAAGCCAAAACAAATAGTTTCTACATCCTGCATTTACAGGTTCATGCTAGTATTTTCTCTTACATTATGTTTGTATGTTTTATGGCACAAGGACAGCAAAGGTCACGTTGTACAGGGATCTAGTTTTCCGAGGAATCCGAACCTCATAAGGCCTAGGGAACCGACCCCCAAACTACAGTACATGTTCTTATTTGGGCACAAATGGAAATCAAACCTGGGCAAATGGCACATCAAGCAAACACGATGCCACTGTGCCATTGAAAGGTCCATTTAAATTATACGTCAGAATAGAAGGAAAAAAAAAAGACAATGTCCAAGACTAGTTTTAAACCAGCGGTCTTCCAAGTTTCCACTGTCATCATCTGCTGACTGAGCTGCAGAAGACAACCATGCATGATTTTAATTTTGTGCTGAGAATTTCCACATTAAAGTGGATGGTGCTGGAGCAATTTAACTAACGGAATTGTGTTTTTTCTTCCTGACATTTCTTTGAATTTAATTCTTTCTATGATTCTCTCTTCTTTAATACAGAAGTTCTCAATTACAAGCTCTCAAAAATATCTTACTGAAGTCGCCTCGCAAGTAAACAGCTTCGGCAGCGGGAGCCCATTCTCTGCAGATGACACCATTGTTCGGTGTAACATGAATGCCAAAATGTTTGTAACTGCGACAAAATTCTTCTAAGCCACCTTCATACTCATTTATCTTCTTGAGCAAATCCTTCAAACATCCGTACCTACACAAAAAGGTTTCAAAAAACACATTTGTCTACAGAAAATAGGAATAAACAAAGCAAATGCAAATAAAATTTAGAAGGGTACTTAAAAGAATAGGTAAATAGTCAGAAATTATATTTTTTTGCAACTCAAATCGAGTAAATCCTGTAAGTTATAATACAGTACTGCGAAGATGAGCCCTGGCGAAACTGCCAATCAAACCAGACCGATTTTGTTGTGGGGGAGTTAGGAAACTCACACAATATATATATATATATAAGGGTGCATTAAATGCCCCTATGGAAATGGAATGCCTTGTCCCTAGTCTTATTTTGTTCCAATATTGCTCAATAATGTTTCTACCAAATATTATATTTTCCTAAATAAATTTGGGTGGTCCACCACAGTCATGAACTTTTGCATTAAACACATAATTGAACTTCTGTCCCGTAGATGGCACACATCACAAGAATTAAATTTTACTTGCAAAACTGTAACTGTAATATCCAAGTCTTTGTTTACATTTTTTGTACATGTGGGTGATAGTTTATTTTTGCTCTTCCAATTAATTTTTATTAACATTTAATCCTTTGCCAGGGGTTACACTACAGATAAAGTTATTTTTACTAACACCATCAATGCTAATTTTAAAATATTTTCACTGTTGACTGTTAGAGTACGTACTTTATCCACAGTGGCCACAACTACACAGAAAGCAGGTCAGAAAGTAAAAAAGACAGTCCTCAATGGTTTTTGGTCTTGGTCCCAAAATAATGAATGATGATTCAAAAGACCCGATTCTTGGCTACCAACAAACTTACAGATATTGAGATGTTTGTTATTTTATATTGATGAAGGGGCAAAAGTCAATAGAACAAAATGAGAGTCTACCAAATTAGTCCCATCACATGTATCACAATTTTATGAAAAGGCAAACATTCCAATAATTAGCGAAAGGAAGGAAGGCATGTGAGAAAATGCTAAAACTTCTTGGTGTTAGTGCAAAGTTAAGAGAAATACCTCTCAAACATACGTCAGCACCAGGGACCATCAGTAAAGGAAATGTAAAAGAAACTAGCCTTAACGTTTCCTCTTTGGCCTGTGAATGTAGAGAATAAAATAAAAAATGAAGATGACTTAGCTTTTCTCCTATCTATGAAAGATAATCGATCGGCTACATCTGGGTCATACAATAAAGTTCTTCCGGGGGAAAGTCAAACATTGTGAAAAATTACAGATCGAAAAGCAAAGAAGAATGCTTAATGAAATGAACACCACTATTAACTCGAGTAATTTTGTGAATATGAGTGATACCTCTGCTGAAAATGACACAAGCAGGAATGTAGAACTGAAATTATCCAATAGGGCTTGCTCATCAATCTTCATTAATCCTAATCGAAATGATGAAAATGTTATGAATATTGATAAAGAGCTTGAAACATGTGTTGCAGGCCCTTCAACCAGAAGTCATCATCGCATGACACACACACAGGAACTACTTACTGCCTTTATACCATATGACATCTTAAAAAAAACCAAACCAGTTGCTGTAGCAACACGTTTGAAAATGACAACAAACAACCTATACTAGAGCACTAATAGTAGAGGCTGGTAAAGATTCATCTAAGGTAGCTGCGTTTAATGCAACAGCAGATAAAAATGGACAACCAAAGGATGTAACTTTCAATCGACCAGGGACTTTGCACAAAGCCTGATGGATGTCTAAGCTGATTTATACAATTAAATTATGTCTATTTGAAAAGCAGATTCAGCAGCTACCTATCGGAACAATAACTAAGAAACAGCAAATCTCCAAATTAAGGGATTTTGTAAACTTCGTTACTCTCATCTACAGTACATGGTGGATGACATACAGTTAATGGTAGATGCCCCTTGGAATGACTTAAAGGTTATTTCATTCTATTTTTAAGTATGAGGCTGTGCATGAAATATCTCCGAAAGTTGTAGTAGCGCCTTCAAGAATCACCTTTGGTATTTAACAGAAGAAATGGTACCTTTTGCACTTTGGAGTAACAAGGTATCAGTAAAAGAACGAAGGTCTCTTGCTGATGTAATGGTAGCTGTCAAGCCAAGCCCAAATTCTGTTGCAATTTTTAAATTAAAAAATAGATTTGGAACTGGTTTTGGCAAACCTAAATTTCCAACAACTCTCAGTCTGTCAACAACTCTTTCTGACTTAGTTTAAACTGATTCATGGTTCATTTTTAATCATTTAAAGTTAGATGCTCAGTTTATGAAATATGATTTAGAGGGATGGATAAATTTATCTTCTTATATCCTTAAAGAACATTGAAGCACTAAATGTACTAAATGATTATGCAGAACAAGAAGTGAAATGACTTCATAACATCTGCCAAGAGTGAGGACTACTACCAAAATGTACTTCAAATACTTGAACAAGAACGCAACCAGTAGTCAAACATATGTAAATGCAAAATAATACCCCAGCCCCAGTAGTTAAAAGTAACAGTTTTGTGCTTTATAATATGTAATTCAAAAAGTTTTCAAGTCAAAATATGATAATAATGTATTATTTTATCTATTATGCAAATATACAGCAGGTTAATTATAATAAAAGAAATACTATGTTCAGTTATAAAAACAACGCATTTTTTGTCATTTTTCAACATTCCGTACCTTTCCCATAATTGGTGGACCACATAGGTGGTGATCAATATATTCAGAACCTTACAGAATTGATTTTTTGATGCACCCTAATATATATATATTAGGTCTACCAGAAAGTTCTGTCTGATAATGATATCTTAAGTTTCAACATGCATGAACATGTTCGTTTGAGGCACACATGGCTGTTTCTCTTTATCATTGCATTTATACACATCTGCTCTTCTAAATTAACTGAAACAAACGTCTCATTTCATTATCAAGTAAGATGCGATCGTGTAAACATGTCTACCAATATAGTTCATTTAAAACACTGTATTTTGTACGAATACAAACAAGGCAGAAATGCTACAGAAGCATGTCGAAATTTAGTAGAAGTTTTTGGTGGAGATGCAATTTCCGATAAATCATGCAGGAGATCGTTCGAAAAATTTAAAGCACATGATTTCGACCTTAATGATAAGCCACACTTTGGACAGCTATCTTTGATCGATGACGATATTGTCAAGACCATGATAGCGCAAGATCCTTTTTCGACAACATCGGAGATTACAGAAAAGCTTAACTCAGCTCAACAAACCATTTCAGACCATATTTGGAAACTAGGATTGGTCTATAAATATTCCAGATGGGTGCCTCATGAGTTAAGTGAGAAAAATGTGCATGATCGAGTCGCCATATGCACATCTCTGCCTGCTCGGAACAAAAACAAACCCTTCTTGGACCAGATGATAACTGGTGATGAAAAGTGGATTAACTAAGAAAACATTGTTAGGAAAAGAGCATATTGTGACCTCGCACAACCTTCCCCCTCCATCTTTAAACCGAGGTTGAGCCTGAATAAGAGAATACTGTATGGAACGTCCAAAGACCAATACATTACAAGCTTTTGAACCCTAACAAAAAGCTCAATTCAGAGAGACACTGTCAGCAAATGGATGATTTAAACAAAGAAGTCAAAGAAAAGAGGCCGGCGATATTCAATAAGAAGCACATCATACTGCACCATGATAATGCTAGACCACATGCTGCTTTGGTGACTCGTCAGAAACTTACAGAGCTAGGCTGGGAAATTCTGTCGCATTAATCACACTCTCCCCAGACCTAGCACCCCCCGATTATCACTTGTTTCTCTCCTTCCAAAATTTTTTGAAGGGGAAAAAATTCAAAACTGAAGCAGGTGTCAGTCAAGCACTACTTGAATTCGTCGCCTGTAAGAAAAAGACATTTAAAAAAAATGGTATTTACAAATCACCATCAAGTTGGCAAGAGGTCATAAGTAACGTCGGAAATTATATTGTACAATAAATGTTATTGAAGGTATGAAAAATTCATTATTTTCTTTTGCTTCCCAAACAGACAGAACTTTCCGGTAAACCTAATATATATATATCATCATCATCATCATATTCAACCATTATCTATCCACTGCTGGATGAAGGTCTCTCCAAATGCTTTCCACACAAGTCTATCCTGGGCCATTCGTTTCCACGTCACCCCAACCTGTTTTCTTATTTCATCCACCCATCTAGTTTGAGGACGTTTTCTAGGTCTTCGGTGGTCTCTTGGAATCCAGTTCAGAATTTCTGTTGTCCATCGTTGATCAGTTCTTCTTGCAATATGCCCAGCCCATCGCCATTTCAGCCCTTTTACTTTAACAATGATGTCCTCTACTCTAGTTTGCTCTCTCACCCAAGTGTTTCTTTTTCGATCTCTCCTAGTTATTCCAAGCATGCACCTCTCCATGCTCCTTTGCGTTGTCTGTAACTTTCGTATTGCTCCAACTGTTAGACTCCATGTCTCTGATCCATAAGAGAGGACTGGCAATACACACTGGTTGAAGACTTTTATGTATACATATATATATATATATAGAAATGGCAGGTTGTAGTGCTCTTTTACATTATGGTAATCACTTCAGTTTTGGCGAATGTTTCTTTCCTAAATTTAAAAAAATAATAATAATTTGGGAAAAAAACGAAGTTGTATTTCAATTATGGAAAAAACAAACAACCCTGATAGTATTGAAAAAAGTAGGGAAAAAACGGAATCAAAGGATGCAGGACACTGGAGTTTCACCATCAATGAAGAGGTGTGCTGGACAGAACTTCGGAGCTCTGTGGTTACTTTTTTAAATCTAAACTATGGAATTAGGGGGTGGGGAACATATAGTATTAAAAAGTATAGAAGACAATCAAAATCCAAGTACAAAAAAATGTATGCAAGGAAACACTCGCCAAAATGGAAGCAGTTACCGTATGTTAAAAGAGCACTGAAAAATAATTTGGGCAATATTTTTCTTTTTTTTCCCTTGTAATTTGAATATTTAGCGGATATATAAAATTTCAGTTTTAAAGGTGTGTGTGCCAAGAAGTTTGAGAGGGGTGTTAGGGGATGTAGCAGACTCCCTAAAGGGGCATGGGCCCCAAAATTTGTACCCTTGTACATGTGTGTATCACTATTTTATTATTTTCAAGTTGTTTAATCACACACTTCATCACTATTTCAAACCATTTTTATTTTATTTTTTTTTTGGAGGGAGTTACTGTTTGCAGCTTTCAAGAAACATTGACATGATTTTTCCACTACTTATTTTCAAACGTCCATTTGATACGAGTTAGTAAAACTAGTACAGGCACAACAAAATTTCGACATTTTATTTTCAAACCAGCGAAAAATGAATTTATAAGCAACATGCTCGATATACAGAAAATAGTTTTATTATTGTATAGTGTTCTGCTTAATAAAATGAAGTATTTGCATACCTTCTCCTTATTTCTTTTTCGTGGTCTTTCAAATACGGATCAATTTTAAGCAATCTGTCAATGTCCGGCACGGCGATGTTCATAATATCTGTTGAAGACATTTCAATCGTTTAAAAAAAATTTAACTAAATTTTTAGAGAGTGCTCCCTAAATAGTCGTAACAGCCGAACATAGACGTGCGATTACAAAGAATTTGAACTATCTACACGTGATAAAAATGAAGGTCAGTTTTTAAGGGCATCATCGATCTAAAACATCTAAAACCGTTGGAACATTTACTAGACGGTGTGCGTGAAGTGGGCGGGGTAAGAATGGTGGTTAGGTTTTTTTTTTTTGTTTTTTTTTTAAGAAATCGAATATCACACTGAACTTTAGCAGTTAAATGTTTAACTAAAATAAGGCGTTATTAGATACTATTATACTTGTTAGAGTCGCTTGTTGAAGAGTACGAAGAGTAAATATCAAAAATCCACGATTTATTTCCATATAACAAAACCTCTCATGGAAAAAGGTATATATTAATTAGGGTGACAGTGAAAAATGCAGTACAAAGGAGTTCTCGAAATTGAAGGGCTTTTTGTTTTTCAGAAATTAACTTTTGATCAGTCTCTTGAACATTTTAATTAAAAGCTTACTCTTTGTTTGTCTATTTTTTAAACAATTCCCCGGAACGGGGAGTTTTTGATCTGTCATCACGTTTTCCATTTGAAGGAACAAGAAACAGTAAGGCGGATTGGTGGTAAGAGTGTTGCGGCACAGCATAGACTGTTTGTTGTGGATTGGGGAACCGTAGCGGCATACTTTCCTTCGAGGGATGGCAACACCTGCTAACCAGAACCAAAACTTTTCCAATCCGGTACCAAAACTGACGCTAAGTTCGCGGCAAAGTAAGTGATTAGAGAGAGACTTCCTCGTAACGTCGACGCCTTTGCACGCGTATGTTCTTCACTACTGTACAAGCTTACGTTAATCTCGGAATCCATATTATCGTACGTATGTAATTAAAGTTCAGTTTATTCGGGCCATAATGTTTTGATATTCCGTTTGTGAACCGGCCAATTTTATCGTACACCCACGAAAACGCGATAAGTGATGACTCTCGGACTTTACCGCAACTTTGGATAAAATGCCGAAAGAAGAAGTGCCAGGCAGCTCGACTCCACAGGAGCCACAAATTGCTAGAGTTAGTGTAAAAGTTCCACCTTTCTGGAAGCCAGACCCACGTGTATGGTTTCTACAGTTAGAAGCGCAGTTTCGGAATAACGGCATTCCTGCGGACCAGACGAAATACGACATAGTTGTGAGTTCAATTGATACCGACGTGTTAAGCCAAATCTCTGACATTTTATTTTAATCAATCCCGCAGCAGAATGAAAATACGAGGAAAATAAAAACAGACTAATCACATCATTCGAGAATGGCTAAACAAACGATTTCTCATTGTGATCAAATCCGACTTTCTATCACAATAACCGCACCAGGCCGCGTACGAATTACGCGCACCACTCAACAAGATCAGACCAGTCTGGATCCACGATTTCAGACATTAACCCAAGGAATGTAATAGAAAAAATGATCTTCAACCTCCAGGACGTTGTCATGCTGAGTTTCCATAATGTCGACATGGATTTTGCTGCACGAGATTCTTTCACAAATACTGCGATCAGTAGCGTTTCCTTTCGTAATAACCGCGCGATCAAAAGCCGCTGTTACAGTCAAACAAGTAAGTCCTCCACAGGTTTGAGGCAACCCCGACTCACAGCGCAGCAAAGCCTCCAACTAGGAGCAGCAAAGCCTCCAACTAGGAGCACAAAGCCTCCAACTAGGAGCAGCAAAGCCTCCAACTAGGAGCAGCAAAGCCTCCAACTAGGAGCAACGAAACTACACTTTGTCACGTTGAAATACGTTTTGTGCGAAAACTAGCCCTCAACTGAGGCCGCAAAATCTTTTTCAACAGGCAACAACCAAGCTGATCACAGAGCGTTTCATTTGGAAAGATACCAATAAAGACTGTCAGGCTTGGACTCGCGCATGCCTAGCATGCCAACGCTCCAAAGTCCATCGGCACACACGAGCAGCCCTAGGCGAGTTTAAGGTACCCAATCAAAAATTCAAACACATAAACGTTGATATTGTTGGACCCCTACCACCATGTCATGGTTATCGTTATTTATTAACGGCAATAGATCGATTTACCAGGTGGATAGAGGCCACACCCTTAGAGGATCAGTCCGTGGACACTGTCAGCAAAGCACTAATTGGATCATGGTTCGCTCGGTTTGGCATACCGGCAAAGATAACAACAGACCAGGGTCGCCAATCCGAGAGAGAATTATTTCATTCTTTGGGAAAATACCCTGGTTTTCAAAAACATCACACATCAGCTTGTCACCCACAGGCAAAGGGTCTCATCGAGCGACAGCATCGTACACTCAAAACCGCTCTGAAAAGCCATCTTCAAAAATCAACTGCATGGGTAGATGCTCTCCCATTTGTACTTCTTGGGCTTCATTCCGCCATTAAAGAAGACTTGGGGTGTTCATCTGCTCGACTGGTATATGGTTCAGCACTGCACTTGCCGGGTGAATTTTACAATGATTCCGAGAAGACACAACAACACGATTTCTTAAAACAACTTCAAAATTTTGTCAAAGCATTGGTACCAACCCCAACAACAACACACGGGACAAAAACTTTTTTGTACCCATGGATCTGAAAACGTGTACACACGTCTTTGTGCAAGACAACGCGACACACACAAACTTGCAGCCAAGTTACCACGGACCATATGCAGTCAAACGACGCGCGGAGAAGATTTTTGATGTCGAAATCAACGGAACTGTCAAGAGAATCTCCATTGATCGAATCAAACCAGATTTTATGCTTGAAACAGAGAGGACAACAGCTCATGGCAGCAATGCCGTTTAGGACACCAATGAAGCAAACACCACAGAGACCTCAATGATAACAGGGATCACGAGATCGGGTCAGCAAGTTCATTTTCCCACTAGATATGTCACTATATGTTCAATTTAAACGTTGTCGCTGGGAGGGGAGTGTGTAGCGGCACACTTTTCTTCGAGGGATGGCAACACCTACGAACTAGAACCAAAACTTTTCCAATTCCAGAACCAAAACTGACGCTAAGTTCGCGGCAAAGTAAGTGATTAGAGAGAGACTTCCTCGTAACGTCCACGCCTTTGCATGCGTATGTTCTTCACGATTGTACAAGCTTATGTTAATCTCGGAATCCATATTATCGTATGTATGTAATTAAAGTTCAGTTTATTCGGGATTATAATGTTTTGATATTCTGTTTGTGAACCGGCCAATTTTATCGCACACACCCCCACGAAACACGCGATAGAACTAACAACTAGTAAAAACATGAAACGTTCAAGGCAGAGAGAACAGAAGATAAAATGGTGGAAACTGAAGGAGAATGATATGAGGAAATGGTTCAAGGAAAAGGTGCTAAAAGAGATAACGTTGGCGGAAGATTTACAAGAATGGTGGAAGTTTAATAGTTATATTATAAGAAAGACAGAAAAAGAGGTGCTATGAAAAACATCAGGAAAAGGACCGCCAAATATAAAGGAGGCATGGTGGTGAATGAAGAAGTAGAATCGGCAATAAAACATAAGACAGAGATGAAGAAAAGATGGGACCTGACAGGTAGTGTGGAAGACAAAAAAGCATATAAATTGACAAATAAAGAGTCAAAGAAAGCTGTGGCTATAGCAAAAGCGAAAACGGTGGAAGATGCGTATGAAGAAATGGAAAGAAAAGACGGAGAGAGGCAGTTAATAAGAATAGCTAAAGTGAGAAATAAAGGGTCAAAGGACTTTACAATGATTAGGCAGATAAAAGATGATAGGGGAGTGTAAATATTGGAACAATCGTGGATTAGAGGAAGATGGAGAAAATATTTTAGTAAGTTACTAAACGAAGAAAACTCAAGTGTGTTATTTGATGATGGAAGAGCGATTGAAAAAGAGGTGGGGGGAGATAGGCAGAAATGAAGTGGAAACGGTGCTTAGGAAAATGAAAAACGGGAAAGCAACAGGTATGGAACAGATCCCGGTAGAGGTATGGAAGAGCTTGGCAGGTGAAGGAATAGATATCCTGTGAGACCTTACGAAAAAATTGTGGCAACAGGAGAAGATACCGTATGAGTGGAGAAAGAGTATTGTTGTACCAATATATAAAGGTAAAGGTGATGTGCAAGAATGTGGTAACTACAGAGGAATAAAGCTGATGGCCCACTCACTGAAGATATGGGAAAGAATTGTGAAAACGAGGATTAGAAAGGAGACAGATATAGGCACTGAACAGTTTGGTTTTATGCCAGGTAGAGGAACAGTGAACGCTATATTTGTACTGAGGCAGCTCATGGAACGATGTAGAGAGATGCGAGCAGAGTTACATATGATGTTCATAGATTTGGAGGAGGCATATGATAGAGTACCTAGACAAGAGATATGGAGGTGTATGAGAGAAAAGGAAGTATCGGAGAAGTATGTAAGACTTGCAAAGGAAATGTACGAAGGAGTGGAAACGCAAGTTCGGAGTAGTGTAGGTTTGACAGAAGGGTTCCCGGTAAAGGTTGGACTGCACCAGGGTTCAGCTCTCAGTCCTTACTTATTTGATCTGATAATGGATGTTTTAGTGAAAGACGTAAACTGTAATGCACCATGGAGTATGCTGTTTGCAGATGACATTGTACTATGCGAAACATCCTGTGAAAAAGTAGAAAGGAAAACCGAGGAATGGGGGAAAGTGTTAGAGGTTTGAGGATAAGCAGAACAAAGACAGAATATGTGGCACTAAATGGAGAAAGCGTAAGTAGCATAGGTCTACAAGATGAAGGATTACCATCGGTGCAAAAATTTAAGTATCTTGGATCGTTCATAGGCTGCGATTGAGTTTTGACCACAGAGATACAACACAGAATCCAATGTGGGTGGTTAAATTGGAGAAAGATGAGTGGAGTGCTCTGTGATAGGAAAGTAAGCGGAAGGATGAAAGGAAAATTGTACAAAACTGTGGTCAGACCTGCAATGTTATACTGGGCGGAGACTTGGCCAATTACAAGAGCGCATGAAAGGAAGATGGAAGTGGCTGAGATGAGAATGTTGAGGTGGATGAATGGTGTTACAAGGAGGGATAAAATAAGGAATAACCTAATTAGAGGTACGGTCAAGGTTGGACCCATAGGAAGAAAAATACAAGAACATAGGTTAAGATGGCTTGGGCATATGGAGCGGAGAAATGAGGAATATGTGGGAAAGGTAATGGATAGGCGGGTGGTAATGGGTAAGAGGAAGAGGGGAAGACCACGGCTGAGATGGAAGGATAAAGTGACGGAAGATCTGGAAGAGTATGGATGGAGTAGAGAAGAGGCATTGGATAGAAGATTGTGGAAGAGAAGATTAAAGGACCATAACGCCGACCCCATATAACATGGGAAATGGCAAAGCGAAAGAAGAAGAAGAAGAAGATCTGTCATCACGTGTGAGCAAGGCACCTCAGATGCCTTGGCATTGGGATGTGGGGGGGGGGTCCCATCCCATCTGATACTGTGCCTATAGCCTCATTGGTCTGAGATGAGGCCCCTGATCAATCTAAATAACATTTTGCTGGATTCCTGGATATGGTGGACATCCAGGTAATGACTTTGCTGATCTACATGACCGCAGTGCACTACGCACCTCGGAACAGTGCAAAAAAAACGTTCTCACATGGAATGTATCAAGCTACACCAGCAGGATTAAAGCTGCAATAACACAAGACAAAGTGCAAACACAAAATATTACGGGGTATCACCGAGAACTTTACTTAGTCAAAGACAAGCCTGCCTTGCTATACAAGAAAGCCCCACGACACATCTGCACACGCTTTCATCGTTACAGAGCAGGCACCTTCCTCACTAATAAACATCTATACCACATTGGAAAAGCTCCACCTCTTCTGTGGCAACAATGGACAACCGGAGAAATAGACACCGTGTCCCACCTACTATTACACTGCAGTGCATATCCATTACTAAGAAACGACCTCTTCCAGGAACTTCAAGACATGGGTCTCACCACACCTCCAACTGTACAGGACCTGTTTGATTCTCACCGGTCTCCTCATACAATGCTGCAAGTGCTGAAGACACTCTGCCATTTCTTCATCGGCACTGGCCGCTACATCTAGCTGCCTTCCTACCTGCTTTACTTTTTTTTTTTTTTGTGCTCATTCATGTTCATTTATTCTTACAAGTTCCTGTACAGTCACTCAAATCCTCCTCATCATTCCAAACTTCACCATTCAACTAACTTGGAGCTCTCTTTCTACAGCAAGACTACAAGTCACAAGATTCCATAGAGAACAGGCTCACTTCTATGAACGTTTTTACTTTTGCTTCATATCGACAATCAGGTCTTTGTACCTACCTTTCCTGGAAATACAGTGCCGCTAGCTCAGCCACCTTTTCCAAAAAAATCTACACACGGGCTAGCAACCATTCACGCACGCACACACACACACACACACACACACAGGGCCCTAATCAAAAGTACTGTCCATGATGAATAATTCTGAAATTTTTTTCCTGATGGCTAGTGAAACCAGCAATTAATCTTAATCATTCTCCTTTGTCTCGTGTATGTTCCCGCACTTTTTCATCGAACTTCATCTTTAGGTTTGTCCAGGGATATGCAAACGTCTTGGAAAGTGGGGGGAGAGGCGAGAAATCGTTCATGCCAACAAACTGGTGACGCCATCTATTGCATAAATTCTCAACCGTTATTATGAACTATTAATTAGATATATCAATTGTTAATTAGTTAATTAAATAGCTAAAATAAATGAATTACAAAACAACAACCATTTGAATGATTTACAATTTTACTGATTTCGCAGAGCACCAGGCTTTAAGATCGATAGTTTCACAAAGACTGAAAGAAAATGCATATGGGAAGCGATTTGATTTTTTTTTAACAATTGATACTCTAGGGGGCACTTTCAAAGTAGTATTATGAAAGGTATAGTGAGGACATCTATTGACAGAAAATAAAATTAGAGTCCAGGTTTTTCCAGATTTGCTACATTAGTGGAAATGTTTAATGATATTTTTGAAGTTAACATTTTAATAGTATTCCTCAATAGTGGGCGGGTGCGGGGGAGCGAATTATGCCTTTCGCCCTTCCTCTTCAAAGACTGGGGTGCGAAAAGCCCTCTCCCCGTTGGTAATTTCCAGATTAGATGTTGATTAGTTAATTAAATGGTTCAAATAAAATTAATCAGAAACAATCATTTGAAAGATTTACTATTTTACTGATTTTACAAAGTACACGCTTTAAGATCGATAGTTTCACAAAGACTGAAAAAAAATATACAGGTAAAGAGACGCTAATTTTTTTAACAATAGATACGCCAAGGGCACTGTCAAGTCAGTATTATTGACAGTATAGTGCGACATCTATTGATAACAAATAAAATTAGAAACCAAAGTTGTTTCAGCCTTGCTACAGTGGTGGCAATGTTTAATGCCAATTTTGAAGTTAAAATTTTAATAGCATTCCTCGATAATTGGAGGGAGTAGAAATATAACTTTCTCACGCCCATTTGGAGGGGGCGAAAACACCCTGCCCCCTTTTGTCACGTGCCTGGGATTGTCGCACCTTTTCTGAGACGTGGAGAGTAGAAAACTGATGCCTAATCTTCATACCCCATCATCATCCGGAGAGTAAAATTCAATGTAATTGTTGAATGCAAATAATTTAGTATTTTACTATAGTCTCCCTCGTACCTACATGGATAAACAAAGGCTTTCCTCTATTGTCCCATCCCTATCGTGTGAGGCAGCATAACCGGGGCTGCTGCAGCTTGGGCACCGCCCCCCGCGTCAGCGGAGGATAAGGGGCGCCTCATTAATAAGGGGATGGACCAATAGAGGATAGTCTTTATTATTTACCCTATTATGCTTATAGTGTAGGCTCAATAAGTAAAGCATTTCACCGACAATGAAAAGGTTGTGAGATCATACCCCATTCGGACATCCGAAACCTTTCTTTTCTCTGCGAATGATTTACCCCATCAATTTAATAAATAAATAAATAAATAAATAAATAAATAAATAAATAAATAAATAAATTGAAGATAATGGATATGTGGAAAATAGAAGGACACTGCCAATCGATCTAAAACTGCAAATCATCTTAAAATTAATCACGGCTCTTGCTGGCTTACTTTCAGAAAAAGAAAAAAAAGAAAAGAAAAAACACGTGGGGAGTCATCCCAATAAGATAGGATTCTATCTCGCTGGGTCATACTAATCTGAATTATCACCGTTGTTCCTTCCATAAAGCAAACGATCACAAACGAATGAAAGAAATAAATAGAAAACATCTTGCCTCTATTGCACCCGTACTGTAATTTCCAGCCCCCATCCGAGCGAACGATTGCGCAAATTAACATGGCGCTTGAATGAAGTTATTCGTGCGGTAAATTCTATAAAGATTCTACAAAGAGCTATAAAGACTCAAAGATTTTAAAAGGTTCCACAAAGTTCAATATCACTTCTGTATCATCACTTTTCAAACCTTAAAGCATTTAAAGTAAGTTTTATAACATTGAATTAATGGATCTCGCGATTTTGATTATATTACATTCGAAAATAATGCGTTTAAATATTTAAAATAATTGCCGAATTTATGAAACACGGGCTGATACAGCATTTAACACATCTCCAGATATTTATATCAAAATAAAATAGCAAATATTATTTTATGAAACGAAAGATCAATGAGCGCCCGTTATTTTTCTATGTTGAATCCTTCTAGAAATACACCGCCCCAACCTGTAGCTACTTTTTTTTTATATAAATTTATGCACAATCAACATATATGCAGTGGCGTGCGGTTCATAGAAGCAATATAAGCACGCGCTGATATAAATACTTCTTGGGGGAGGGGCTGAGAAAAATTATTACCTTCTTCTCAAAGCTGTCAAACATTTTAGTGAATGTACAAGATACTAAAATGTCACAGAAGTACTTTGTCCAACCTAACAATTAGTAATAAGCTAAACTGTACCTTATTTCAAAATGTGTTTGTAAAACTTTTGACAGCAGATGCATAGCAAAATCGGGCAAATCAAATTTTTGAACAGCTAGGGGTGAGTTCAAGCCTGCTCTGCCCCCCATACGGGCGCCCATGAATGTAATCATTACTTGCCTAACACTAACTTAAAAGTATTTTAAAGCACGTTTATCTTTTTGCTTTAATTATAAAGGTTCAGCAGAAATTGTCAGAGGCGGATTAAACCTATTGGGGGGCCCCTGGCCGTAAAAATTTCGAGGCTTTGAGACCCAAGCCCTAAAACAAAACAAAAAAAATTGTGTAAGGAACTGAGGATTTTTTTCGGGAAGATTTCAGTAGTAAATTTTTAGTGAGTTCCTTAAACCGGCAATATGTAACTAATAATAAACTCAACGTTTCAAGAAAAATCAGATATTTATTCAAAAATTTTTATAGTAAGTTACCTGAGTGTTAAAAAAACGGTTTCTATGTGTATTCGTTTATTGATTTCTCTTTGGAAGATTCATCAATTATTTTTTCAGTATCTATTTCATCCAAAATTCTTTGTTCTAGGTATAATATGGCCATGTTGTTCAATCTGTCTTCTCCTATCGTACTCCTTAAATGGTTTTTAACGTATTTTAAAACTGACAAAGATCTTTCACCTGATTCATTTGATATTGGCATTGTTAAAAATATTTTCGAAATAATCTCTACATTAGGAAAAGTTCCACTCCCTTTATATCAAGACCGTAGCCAGGATTTAATTTCGGGGGATTCAAAAATGTTTGCAGCATATATCGATACAATCACAGCATGCAAGTCCATAGCCAAGTCCCATTAAAAATTTAGTTTCGGGGGCCGGTAAATAAGATCCCGTCCTCTGGATACGGGCATGCTTTATACACTTCGAACTATTATTCAATAGCATTTCTGGCTATTTATTTATCAACACTTCTGATTATTTATTTATCAGTTTCTCACGTTCTTATTATTTCTCATGTTTTAATAACATATATTAATATTCTTTATAAATGTTCTTGCGAACTTCTTTTATCATTTATAACTTTTTAATATCACTTGAGATATTATATATCATTTATAACTTTTTAATATCATTTATAACTTTTAATATCGGTTTGAATAATATATTCATTTAATTTTTATCAACTATGACAATTTGTCCGCCTTTGTCGGCCTTAGTAATCAGGAAGTTTGGAAAGTGTAGCTAGTTCCTTTTGATCACTTGACGAAAGGTTGGGATGAATATAACGATAGATAGTCTTACAAGCATATGCCACAGAAGAACGAACGTTGTTACATTGTTCGTTGGGGAGTTGACTATAAATTAATGCTTTTAGGTGGGGGCTTTCCCCGTTCTGTTATTGACCGCTTATAAATCAAACTCCGTCCCAACAACATTGTTTCACCTTTGATACCCCTTAACACCAATGACTACAAAAAAATTATCTACCTTTGTAATTTTCACAGCGCTTCGCCAGTTATTGCTAAGATTTCACGGGAATTTCATTTTTCTGTTGTTTTCAAACCAGTTCAGAAAATTCGCTTTTCTCAACTAAAAGGCAGAACCCACCCCACACACACATACACATAATTAGACAGTGGGGTGACTATTCTATTCCTTGTGAATGTAATAAAACTTACATTGGCCAGACTCGTAAATCCCTTGACACACGTGTTAAGGAACACCACGCGTTAGTGAGTAAAGTCCTGGTTCCATTGATTCAAATTCTTCTGTTGTTAATCACAGTTATTTACATGATCATAGTTTTTTATTCAATGAAGCCAAAATCATTTGTCAACCTCAATCCCTTTTTGATCTTAACTTTTTTGAATCGTTGTATATTTACATTAATAGGCAGTCTGTTGTAAATGACATACACCGAAGCGCCACCTACACTTCTTTCGATATGGATACCTCTGTTTTTGGATAAACATAACCTGAGCCATAGTAATTTTTCCATTTAACATCTGGCAACTTCTCATAAGTTGTTTGCAATCATCCTGAAGAAGGTGGATCCATTATCCTCCGAAAACGTTTGATTTTTAAATAAATTTTAACTACATTTTATAAGACGTTGTTGCTCAAATTGTTTTACTCATATTAACAATACCAAAACCTTCTCAACCAACAAGCTTAACATGATAAAATGTCTGGCGGTTAGATCTTGGAGTGCCTCACCTAAAAGACTTCTCCACTTTTGCAAACATTTTCTGCCATAAATATACTCTATGGATCCTCAGATTTTATCTTCTGCAATGAAACACTCGCTCCTACTCTTGAAAAATTTCAATCCAAAACAATCCGCATTTGCTTCGGAATTCCATCACACACTCATTTGACTTCCCTGAGAGCGGAGGTAGCCATCATCACTATTGACGAACAACAGCGCACCATGCTCATACTTCTTTTCACAAAGATCATATACTTCGCGCCTTTTCATATGATTCATTCATGCCTACACTTCAGACTTGGCACTTCAAATTATTCAACATTCTTCAGAAATTCTTCACTACTGACTAATATTCCTTACCAAACTTCCTGTGTCGCTCTTCCATACTGTCTATTAGAGCTTCCCAATGTCATTATCACACTTCATGGAATACCTTCTCGCGATTCTACAAGTTCAAACATGCTGCGAGTGAGCATCTTTGATGGAATTCAAGCTCTGTAACTTCCGGATCTCCAACAAATTTTCACTGATGGCTCTTTCGATGTACAGTAAAAAAAAAGGGTGGAGCTGCAGTTTATATTCCGTCAAAAAATATCTCTATGAAATTCAATCTTCAAGAGTGTTTATCTTCCACCGACGCTGAATTAATTGAACTTTATGAAGCTGCCCGTTGGGTTTTGAAGAGCAGCGATAGACCGTCTGTCATCTTCTGCGACTCCAAATTAGCTCTTTTCAGCCTTCACACACATCCTCTTAAATGGACCTGCACCCCAATAGTACAGAACATCATTTTTCTAGCCACCAAATGTAAACGCAGCGGCCGACAGATACCTTTCTGCTGGATACCTGGACATGGAGGGCACTCGGGCAATAACACTGCTGACCTTCTCGCCCGTTGTGCTCTTCACTCATAAGATAATTGCAGAAAACCAATCCAACATGGACTTTGCCTTTCCAATTTAACTTGTCGTGTTAAAACAACTTCAGCTCAAAATAAAGCAACTTCATTTACTAATGGCATCGCAGGGCATCGTCGTGCCTTATTGTCAGTGAAGAATAGGCCTGATTTCCTGCCCGATAAAGTACCACGCCGCATAAGTGTTTGCTTCCGTCGATACAGACGATGTATGTTCTTCACAAACCAATTTCTCATCGCATTGGAAAAATGTCTTCTTCTCTTTGCCAACAGCGCACGGATGGAGAATTGGATACAGCTGATCACTCAATACTTCATTGTGATACCTATCCGCTGTTAAGAAAGGAATTCCTCTAAGAGCTTCGAAAACTTGAATTTACAACGCCTCCAACCATACAAGACCTCCTCTCTACTCATCGATCTGCTCCAGTTTGCTAAGGGTGGTTCTTGCTATTTGTTGCTAACTCTCTCAAAAAACTGGACACTTTATCTAGCTCCTCCTTTAACTTTCTTCATTCACTGTTCTTTACCACGTTTTAAACTTTAGCACTTGTAGCAACTGAATTAGGTGTTACATATATGTATGTCTGCAAACTAATGATTCTGTATTGCACGTTGTTCTCATATTACTTCTTGCGGCCTCCAATGTTCCTCTGTATATATTGTATGTATTTGCGCTTGTCAAATGTGAAGGTTTCATACCTTCATGTATTTAACCATAGTTGTCTGTGAAACAATTCATTCTCTGTTTATAATGTATGATCTCATACATACCTGATGTAGAGGAGCCTTGCCTTGGGGTACTTAATCAATACCACTCTAGTGTGGGGTTGCGCTAGTTCGGCCAACTTTTTCAAAATTTACACATGCACACAAACAACAACAACAACAACTCTTCCGCGAACTGAGAGATCCATCGGTGTAGACGCCCTGCAAACTTTTGTTGCATTTTGCACATTTGAAGGAAAGACATTTTGGTCAACGAAACTTCCAAGGAAAATGACACGAAACAAAAAAAAAAAAAAGAAAGTATTGCGTACATAAAGAAAAATGTTACCGCACGCCACTACATATATCAGGAACTTTTTTAGGAACGTTGCACGCCGTGCTTTCGGCTGGACGTGGCTCATGTCTACTACAAGCCTGAATCTTTCAACCTTGGTCATTAATGGAAGCATATCTTGTAGATGATCTCGTACATCACGTAGTCTACGATTGATTTAATTGCGCCTAATGAAGATTTAGTAGCCATCTTCTGGGAACGCAGAGCTATTGTCAGTGGTCAACCTTCCTATTCAAGCTGCAGTGCAATAACAAAAACAACAATCCAAACGTTAAACGCTTTTTACCTGTGCACTATTGGAAATTTCCAGGATGGGTAAATAAAACGAATTGAAGTTTTGTGTTCATTTTTGTTTTCATTAGTCAATTCCCATGTGGTTGAAAGTAATCTTTTCGTTAAGTTTTTTCCCCTGTCTCCTGAAGAAGACGAGCTCACACCATACTTGAAACTGTTATTGTAAGTTTAACTTGCTATTAAAACTTACTCAATTTGTGTTTTTATACACAGTGAAATGTGTCTGTAACGATGTTTTCTGCGTGCCCGGCGGATATAAGAGTGTCGCATGTTCGACCTTGTCTATAATGATGGGTATCAACTGTTATTATAGATATTTGTGCATGGATTATAAACTATTTGTAGCGGTATCGTTTTTTCGATCCTTAAAATATTGTCAACGACAGATTTAATGTGCTTCTTAGGGCGCACTGCTTACTTTGTAAAGTTTTATTAATTAATTTTCTAAATCTAACAATTTTGTATATATATTTCATTTACATGTGTGGACGTTCGTGTTTTTATATTTTGTCGAAGTTTATCGTATCAAAAATCCAAATCGCCATATTTTTGTTAAACTGGAACACTGGCATATGCGGGGAGCCCATATGGGGTTTAAACCCCTCATTTCCATGAAATTTTTGTATATATATATACATATGAATATATGGAGTTGTAGCTCTGTAACTTCCCCCTTATGAACTTTCTGCCTATGCCTATGAACTAGAGTAAACTATGAATGCATTCGTACAAAGAGGCAATGCATATGATGACAGTATTTTACCTTAGTCATGATAATGCACAATTCTCATAATGAGGGTCCAAAAGAAAAAAGAAGCCTTTAAGGCGGGGGTTGAATCAATGACCTCTTGGTTAGAACCCATGCATCTTGCCAACCGAACCATTGAAACACAGCTGATAACACCTTATCTTTTTACTCGTATTTGTAAATTTATATCTCATGCTTTTTAAAGCAGAGGTTCTCGGGGGTGGGGGGATTGTAATCAGTGAAATTAAATTTCAGTAATCACATTTTTTAGACAGGTTTTGGCCAATGCCCCGTCAGTTGTGTCGCAGTAATCCAGTTGGCAGGACACTTTCGTTCTAATCATGAGGTTGTTGATTGAGTCCAGCCTCGAATATATCTTTCTATTCTTCCCAACCCTTAGTCCCACTTCTTCTGAACATTGTAAAAAATGTTGGTCGACACTCTGCATGTATTTAGCCATTTATGGCCAGTTGCTAACCGTTTTTGTTGTGAATGTAGTCCCTGAGAAGGGCAGTAATAGCCCAGTGTATAATATATATATGTGGATCAAATCATTTTAGTTTCAGCCACAAAATATGGTTGCTGAAATTCCATTTCATTGATTAATTCCCTTACAATCGAAAAATGCACAGATTTTATTTATTTTTTACTCCGGTGTGGAATCACTGTCATTTTTATATTTCCTATTATTATTTGATTTCTCGGCGAAGGGAGTTGGTGTAATTGACAACAAAGGCAATTACACCAACTCCCTTCTCAGGTTTTGCCGTGATGTAATAACATTAAGAGGGTTGCTTTTACTTATCAGGGTTTGAGATTCCCAACCTTACAATCATTCTTTCATTTCATTTTCATTCATTTTTAATTAATGAAAGGCAATTACGCCAACTCCCTTCTCAGGTTTTGCTGTGATGTAATAACATTAAGAGGGCTATGACAAACAGTTTGAATGCCTCTGAGTATTAGTGATGCAATTGTGAAGAGAAAATTAAGTTATTTAACAATAAAAATTTACAGGCAAATATACTGACCCACTATGGTAGGCTACTAATTCGGGCTTAGCTTGACGACTATCCAAATGGGCTGTGAGGAGCTTGCCCCTAAGTGGGGAGGGTCTTCTCCACTTTCCCTACACTCATTCAAGTAAGATACTAATTAAATATAATAAAACTAAAATTCTCGATAAGAAAAATCACGGAAACGCTTTGGAATAAACTCACACTTATTCTGCGCACATGAAAGGAGTGGAGCTACACTTCAAAAAATTTTTCGCTTCATTTTTAGAGTATAGCATGAGTTTTGGCGACATTTCGAATCTGTTTGGCGACAAATCTTTAATATGCAGTGTTCTCAATTTCTCTATTATTATTTTTTGATTATTTTTCATATTTAAATAATTTTAATTCTGCTCTCATGAGAAAATCTTTTTTCTAAGCTGTATAAAATCGCTATGCCTTTGTATGTCAGCACTCCTGAGCAGTGTTGATGCTACAGTATCCATTTAGTACTGACAGATGATGGATATAATTTTATATTACTTTCTTTAACGATAAAATTATGTATATTCATTCTTGTTATACTTAATGTTTATAATATGACTTACATTACATAATCACTTTATATATACCTGGTATATATGTAAATGAAAAACAATATATAGTGTTCACTAGTATCTGTGTTTGGTCTCGGAGATATCTATGGATACAGCAGTCTTACTGTAGGCTATGTTTATTTAGTGACACATCAGTTGTATTATTGTTTTGAAAGCAGTCGATTTTTTTTTTCTAATGTTTGTATTAAACTTCCGTGATTTTTGAAAAAATTTCGAGATTTGCCTTAAGAATTTTGCATCCCCCCCTCCCCCCCAATAAAATTATTGTGTAAGTATAATGTATGTTTGTGATACTTTTACAGGGTGTCCATAGATCTGAAAAACCTGGAAAAGTCAGGGAAATTTGAAATTCATTGTTATAATAAATAGCTTATTAAAATAATTTTCCTGAACTATGCTTTTCGTACCACATTGCATACTGAAAATTTTGAAAAACTTATACTCTTGACTAAACTTCTTCCAAAAATTACCCTTTTGCACCAAAACTAATATAATTTATATAAAATTATTAAGCCTAGATATTTCTCAGGAGAAAATGTTCCCTAAATATTAACTAAAACTTGAAAAAATAAGTGTTTTTGCTAAATTTTCTAATCTGTAAGAGATTTTGGTCATACCAACCTCTTTTCCTTTAAATAGTCTATATTCATACACACTTTAAACGGAATAGAAGATGAAGCGTCAGCTTTGTGATTATGTAGTTAAACTTTTTTTATATCAAAATCAGAATGAAAATGTTATAAATGCTCAATGCAAGTTTTTAGTGTAAATAAGTTTTTTTAATACATTTTTTTTATTTGTAAATTCACTGTAATTGAGTTATAAATGGCTTCAGGATTTGAGTTAGTACATTTTATGGTCTTGAAACTTGTTTTTGTTATACGAATTTTAATGCATTGTGTGTTGTTTACTGTAATTAGCGACTTGAAATCGATTAAGACTTGGTCTGGAAAAGTCAGGGAAGTTTGAAATAGAATTTGGGTAGACACCCTGTTTTTTTTAGTTCTGTGATATCATAATGGTAACATGTCTATTTACCATGTGAAAAGTACAGGGTTAACTCTTGAAGATATTCAGCACTTTTCAATTTATTTCTACCGATTAAAAACCCAGGATTTAATTCCCTGGCAACAAGGGCTTGGAATCTTTTAAAAAACTCTAGGTCCTGACATTGTGTAATTTTGTTGTTTTCATGCCATGACCGCAAGCAAACTGGAATCAAAACTTGTATTTTCAAAGTTGTTATAGTTCATGTGAGTTCATTTTATCTTCTGCATTCTTTTCTTACTTTTATTTGTTGTGTCTTTTAGCTCATGGGGCCAGTTACTGCTAGGAAAACAAACTTCAAGTCGAGATTATATTTCCTTGCCATGAAAAAATACCTCAGATTAACGCTATGCTGCATTGCATTTGTGTCTGTCATGTTAGTTCTTGTGTATCGCCACAAGTATTCAGACTTAAACATTGTCTTACAGATGATGAATGCCTTTGGGAACAAGCAGTATTCTGAGTCACAGTGTTTAAAAAGATGCCAGGAATTGTCAAAGAACTTTAAATCAGAGTGGAATACTGTGGAAATGTCTGCAGGTGTGTCAGCTTGGACAGAGATATTTCGCGGTATCCATACATACTCTGCCTCATGGCTGAAAGACCAAATAAGGGTTGTAGCATTTGTCCATAACGTGCCGCCAGCGGATGTCGAAAAATTACGATGCCACATACTGTACACAAATAAATCTTCCGTAATTAGGCCAGTGAAAATGCAATTGTTTCAGAAAAATAAAGGCTCCTTATTTTTCATTTTGAATTGTCAAGACCCTGCCAATAATTGGAGCATTCCGTATGGAATCAGATTTCAGCAGCACAATATTTCGTCATCAATAACTATACCTGTTACTAGCAAAGCTGATTACATAGGTATGTTTAGTATGTGCATTGAACCGTTGCCTATAGACTTTGTAGATCCGTTTTGGTTGATTGAATTCCTTGTATACCATCATCATATTGGAATAGATCATTTCATATTTTATGACAGGGGAATGACGCCAACTATGAAACGATTGTTACTGGAAATAGCGCCAAAAAGTCATATTTTTGTAACCCTCTTACCATGGAATGTGCCTTCAGTATTCCAAAGTGCTTCCAGATTTGGTGCAGAATTTTTTGCGGACTGTGTCTTCCGAGTTTCTAGTAGAAACTACAGTTCCTTTATTGTACGTGGTAACATCAATCGTTTCATTGTAACGAAGGAACCACGAAACTTAACAGCACTAATGAGTGATCGCAAGCTTGTTGGAGACCCTCCACGAATGCAAGAGGGAAAGTTTTGCACTGAGTATGAAAATGACTTAATTGCTCAAAATCTCAAAATCCCATTTATAACCCTTTTGAAGAACAAAATGTTACAGAACGAGGGTGGGATATATCCCGTGATATATAACGTTGCTATTTTCAAAGAGATGCTGGATTCTCCCGATTTTAAGGTTTCCCTTTTCAAAGGCTTCCCACAAAAAAGCAGTATATTGCCAAAGCATATAGCTCTTATATATTCCTATGAAAATTGCAATAGATCTACTGACATTTTAGAAAAAAATTCAGTATCTGATAAATACATGTGGAAATATAAAAATCTGTTATTCAAATCTCGCTTATTCAAGGTAGCGAAACAACAGGATTTAATAGCCCTTGATTGAATGTGCCCCTTCTTGTTGTTCTAATTATCTGCTGTATTTTAAAGCCTTAGCTTGTACTGTTATTGTACAAAGAAAAATATTTTGACATTACATTATTTTAGTAAAGAATATGCTATTCTTTCGAAGAGAAATTCTCTGCATGTAATTTCCACCAGTTTTTGATGAAGTTTACACAGTTTTTCAGTTCACTGATGCAATAACCGCTTCTTCTGTTAATGCAGGAAGAAAAATATGTGATATACTGATAGTTATTTACTTCTGTTGATTTATGTGACAAAAGTCAAGTTTCTGGCTTTGAAGAATCACCTTTGACTGCTTGACATGTTTAATAATATAATAATTACATGTGTAGATGTTTTCAGGTACAATTGCGTAATATCACAAATGGCATTTAGTTAATTCAGTGTACATTCGAATGCTCTCGAGCGGTTATATGTACCTCTTTTAGGTGTATGTAAAAAAAAATCGCCGCTGTATGTGGGTTCAGGATATGTACGTTCGCATTTTTTCTCTCTGTATCTGGAGGACACAAAAACATGTTGCATTTCAGGAGAGAAGATGCTGTTGTTCAACTAAAAATTTATAAACCATGTGTATTTTGAAAAAACAAAACAAAAAAACCACCCCTAAATAAAAGGTTGGGAGTGAGAAGACTCGTAACTTTTCGCAACCTCTTGAAAATGTTTTACACATATGTGTTGAAATGTAGGGTAAAAAAACATGTTAATATGGTGAATGTACCTGAAAATGTATGCACGTACCAATCTCTACTATGAAAGCTTTTATGAAGTCATAATATAAGCATGCCTTTATATATACCTAAAGGATCTAAGGGGGGGATCGCCTCCCTCCCCCCTGAGCCAGGATTATGTCATGGAAAATGAAATTAAAAACACCTGGCACTTGGCTAAAAATAGGAATTGTAAACAAATCGCCCCTCTCCTTGAAAGATTTCTAGATCCGCCATTGCTCTTAAATGTGTGTTAGTGGCACCAAGTGCTAACATCATGAATAATTTGTTGATCATCAACCTTCTGCAGAGGGGGAAGTAATAATCATTCTGTTTCTATTTTATCGTTATGCTGTATTGCCACTATATGTCTTATATATACACAATTCATTGTTAATTTGTAATGTGCATTTGGGCAAGGAAAATCTTCCGAGCATTGTCTTGTCATCTTTAAAGTAGTGCTAAGATTAACAACTTTTTGGATGGCTGGAGTTCACATCCTTTTTCTCGTAACATTTTTACTTCCAATTTCATAGCGTAAGCTCGTAACTAGTGGGCGAAAATAATTGGAATATATTCTGTACATAGATATATAAGTAACTGTAGAATAATTCATATGGTGAACTCTGTAATTTTATACTGTAATTTTAGAGCTACAATTCTGTTTTTAAATCGAAGATATTTTCTTGTTTTGTCTCCCTACAGATAGTATGTAGTGTCTGTGAATCCAGGAGTTGTATAGCATTCATATATGTCACTTGCTCATGATGGCACAGAGGCAACTCGTTTTTCTACCACGCTGCTGATTTGTTTTCAGTTCCAGTGGCACTGTTTTCTCTGACCATCATACTTTGAGCAGTAGCAGCTCTTGGCGCTATTTTAGTGAGGCAGAACTAGACTAATTCACCAAAATAAGTTTAATTACTTTCTATACTCGCCATGAAACCGGTTTCACTGATTGAGTAAAAATGTAGGTTAATGTAGTTTGGTGAATTGGCTTAACTCCTGCCTCACTAAATTTTCGCCAAGAGTCGCCGCTGCCCTGGGATTTGGTTCCTCAGGCCAACAGAGGCTCATATTCTTATGAAAACTGTAGATCCTGATGCAATATGACCGTTGCTGTCCTTGCACTATTAAACACAAATTTGTTCACTAGATATAATAATTAAATCATAAGAAAGCTCGCCAAATGTAGTGTCTTTGCAAAAACCAGCATTCCACTTTTCGTTATCAAAAATGTAAATACTGTAGGCATAAGGAAGACAAATATTTTTGATTATTCTAAGGGATAGAAGACAGAAGATATTTAAAGCATAGAAGATGAAATATTTTTATGCTGAGCAAGTGAAAAGAATTAAGTGGATCAAAATCAAAACATACAGTTGGGTCTCTATTTAACGAAGTGCCATCGTTCCTCTGAAAAACTTCGTTATAAGGAAAATTCGTTAAATAGAAATTAACATAAATGTTGAAACTTAATTTCGATAAAATGAAAAAGGTTAAATTTGGACAGTAAAAACTAAGTTCAGTAGACTCTTCTTTTCTTACGAATTTAAATATTTTTTGTATACAAGTACGCACAAATTAATAACAAAAGTAAAGACTGAGGATTACTTTATATCTGTATGATCCTCATACAACATATTTGAAACAGAGAAATAATCACTAATTTTGCTTTGTACAAGTTTCTTATAAAAAACGTTTTGTTCATAGAAATTCTCACACTTTTGTAAATATCGGAACACGTCATCTATAACATTTTCTTCAACAATGCAACACGTATGTGCGAGAAGCAAATTTCGTGGCTTAGCCACACCTGCAGAGTGATACATCCCCGCTGCTTCGAAGTTCCCAGTTTAGAACAATAGAATTATTTATCACAACTGACCCTATGTCCACTATACAGAAGGCTACCTCAACTCCGTCTTTTTGCTTAAAATCCTCAACTACCCCTTCTACCTAACCATCCCGCTGAAAAATTGTAAAAGGTAAATTAAAAAAAAAATCAAATTCTTTATAAAAAGAACTTCGTTATATAGAAATTGTTTTTCGTAATATGGAGACAAATTTACATGTTAATGCCATTCAAAGTCAAGGTTCCGCCGAAAATTTCGTTAAATAGAAAACTTTGTTAAATGGAAGTTCGTTATATGGAGACTTCACTGTATTTCTGTTTACCATTCTAATCGTGTCCCACATTGTTTTCTTATTTTTAAGTCTAGAATTTAATCATTGATGAAAGCTGGGGAATGAGCTGGTTATAGGTAGAAGGTCATAAGTCATGTTTCAGTTCCTATCTCTGATGAGTAATTTTCAGTCAAAAATCTTAAAAACAAATTTATTTTTCCTCAATATAGTAAAACTCCACATCAGCAAACACTCACCGAATAAAACAAATTGTGCATAAAAGAGGGGGATTGCATTGTGAAGTTTTTGCTCAGGGAATTTTTATCTAACCGTGAATGTGAAGTGTCCGTTAAAGGAGATTTTATCATATTTTCTAATTAAAAAATTTAAATAAATTTTTTTAGTTCTGTGCATTCTATTTATCAATCACTGGATTATGTAAAAGTTAGCTAGAACGTGCATTCAGAAAGAAACTGAGCAATGTTGTTAAACAAGCAGTGGACTGGCACCCCCAAGGAAAGGGAAGAAGGGGTAGACCAAAAGTGTGTAGGGAGAAAGGGGAAAATATGGGAGGAAAATGGAGCTCTTTTGCAAAAGCACTACATCTCCCTAGGGATTAACAGAACTACAACAGGAGAGAACTATGTAAAAAAAGAAAAAAAACATATATATATTGTAACTTGCAGGTTGTTGATTATTTGGTGTAATTTTTTTTAAGCTAAGTAAGTAGAAATTTTGAATGTTAGCGTATTGAGTATATTTCTTCAAAATTATGTTGGGCTATATTGGCAGTTGTTTTGCAAGGAAGCATACTACGTAATGTTGACATAGCGAAAACTTTTTATAGTTGATACTTGTGTGGATTCATTCGTTTAAAACGGTGTTTCTGAAGGTGTGTCCCTGCAGAAACCTGGGGGGGTCTGTGATGACCTTCCATGGGGTTCTGTAAGCAGTTTGTGGAACGTCACTGAAATTTTCAAGAACTCTATAAATCCTATAATTTTTCTCCCTGACAACTTAACAATATAATGATTAAATTAAACAACAATATTAATCAACGTTTATTGGCGTAGTGATACCAGAGCCGATGTTATGGCGTGATTAGATGGTGAAACGTTCGAAAGAAAATAAATATTTCTGCGTTCGGTGGGACCTGAACCCACGACCTTCCACTTGCCTGGTGGAGGCTCTGCCTACTGAGCTACGAACGACAATATCCAATCCCTTACGAACGTATATAAAGACTATTTACTGAAGCCGGTTATTTCGCAGAATGGTGTAGTACATGGACTACTTTTTAAACCAAATTACGAAGAGACCGGTATTAAATTGATCAAAATGCCCAGTAAATAGTCTTTATGTATGTTCGTAAAGAGATTAGATATTGTCGTTCGTAGCTCAGTAGGTAGAGCGTCCGCCCACCAAGTGGAAGATTATGGGTTCATATCCCACCGAACGCAGAAATATTTATTTTCTTTCGAACGTTTCACCATCTAATCACGCCATAACATCGGCGCTGGTATCACTACGCCAATAAACGTTGATTAATATTGTTGTTTAATTTAATCTGCGTAGTGTTCGATTTATATAAATATAATGATTATATTATGGGCAAGACCGTAGCCAGGATTTAATTTTTGGGTGGGTTAAAATTTTTTTCAGCATGTATCGATACAATCACAGCATGCAAGGCCGTAGCCAAGTCCCATTAAAAATTTAGTTTTGGGGGACTGATCCCTAAGTTCCCCCCCCCCGAATATGGGCATGATTATTGGTTATGCTATATCATATAACATACTATATAATATATGTATAAAATATTGTATAACGGTTATACGATTATATTATTGGTTATACTGTAACTAATACTCTATAACGAAACAGGAAAATATGATCTTTTTATGTTGATTTATTGCCTTATTTTCATATTTCTGTCCAAACAGGGATGCCGAGAGCCAACGCCCCCCCCCTCTGGCTGACTCTGTGTCCAAGCAGTGGTAAATAATAGCCCTTGAGGTTTCCTATTGATAATATTTATGGTGGAGTTTCATTGTCGGGGTTCTGCGGTGGCACAGTGTGCTAATGCATTCGCTCAGTGCGCCGTTAATCCATGTTCAACTCCCAACAGCGCACAAAGAACACTTACTCAGAGATTTCATGAAGATTGCACTGCTCACTGTAGTCCAGGGTTTGGTTCCTTAGGCCTTAAGAGTGTCGGATTCCTAGAAAAACAGTAGGTCCCGGCACAGCATGACCATTGTAGTCTTTGAGCTGTAAAACCACAAACAAATTCATAGTTGGGTATGTGGAAATGAAATCATTCTGTAGGATAAAAAGCTTGAGAACTACTGTTTAAAGTAGAGAAGCGGCAGTTGAAATTGGAATGACTCAAAGGAGTGTATTCCCTATAATGATTGGGAATGCTGACTCATTCCCTCAAAGGAATGACCATTCTCATTCAGAGAATGATTCAGAATTATTAACTTTCCCCAAAGAGAATATAACTAAAAAAAACAAAAAAAAAAACCAGAATTGTGTTTAATTCTTCAACCGATTATCCGAAGCTGAGTTTCTGCAGTGCTGATCAGTCGTTTTTTGCCATTTCTGGGCCTATTTCAGACACAATATTTACCGAGTTCTGAAGTATTGGTTCTATGGGCAACAGAAGTTCAGCTGTCCTTGTGTCGTAATGCATGAAGAAACATTTAAAGTATGTATGTGTAAATTGGTTATGAAAACTGCCTTTGGGGTAAAGAGGGCTTCCCATATAAACTATATCACAGTTTTGTGTAAAAAACAATGCATGAACAAACAACAAATTATATTAGTTTTGTATAGTATGTTAATTCTGCAATTTTCTGTTGTTATATGAAGCAAAGATACAGAAAAAAAAAAGTATAGAAAATATTACTGAGCAAAATTAAAACTTTTTGCATTTTTTGACATCTATGCCTAATTATGCTGTTTGTTTTTAAATGTACATTACTGTATATTTTTACTTAACTAATATTGTTGCTGCATTTAATTTATAAATGCACTTTTAATGCAATTATATTTTTAATAGTTAACTTTTGCTCAACTATTTGCTGTTAGTTAAGGAGTCGTCGAGCTTTTATCTACTGTTGCAATTACTATTTTTTTTTATTGTTGTGGAAATATGTTCCTAATCACTTTGCATTTCTTTGTCTGAAACAAATTAAAAATTATACAAAATATTTTTAACATCCAAGTCTGATGTTGGCTCATTTAATCTGTCACTAAATTTTTGATTGGTTAAATGTTGATAAATCAAATATACTTGATTTATCAACATATGTAATAATACATACATTGATAAAAATGTAGTCAGTTGTTAATTTTTAATTGATTGAAATGTAATGGTTTTTTTAATTGACTGAGGTTTTACCATTATATGTAATGGATTGGGCATCATTATAATTCAATGAGTTTTTGTCATAACTTATAATCGATCGAGATATTGGGATAAGTTTTAATTAAAAACTTATAATAAGTTTAAATTGCAATATGTCATAATATTTAATTAATTTATTACAATTTTTTATTAAAAAATTGTGACAACCATTAATTTCTTGTAGTTTCGATTGAGTTTTTGTTGTAATTTTGATTTCTATTTTTTAAAAATTTTGATTGAGGTTTTGGATAAATTTGATTCTGATCCCGTAGTAGCGCAGTGATATAGTGTCGATCTAGTATGCCATTAATTTAGGTTCGACTCCCAGCGCTGTCGAAGAGGAGATAAAACTATGGTTCCCATGGTCCTTGAAAAGTCCGTGTCTTTTTTGTTTGTTTTTTTGCCAAGTCGGGGCCCTTGAAAAGTACTTGAAAACTGCCAAAAATGTGGTTGGTCCTTGAAAAGTCCATGAATTTTTCTCAAAACCCTTTTCAAGTTTTGGCAAAAGAAAAAAAATGACATTTTACTTTATTTCTGGAACAAAGTCAATAGTGTTTCGGACACGCCCCCTTACTCGTTGAGTGCAGCC
>QLNU02015003.1:158543853-158555962 GCA_006491805.2 Dysdera silvatica
CTCTATATTTCTTTACTTCGTCCAAATTGCAAATTCCACCGAACGTCTATTTTTTTTTACTGCATGACACCAATGCTCTTCAGATATGGAAAAGCCACTTGCTTCTTAATTATGCTTCATTTCTCCGGATTCGTTTCGTCGAATAAGTCCGAAGGTGAAATGATTTTTGAATTTTTTTTATGGAATATGTGAAACAAACCATGCGCAGCTAGTTTCACGAGTGATCACCTTTTCTCGGATACGACCGCTCCCAGTGTTTCTCAGCTGCGGATTAAGCGTCTGGCGGCCGCCAGAGGCCCCGAGCTCAAGGGATTCCTAGTTAAAAACTACCACAACACAAAAAACGAAAGATGCAATACTTAATATTATTCACGTATTTTACGTATATAAGTACAGAACGTTCTTCATTAAATTAAAGTTAATTAAAAATCATATTAGTTAAAAAATGAGTGCAGAAAAGTTAAATGCTACTGAGCCTGGATTATATGCAGTTCCACATGTAATTGCATATTTTAGCTGTTTTTAGTGTTTTTGAATATAAATGCACAAAAACCATGAATTTCCAGAATAAATGCATATTTTAAGGGTTTTAGTAATTTTAAGAATTTTATTATTTCCTCATCCGAAAAATTTCGCCACAACGCTAAAGTTAAATTTCCTTCTTACTTTTTATCCGAGCGGAAAGGCAATGGAATTTATGAACGTACACATTTAATTATGTCCTAATTATGTCCTAGGGCACCAGAGTGATGTTGTATTATAGCCAATATTCTTGTTAGGAAAACCAAAGGTAAGTTTTACTGCGCTTGGTTGGCAACTGAGTAAAGGTCAGATTAAAACAAACACTTATTCTAAAATTCCACATCATTTTCCCTAAGCGATAAACATGGCTTTATCGTCAATAAGCTATCCGTAATAGATAACTCGCAAAAATTTATATGTGCTGTTCAATACCTCTTGTAGCTCTGAAAAGGTTCCTTTTGGGCCATAAAAATGCTATTACATGATAGAAGATAAAGCTTAACTGTTTAGAACAACGAGAGACACATTTTGTTATACAGTCATAGAATTTGTGATGTATAAAACGTATGATTTAATGTATATCGAATTTTTCTTCTCAGCGGTTCATAATAAATCTGTTTTAAAATACAGTATATAAGGTTTTTAAACGTTAAAAATTTTTAAGTACATATTTATTCATTTTAAATGCATATATATATATATGGATATTTTGAGGTTTTAGTGCATATTTACAATCATATTTTGCTGGTTTTTTGGTGCATGTAATCGGGCTTTAGTCATGACGGTAGTTATGACTAGAGCCCGGATAATTAAGTAAATGAAATTAGAATTAAATGAAATTAAATTATAATGGCGGAAACCCTGTTCTCAATAACGCCATTTTTCTTATAAAAAGCTGAGGAGAAGAACGACTTTGATTTTACCTCTAGGCACGCACCTTAATACTTATCGTGTGTGTGTGTATACAGGGTGTCCCAACACCAGGGTTGCAAACATCTAGGAGGGGTAGGGTACACTTAGACGAACAATATTTGTCATAGAACCTAGGGTCGCAAACCACTCACAGCGCTAGTTCTAAAACCGTCCAGCATGCACAAATATTTACAACCAGTGCGTGAAAAGCGCCAGATAAAACTCAGGTCAGCTGCTCAAGTGCATAGATGATTAGGACATCGCATTTTGCGCTTCTCATGCACTGGTTGTCACTATTTGTGCATGCTGGACGGTTTTAGAACTGACGCTGTGAGTGGTTTGCGACCCTAGGTTCTATGACATCAAGCTCATCATGGGGAATTTTAATGCAAGAATTGGTCAATAGGAACAAGGAGAAACATCGGTTGGTAAATACGGATATGGGGAAAGGAATGAACGTGGCAATCAACTCATCGAATTTGCAGAAGCTGAAATCGTAGCATCATGAATTCACTTTTTAAGAAGAAACTACAAAGAAAATGGACATGGAAACACCCCAATGGAGGAACCAGCGAAATTGACTATATACTGGCAAACAAGAAATCAATTATTGAAGATTGAAGCGCACTGAACAGATTTAATACTGGAAGTGATCATCGAATGGTGAGATGTAAAATGCACTTAAATACTAAACTAGAAAGGCAGAAGCTCATTAGGAAACAAGTATGTAAGAGGGTGGATTTAAAGAAATTAAAAGAAAATACTGAGGCATTCAAGTTGGAATTAAAAAATCGCTTTTCTGCACTGGAAGGACTTATTGAAGAAGTTGACATCTCAGAAGCAAATGAAAACATTGTTAAGACAATAATTGAAACTGCTGGGGAAATTGGTGGTGTAATATGTAAAAAGCACAATAGCAAATTATCTGAGAAGACGAAACAGCTCATGAAAAGGCGAAGAGATATGAAGGTGGACAATCGAAATACCAGTTCCAGGATTGAGTACATAGAACTTTGCGCAAAAACATGAAAGAAGATATAAGAAAATTCAATTGTGAGTTAGTAAGGAAGGCCATTGAAAGCAACAAGAGCCTTAGGGTTGTTAAAGGGAGTTTGTCTATTGGGAAGAAACACATCATTGCATTAAAAGGAGAGGATGGCACTGTAACAAGGAATAGGGAAGAAATACTTAGAAGAGTTGAAGAATTCTGCAGAAAACAACGTGAAGGAAACAGTGAGTTAAAGGAAGACTCTGAGGTAGTCGAAGGAACAGCTCATAAAATCTTAAATGAGGAAGTGTCTTTTGCAATAAAAAGTATGAAGAAAGGAAGAGCCCCTGGCGATGATGGCATTACATCAGTATCTTAAAAGAAGCTGGAGAATATATAGAAGTCATATTTGCAATATTCTTTATCAAATGTCTTAACAGCCGTAACATACCAAACCAATGGGATTCTGCAACCGTAATTCTTTTGCATAAAAAAGGTGATAAAGAGGATTTGAAAAATTACCGACCAATTAGCTTATTACCTGCTATTCATAAAATCTTCACGAAAGTGCTAACACATCGCCTGCAGAAAAAATTAGATGCAGCTCAACCAAGTGAATAAGCTGGATTTCGAAGTGGATTCAGTGCAGTAGACCATATTCAAGTATTAAGAGAAAGTACTATTGAAAGAATACATGAATATGAACTTCCATTGTGTGTGGTATTGATTGACTATGAGAAGGCCTTTGACTCTATTAAAACGTCAGCAGCCATCAACTCTTTAAGATCAGCAGACGTCGAGGATGTGTACATTGATATGGTGAAATGTGTGTGTATAAAAATGCAAGTGCACAATTTCGGTTATATAAAGATACCAAAACTACTAAAATTGGTAAAGGTGTGAGGCAGGGAGATACCATTTCTCCAAAACTTTTTACTTCAAATTTACCGATGATTTTTCAGCAGATAAATTGGAATAACGTAGGAATAAAAATAAATGGTGAATATTTCAATCATCTGCAGTTTGCTGATGACATTGTTATTTTCTCAACGAACCCAACAGAACATCAAGACATGGTGCAGGAGATTTCAGATAGAAGTAGAGAAGGTGGATGCAAGATGAACCTACAAAAACTTGAAATCCTGTTCAATAATTTCGTAGAGAAAACACAAATACAAGTTGACAACATTGAACTAGAAATTTCTGATTCATATATTTACCTTGTCCAGCTGATTTCAATGAATGGCAACATTATGAAAGAATTCAACAGACGTATTAAACTTGGCTGGAGTACATTCGGAAGAAACGGTTTTATCCTGAAGGGAAAATTGCCTTTGTGTCTAAAAAGAAAGGTCTTCAACCAGAGTGTATTGCCAGTTCTCTCTTATGGGTCAGAGACACGCAGTCTAACAGTTGCATCAATACGAAAATTACAGACAACCCAAAGGAGCATGGAGAGGTGCATGCTTGGAATAACTAGGGGAGATCGAAAAAGAAACACTTGTGTGAGAGAGCAAACTAGAGTACGGGACATCATTGTTAAAGTAAAAGGGTTGAAATGGCGATGGGCTGGGCATATTGTAAGAAGAACTGATCAACAATGGACAACAGATTTCTGAACTAGATTCCAAGAGACCACCGAAGATCTAGAGAAAACGTCTCCAAACTTGATCAGTGGATGAAATATGAAAACAGGTTGAGGTGACGTGGAAGCGAATTGTTCGAGATAGACTTGTGTGGAAAGTATATGGAGAGAGCTTCATCCAGCAGTGGATAGATAATGGTTGAATATGATGATGATGATACACACACATAGTCACACACACACGCGCACGCACACACACACACATTTGAGTGCGAGAATGCTAAAAAGTAATTGAGCGTTATTGGATCGTTGTTTAAAAAATATTTCCGCGCGAAAATATGAGCTTCTAAATAAATCTTCGAGGAGGAGAGGATGTTTATGTCCTGCTCCGACTGTATTAATTTTTCTAAAATTTCCTTTGAATTATTACTATGGTTATCATCATCATTTTAAAGGAATAATCCTCATAGTATAGTGAATAAAACTTAAAAGGAAAGAAAGTGTTTGCGTATTATGGGGTGCATAATCAATGGGATTATTGGTGCACCATTATTATTGAAGTATTTATAAGTGAATATTCATGGCCTGGATCTACCAGGATATAAAATGTCCAATCGAATTGTAAGTACTGTTTATTCTATTTTTGCAGAATTTATGAAAAATAATAATTATATACGAGGGCTCTTCAGAAAGTAACTTGCGTTTCGCCGCAGAGCGACGAGAGATGGCGCTAGCGTCCCCTTTGTGTCGGAGCGTCTAGTGAATCATTACGCATAAGGTTGTGGTCGTTTGCGGTGCGCGTTGCCACTGTTTTGTTTACTTGGAATGTTTAAAATGTGTGCTGCAATAGAAAATCCCGCGAGTTGTGAAGTGCAATCAGTGATTAGGTTTTTGTTCGCAAAGAAACTGAAACCAATTGAAATTTATCCAGAACTTTGTACGGTGTATGGAAACGTCGTAATGAGTGAAGCAGGAGTGAAACAGTGGTGCATCATGTTTAAAAATGGCCGCATTAATGTTCACGAGGAAGCGCCAAGTGTCTGGCGGAGCATCGTTAACGCTGAACTGGTGGAGAAAATCAATGAAAAGATTCGCGAAAACCGCCGCTTCACAATTTCGGAGCTCTCACTAGAGTTTCCTCAACTTTCACGAACTTTATTGTTTGGTGTTGTGACGCAAGATCTAGGCTATCATAAGTTTTATGCCAGATGGGTACCGAAACTCTTGTCAGAAGACCACAAAAAGCAGGGCATGGCAGCATCTTTGACATTTTTCCGAGGCCTACAACGAACAATGTGAATCACTTCTCGATCGTATCGTAACGAGACGAGACTTGGGTACAGTTTGTGACGTGAGAAAAAACAAGTCTATGGAGTGGGTTCACACAATTTCTCCCAGGAAACCAAGGAAATGTTTGCAAACATTGTCATCAAGAAAGATCATGGCGACTGTTTTTGGGACAGGGAGGGTGTGCTTCTGGTGGATTACCTCGAACGTGGTGAAACAATAAATAGAAATATTGTGAAACATTAAAGAAATTAAGAAGAGCGATACAAAACGAGTGTCGAGGGAAGTTGCTTTCCATAGTTTTTTTCATTCATGACAACGCAAGCCCCCACACAACCATTCAAACTCGACGGCTCTTGGATGGTTCCGGTGGGAGCTATTTGGTCATCCAATGCATAGACCGGACCTTGCCCCGAGCGATTTTCACTTGTTTCCACACATGAAGACCTGGCTCGCAACACAGCGCTTCGACGATGACGAAGAACTGCGTGCAGGTATCAATGCATGGTTGAAGTCTCAGGTGGCAACATTCCATGAGGATGGAATTAACAAGCTGGTGTACCGTTATGATAAGTATCTTAATTTATGTGGAGATTATGTTGAAAAATAGCTGAACGATGTGCCTTTCGAGTTTAAGTAATAAAAAATGTTTTCTTTCATTTGTTTTGTTTTTTTTATTCTAAAACGTAAATTACTTTCTGAATATCCTACGTGGATTAAAGGTGATAAAAATTTGATGTTCGGAAGACTGGTGTAATATCTCAAGTGATATTAAAAAGTTATAAATGATAAAGGAAGTTTGCAAGAACATTTGCAAAGAATATTAATACATGTTGTTAAAAATGAGAAATAATAAGAATAACGAAACAATACAGAGTTTCACCAGGAGATTCCATAACAAACAGTTATTTCGACACTGGCGTAAGGTTTAAAAACACGACGTTTCGGGAGCCAACTGCTCCCTTTGTCAAGTGAAGGCAGAATGAAGAGTTCGTGAAAGTCCTAAGCTTATATACCCGCATGTTGGGAATCCCCATCTGACGTCATTTGGTGCGGAGCAGTTCCAGCTGGGGAAACCCAACCGCACCCGACGATGTCAGATGAACACCCCCAACTCGAGGTTTGGAAGAAATCCTGTAAGGTTCTGGTAGAGGTTTTGCGATGTTTATTGCACGACTCCTCAAACCGTAGGTTTCCCATGATTCCAGAAAAAGTCTACTCCCCAGATTCGTCACATTCTGATGTAATATTTTCATCGAATGCCAATCTGGTTCGTGACCCTCCCTGAAGACTTTTGAACAGCTTGAACCCTCATATTCAATTTACGTTATAGGAAGAAGATAGAGGTTCATTACCCTTTTTAGATGTTCGGATAAATAGAGATGTGGATGGGCGACTGTTGACTACGGTGTTTAGGAAACCAACACATACTGATAGGTATCTTGACTTTCGTTCTCATCACCCGGCATCACACAAAGCATCTGTCATTAGAGCCTTGCACCGACGAGCCTTTACACATTGTTGTAATGATGACCTTCGCAATGTTGAATTACGACGCAACAAAAGCGTGTTGAAAAAGAACGGTTACCCGACTAAATTTATCGCTCGTAACCAATGTGGTGTTAGTGGTGGAAACAGGAATGTAGAGGATGAGACTAGGAAGACATCAGTGGTTTTGCCATATGTGGCGGGTGTCTCAGAAAAGCTGTCTCGAATTCTCAGTTGTGTGAATGTTAAGACCTACTACAAACCTGTCTACACCCTGCGTGATCTATTACTTAAAGTTAAGGATCGCGTCCCTGAGGAGGAAAAATCTGGTGCTATTTACCAAATACCGTGTGGAGACTGTGACAAGGTGTATGTTGGACAGACGGGAAGATCGATACGTCTACGAGGGAAGGAGCATATGCGTGCGGTAGCTAGGGGAGACAATTCAAGGGAAAATCTTCTTAACTTCTGTTTTGAATAGCTAAATCGCCCATGGACGTGAACTTATTTTCTCCGTAGCTAAGTTTAGTTAAAAATTCACTTGTGATTGGTTAGGGAATTTCGCCAGAAAAGTCCGGTAAATGTTTTCTTCACTGTGAGTGGTTAACACAGTTGCTAAGCAACGGAGGTATTTTTCGTCATAAGTAATGATGGAGATGTAGTGAACAGCCTGTGATACCTTTGCAGGACTGTAGCCAAGATATAGGGGCAACTGGGACAAGGCAAAGGTGATGTGGGGGCATAAAGCACCCGGAGATTTTTCTGTATATATAGTTAAGTAGCTCGATGCGGTAATTGGGGCCACGCCCCTTCTGGCCCCGGCTTGGCTACAGGCCTGTATTTTTATTAAGCAAAATGGTACCGATTTTGCACCAAAGAAAAAAATCTGTTCCTTGGGACATTTTCGAACAGTCATGGAAAAATGCTCCCTCCGACGAATTACGACAGATTTGGGTGCCTCAGTAGGAAGTATGCCCCCACGGATACTAATGTGCGTTCTGTATTTCTTTAGCATACTTTGCACTAAGCGAGCTGTAAGTATGATCCCATTCGTCCTTCAAGGCAATTTTCAAGTTCTGTAGAGTTTGGGTAAGAAGATTTCTTTGCGCCAACATCTTCTGAGAGTGCCCCAGGCATGCTCTATGAAATTCAAATCTAGAGAGTAAGCAGAACATGTCATGAACTTAGTATCTTAACTTTCCAATATTTATAATACCCAAGCTGCTCTATGTTCACGAGCATAATGATCCACAAGCAAAAATTCTGAACCCATAGCTCCACCAAAACGACGGACATGGCCCAGGAGAATCCCGATGAATTAATATACCTATCGGTACAGCGATGGAACCGTTGTCAATAATGTAGAGAGGTGTTCTTCCTTTATTTATATTGCTCGTCCATACCATAACTTCTGGGCCATAACAGTTACCTTCATGGACGTTTTGCTGATGGTAGTCGAGCTCCTCTTTCTCGCCAGGCCCTGTGGTGGTGCATTGGTAACATTTGCCTAGCGTTCAGTTATTCCTAGTTCGCCCCCACAACTATGCCCGCCCAAAAAATCCAGAACGGTTACTGACTAACTGCTCACTATAGTTGGGGGTTGGTTCAATAGGCCTTAAGAGTTTTTGGAAAACTGTAGGTCCCGCTGCAGGACCCTTGTCCTCGTGCCGTAAAAGTCAAACTCGTTCTCGTCCCACTAGATGACGTCCACCATCACTCTGGACGGTAAACTGAGATTCGTCTAAGAGCATCACCTTGACCACTCTTGATGATCCCAAAGCAGATGATGCTCGTTACATCACTGTAATCTTTTCAGCCGATTGCGTTCTGTTAACGGAATGCATCTGTATCCATGCGTACTTAATTTTGTCGGCAAGAAATAGTTTTGGTAGATGTGCGAATGCTTGTCTGTAGCAAGGTTTGTGGCTAACTGACCAAATTCTGTTTTTCGCTGAAAGGGCTACGTATTTGATATCCTGGGTTATTGTGCTCCTACCACGACTACGTTCGTGTTTTCGCAGAGCAGTTCTCCTAGATTCGGGAGCTTTTTCGATTAAAACGTTATACTCTTGGACACGCTTCTTGCTGTTGCAACTTCAGTGACGTCTTGTCCTGCCTCGAAGAGTTTAACTGTTTATCCACGATCCCACACACTTCAACGATGTTCTAAAGACATTCTGTAGCCATTATTTTCTGTGAATCAAGAAATGAATGAAAATTTGCAGCACAATCTTCCAAACTCTACGTTTTTTGTTTGTTTTTTGGTTTTACGGTTCAAAGACTACAGTGGTCATGCTGCGCCGGGACCTACAGTTTTCCGAGGAATCCGAACCTCTTAAGGCCTGGGGAACCAAACCCCGGACTACAGTGAGCAGTGCGATCTTTTATGAGATCTCTGAGTAAGCGTTCTTTTTGCACTGCTGGGAGTCGAACCCGGATTAGCCGCGCAATAGGAGAACGCGTTACCACACTGCGCCACCGCAGGGCCCCAAACTCTACATGATTTTATCTGCAGGCTTTACAGATTCTGATTTTGCATGAACAACAACTCATAAGATACTGTCATTTATACTGAGTTGCACAAAGCACCCTTTCATTCCGTTTTTAATTTCATGCCTGTTGATTGGAAGTGGTGGGGGGGGGGGCGCAGCATGGCCACAATCTGTTGTTGTTAGCAATTATCAAGAAGTGTATATTTAAGCGAAAATTTGCTTTCTAATCACTAAGGCCTGGATTTTCATGCCTAAAATTTAGCCCAAATAATACGCAAATATTCTCCAAATTATTACAAGATGTGCAAAAATATGCAAGTGTATAGAAATCTGGACCCTACTCAAAAAAGATGTTTCGAAATGTATAAAATGACAATTTATTGAAACAGTGCAAATGTTCTTGAAATTATTGCATAACATATATACTGAAATGCATAAAAAATATCACCTTGTTACGTCCTTGAATATGCACAAAATTAATACAAAATACTCACCAAAATGTGTAAAATATGTATAGAGACATGATTGAAAATATGGCATCACAAGCATTGGCTTTGGCCCAAGGAAGCAAGCAGGGTGAAAATGTAGGGGGAATGGGGGGCCTTAAAAACTGAATTTTTGTACCTCATCATTTAATTTTATTTTTTTTCAAAGAAAAACGAAATATGAAGTGGAGGTCAATGGACCCCCTTGCCTATGCCTGCTGGCGCCCATGGCTTGTGTTGGAAAGTTGGTCTTGACTTGGAAAGTATTACGCATATTGCGAAACATCATCACAGAAATGTGAAGACTCATAAAATTATTTTTTTCTAACTTTAATATTATCTAATTATATCATTTACAATGGAAACATATTCTTGTGACTTTTTTTTTTCTCATTTTAAAAACTTAAAAAGTAAAAAAGAAACATCGAATTAATATAATTGATTGAATTACTAGCGGATTAGAAAAATAATCGATTTTGAAAATTTTATGAAAATTTTGCAAAAATATGCAAGTGCATAGAACCCCCCTCCCTACTAATCACCCAGTGGTTATAATTACCGCATTTGAGTCCACGGACCTAGTTCGTTTCCTAATATAAAGTTATAAGAGTATTTCCTAGTATGCAATGTACCGTTCTGTTAGATCTACTCTTCTTTGGGGGTCTTGTTTAGCTGTCTATCCTGTCTCAGATGATCCGCTATGCAAATTTGACACGTTAAAAACTGTAAGTAAATTATCTCTTATTAAAGTAAAAATTAAAATTTTACACATCTAACAATCATGCATATGTCTAATATAATCAGGACCGCGGCCAACGTTCAGAGTTCTAATGCAAAACGTTAATAAGGTAATAAATATAATTCTTTAGGGGACCCGTTATGGCGCTCCTGATATCTGCTGGCATCGGCTTACGTTAAATGACGATAACTGTGCAAGGGATTATCTTTGTGTGCTTAGCATGGTCGAATATTCACCCCCCCCTCAATCCGCTCTTGATGGTTAGTTGCGCTATCTGAACGTCCTGTCTGGGTCCCCCCCCCTGTTTCATATACCCCCCCCCAGGAGCTCGTAAATCCTGTTTCCCCGGCTCAAAATATAATTACATATGAACCTCCTATAAATTGGGAAAGCGGGGATTTTGAAATTAATTTCATTCGATAAGCTGGTGTAGCAATCTCTTATTATGCCCGATAAGGGATTTTTGCGAACGCGTTCGCTTATATCTCATTGCCCTTTGACCAGAAAGTGACCAGTTTTGTAGACGATGCCGATGAAACATACGATAGAAATGAAACCTTAGAAGCAAATAATACGTTCACAGTTTTATTTTGCAAAGACTTGCATTAGTTTTGCCAGTCACCAATTTTAATTAAAATTCTGCAACCAGCAAACATCGAACACGCATTGCAAGTTAGTTACGAGCCGCTTTTTAAGCATATTAATGTATCATAAGGTTTGACTCAATAAAACCCCCTCCAAACATATCTATAGTTCGTTCGCGGAAAGTTGACCGATGGTACCTTTAGAATTCACGGGAGCTGACGTCACAAACGGGTTGGTTCATTACAACGGAGGAAGACTACAATTTCGGAACTAATTTTTGGTGAATGTTTGTCGGCGCCAAAATTAAGTCCTGAAATTGGAGTCCTCCTCTGCTGTAATGGGATAGGCCGTTTGTGACGTCACCTCCCGTTATGATTAATTGTTCCATTGGACTTCCTTTCGTGACCGAACAATCCGTCATACCTCAAGATGGCCGCCGCTGTTTAATCTAGGATCAATGAAATGTTACTTTGGGTGCGCGTCCGAGAAACTATTGGCGCCTTACACTCGCCTATTGTGTAGGCGCACGTTAAAGAGCCCCGGTTTTCAGGCGCCCATTTTCATGGCCAAGCACTATAAATATTTACCTAAGAGACCCTAATGTTCATATTAACATATCCATCGGGCGAAATGAGTGGAACAAAAATTTTAAAACCGAAGCACAGTGGCGGATTTATAAAATTGCCGCCCTTAGGCACAGCCTGTACTGCCGCCCCCTCCCTCCTTTACAAAGAAAGGAATATTTGTTAAAAAAAAACCAACCGCATATCATACTCTTAACATTTGATATGTAAAGGAGATTTTTCGTACAATTATTCAAACTAATAATAAGTGCTCTTTAATAAAAAAAAAAAAATACTGATACGTTTATGTAACAGCTAAAATATTATTTTTTGTTGACTTAACCATTGGATCTGTTCTAATTTGAACTATATATTAATTTCCTTATGAATAAAATATTAAAATGTGCATATACATATACACATACAAAACGACGTATACGAAGCAAACCAAATATTTTTATTC
>QLNU02015003.1:158556062-158570820 GCA_006491805.2 Dysdera silvatica
TAAAAGCGTGGAAAACTAGCATCTCGGGGCCGGTACTTTCACAAAATAGAATTATCTTACGAGCAGGGGCCGAAACAAAACACGAGATCACTTCTTCAACTTTTTTTCGTCAAATGGTAGAGGAGTCGAGTGTAAATTTGTCGATTATCCCCGTCTGACAATGTTTGTATAATAAATTCCCCCACGAAAAACTCACAAAAATCTCGCCCCGGAGGCTTTTCTGTGTTGACCATTATTTGGCAATTGTGTTATCCCTGTGAAGGGTAATAATATCTTACATCCTCATATACGAAGAAAAATGCGTTTGTTCTTGTCCTCATTCGTCTAGTAGGTCAAGACACCGCGGGGACCCTGGTTCGAGTCCAGGATGAGGACGGCGCCTCTTTTTCTCCAAAAACAATAAAGCTCTAGTTTGAGCTAAATATACGTGGGTGGCAAAAATTATTGTATAAATGGTAGTCTTAGATGCAAAAAAAAAACAAAAAACGTTGCTTTTAAATATTCATTATAGTTATGAGTTACTACATATAAACAATTCAATACTATTGCCATGCTATAAATAGATAAATAAATCAATACTATTGACAAAACAATTGAATAAATGCTATTGACAAAATAATTGAATAGATGCTATTGACAAAATAATTGAATAAATGCTATTGACAAAATAATTCACTAAATGCTATTGAGAGAAACAAATATTTCATTAAATGCTATTGAGAGAAACAAATATTTCATTAAATGCTATTGACAAAATAATTCAATAAATGCTATTGATAGAGACAAATATTTCATTAAATGCTATTAACAAAATAATTGATGAAACGTTATTGACAAAATAATTGATGAAACGTTATTGACAAAATAATTGATGAAACGTTATTGATAGAAATAGTTCAATGCTATTGATAAAATATTTGATGAGAGAGAAACGCTATTGATAAAAATAGCTCAATGCTTTTGCAAAGATATTTAAATATTAGGCCCATGGGCGGCGATAGCCAACGCGGGCCTCCTATGACCCCTTCCCCAGGTAGTAGCATAGATACTTTTTCTTTTTGTGAAGGGTGGGTTGAACCCCCAAATGGACAAAAAGTATGAAATAAGAACTTTTTTGGTATTTACTTGATTGTTTTACAAGATCACTGCTGAAAAAAGAAACTAACGTAAGCTACTAATATTTTTTCTTTCTTTTTTTTTTGTCAGTAATCGAGACCGGCTAATGAACAATAATTAAAAAAACTGTAAATCTCTTGAAAAATTCTCGGGAGGGTGCATTAGTACTTTTTTCATTTTTAAATAAAAAAAGCAAGAATGTCGTATCAAAGATATATGGGCTGCAGGGCCGGACCCCACCATAGCATAGGTCCTTGCCAACACGGGTCTTTAGACTTCATCCGGGACCCCGGACTGCAGGCCCTGCTTCCCCACCTCTCGTCGGCCTTGCAGTGGTAACGCGTTTGCCTTGCACGCCGTAATATCCGGGTTCCACCCCGAACGGTTGAAAAAAAAAAAAGAAGCTAACCGATTAACTGTCTCATTGTAGTCCAGGGGTTGGTTCCTTAGTCCACAAGAGGTTCGGATTCCCTGGAGAGCGGTAGATCTCGGCGCAGTATGGCCCTTGCTGGATTTATGCTGTAAAACTCGCAAACCTAAAACCCTGTGTATGTCCTCTGTTTGACGCAGAATGATCCAGAATGATCCTTGCTGTCATAGGCGTAGAGTTATATGGGCCCGAGCCCCTCCCCCAATAATTTGAAATAAATTGCAATTTTATGTATATTGTAATGTATAAATGTACAGATTATGTGCTTGGGCCCCTCCAATAATTTCGAAAACTTTCCGCTGATGCTTGCTGTCCTTGCACCATAAAACACCACTACTATTATTAATGTGTGCAAGGGGGAAATTGGAAAGGGTGGCCGCCGAAGACGGCGCTGTAATTCCAGACAGGACGCTCAAACAGCGTAACCAACCACTGAAGCGGCTGAAGGGAAAGGGAGGTATTCGAGACTTGACCATACAAAGCACACAAAGACGCACGCTCGCATATCTGTCATCATTTAAGCCATAAAAATACAACCAACCAACCAAAACTCGCAAGCAAATAGACATTAGGTAACGGCGAAGGTAAAGTTTGTTTAAAGATTAATCCTATACAAGCAAGGCACTCTGTACGCCCCGCCCATAAAATAGGGGAGTTCGTAGAGAAGGAAGTGCCCGATTATAAAAGTAAAAAATACAAGAACAATATAACTATTTCCAGGTTTTTAACCGATTATTAGCGAAACTGAGTAGTACTTACATTTAGGTAATAGGCATAAGTTTTGCAAAAAAAAAAAAAATTACTGCTTCTTGCGCCGACTGCCTGTTAGTCTGCCCCTTAATCCAGCCCTGGATATAACATCACGAGTGCAGTCGAATGCGAACGATACGTTTTTATTTAATTAGAACCCTACAATTTTGTTTCAGCAAATGAAATCAAATGTCATACCGTTACCGGCTGACAATTCTTCATATAATTTACAAGAACGTAGAACCAATGCATTTTCACAAACGCTTCCCTTGATTTCCATTCCTTTTCAATAATGTGCGGAACTTCAATTTTTATGTTATCCCTTCCGGCAGCATATCGTTATCTGATGGTGGGTCCATTCCGAAATGTTTGACCATTTAATAGAAAGAGAGTGCCTCTTCCTTCAGAAGGACAGATAGCAAGCACTTCCCATGAAGAGAAAATACCTGTTCCAATTTTGCGTGTCAAACATGAAGCGATGGGCTTTCGTCCTGTGGCTCTCTCTGTTTACAGGTAAGAGCAATCATTTAGCTTTAAAAATATTTTTTAAATCCCATGTCTGTTTTATTTTTAAGCATTCGAACATTGGTTCAATATCAAATCACCAGATCTAAAACGTGAAATAGTAATACTTCGATTAGTGTTGTTAATTTTGCTGATTAAAGCTGAAATCGAGCACCATTAAACAGTGGTTCTAAAACTTTTTATCCCCGTGGTTGTTGTTTTTTTTTTTTTTGTCGCACGCCTAGCTACAGAACATTCTTATAAATAGTATTTTTAAGGAAAACTTTAAAGGTCTATTATATATCACTGTGTTTAAATATAAACATGAGTAATAAGTCGATATAATAAAAGCCAGGCAATACCTTATTATTGTCGCGAGATATTGGTTGCGATGTGTAAACTAAATCTATGGGGATGTTACGTGGGAAAAACTTGCAAAATTTGTAGATTTCCTTGGAATTTCCAGCGGTGTTGTACAGACTGCTTGCCCAACCCTTGGAGGGTCCTCTTGGAGACCCGTAGTTCCACAGAGCACCAGAGATGTAATCGAGGCCTAGCGGCGCTAGGACACTTCTTTCGGATGCCTAACAGCACTAGGGTAAACCTTTAGGAAATCATACATTCTACAAACAAAATTCTGTTCAAGCTGTAAATAAACTATATGTGGATTCTACAATTCTATTAAGAAAATTGTGTTTTAGAGCAATGACCCTAAAATTTTGAATAAATCAACTAAGAATCGTGGGAATTTAAACGAAATTACAGCTTGGAACACGTGTCATAAACTGCGTTCCGAATAATAAAAGCCACAATGTGTTGGTTAACATAACGGAGGCGACAAGGGCGAAAAGGTGGAATTTTGGCTATCTTGTTCAATTTTTTTCTTTATTTTATTAGCTCACTTCAGAGGTCATTCCTGGTTTAGTTCGGCTGGGCACATGCATTTGTATCACATTATTATTATTTCACGCTTATATGCCCCAGAGCTATATGCTGTAGGCAGTGTCGGATCCAGAGGGGCATTTGTTGGGGTCTTGCAATGTCATCTCAACAACCCATACATAATAATAATTTCTGCTCTTGTCAGATTAATGGGCTGTTGACTGGTTAGGGGGTTCCCCTGATTCCTCCTTGAGGATCCACCCCTGATTTAGAAGAGCGCTAGACCACTTTTTGTTTTAGGACTACACTGCAAAGCACGCTTTGAGAAACACTGTTGTAGAACACTAATCAAAATGTCATTAATCAGGATACATGATATATGGAAAACGGATTATTCTTGCTGAAATCTCCAAGATATAACTTTTTTTAAGAGTACATTAGATAGTCTGGGCCGGATTTGGGAGCAGGCACAAAAGGCACGTGCCTAGAGGCATAGGCGTACACATAAAGTTCATAACGGGGAGAGGGATATAGGTTTACAGTATAAGTTGCAGAGCTACAACCCCATAAATTTACATATACTCCATACCCCTTATATTCATATATATTAATATATACCCCATATAGAAACAAATAAAACACAATTTTTATGGTGCGGTTATTTAATAAAAATTGTGTTTTATTTGTTTCTATTGATCAGTGCAGTGTGTCGCTATTAAACTGTATGTACCCCATATATTAATATTTTCAAAATTTAATCACAATGAGGGGTTACAGCCCTCCTACGTACGCCAGTGCCTGGGGGCGACAGCACAAAATTAAAAAAAAAATGTTCCCAAAACGACAATATTGAAAAAGATGTACAAGTATAAATATAAAATGCAGGATGAACACTGGTGTACGTAGGGAGGCTGATGGGGTTGTAACCCCCCTTGTGATGAAATTTTGTATATATCTATACATATGAACATATGGAGTTGTAGCTCTCTAACACCTTCCTTTATGAACTTCCTGCCCACGCCTGTGAGGATGGATGTAAGTTTAACCTCCTGACGCCCAACTTAGAGCGGGCTCTACATTCGTTCAGCTGCTACTAGAAGGAAAATCATTGGCCAATGTAGAGAATATTTTACATCAAATTATGGGTTAAATAATAACGAGAAAATACAATAATAATAATAATATAAAAATATTCTTTTTTAGCATCCCATTACGTCTAAAGCTGTAAACAAAAGTCTTGAAAAAAGTTGAATTTCTCTTGGGCATCAAGAGGTTAATGTTTGTGTTGACATAAATTGTTCGTGAATACGATAACGTAAACTTGAACAACATCAAGTTTCCAACGTTTTTTACGCGGCGAACCGTAAGTTATAAGTATTGAAGAAATGGAGTAATTCATCCAGTTGAAAATCATATTTATTAATACTTTAAATGTTTAATTTAATCTGTTAATTCGATAAAAGATAATTATCTTACAATGCAACATTAAAAGAATTTAGTACGCCCCCCACCCCTTCCTTTTTTTTTTTGCGGAACCGTTTTGGTACGGGTGCACACGTTGATGGTAAATTGAAAACTGGTTTGATTTTAGAATTCAGAAAGCAATTAAATACACTGTTGCCAAATATAGAAAGTGAAAATATAATTATACAATATCTGAAAAATATGAAATAAAAGCACACGATTTGGCATGGTGACAATTTTAGAAATTGAACCTTTTTAGTTTGTTTTTTCTTTCGTTTCTAAGTGGCAACAGTTAAGAAAGCCTGCGAAGTGAACATTTATATTGTGGAAACCCACAAACTTAATAATCATGTCTGCAAATCCTGAGGCGCCGTGGCTGGCAACACAGAATTATAGTTATTAGTTAAAAATATTAGTTAAATTATTAGTCTAGTTACAGCACCTAGAATGGGCAGTGTTGGAACTACGGCAAAAACCAGTTCCCAAACCTTATACCACCGGTAGATGGCGCTCTCAACAATTTACTTGCCGAGTTTCTCCCTTTACAGCAGTGTTGCTAACCCGTCCGAAGGAAATTTCCCACATATTTTAATTAAAATGTTAATAGTGTAAATAAAGTTAAATTTTCGATTCGTGATGAAGGAAGTAATGGTACACTAGGGTGCTAGGGGAGAGTGTTGATATGGGAGTGGTTTGCTAATTAACCCCTGGCAGCTGGGACGGCGTCGTTCCGGCGTCTAGGCTAAGAAGAGGTGTGGAAGTTTACAATGAGAGAGTGTTTGCTGTGGGACAATTCTCGATATCTAGTAGGTAGAAGTGCCCTGGAAAACCGAATTAAATGGCCATTAATTGAATGTTGTTGGATCTGGAAAGTCAGTTAGTTCAAGGTAATATTGCTTCGGTAATTTTTGAAAGTGAGGAGAGTAGAGACATAGGTTTGTAGCTGTCTAGGCTGAGGCTTTTGCCTTTGTTTATGTATTAGAGTGATGTTGGCAAGTTTCCAGGCGTTTGGAAAGCAGGATAAGGATACTATTAATGATATGTGAGAGTGCGAAGATGGCTGTGGGTGTAAGGTGTTTGATGGCAAGGTTAGTGATTCCGTTCGATCCCGGTGCTTTGCAAATTTTGAGTTTTTTAATGACACCAGAAATTTCATGATTGATAGTAAGAGGGGCTGGGTTGGGTCGTGAAATTATCGATGTAATCGCTATAAGTAGAAGTGATTATGGAATGAAAGTGGAGGTGACGGGGGCGAGATATGTGGGGAGAATTGTGTTTGGAAGGAGTCTGCAAGAATCTCTGCCATATCAGTAGGTTGGAAAAAGATTCCTTGAAGGGTGACAAGTTTGTTAATTTGGGGTGTGCGCCCAAAGAGAATTCTGCAGAATTTCCAGAAGGAACCGTTTTGAATTGAAAAGTTTTTGATTGTATCTGTCCAACGATGTTGAATATGGGAGCAAATTTGGGTTCAGAGAAGGTTTCTTAAGTTTTGGAAGTGTAGTTTGTCAGAGGGCACCCTGGTTCTTTGAGCCAATTTGCGGGTACGATTTCTCTAACTGATGAGTTCTTTGATATGTGTAGGCAAGGAAAGGGGTTTTGCAGAGGGACAAATTTTAGTGGCTAGAGAAGCGCAATTTATCATAGAATTAGTGAGGAAAGTGACAAGGTTGTTTAGTTCGTGCTGGGTAATAATGGAGGGTGTTGGAAGAAGTGAGTTTAAGTGAAATTGAAAAAGATTCCAATCAGTTGATTTTAGGGTTGTAAGGGGAGAAGTTTTAGCGGTAAAATCAAAGGTTAGGAAGACGGGTAGATGTTCAGAAGTGAACTGGTCACCCACTATAATAGATGAGTTAGTAAGACGAAAGTTTGAAATGGCAAAGTTAGGAACATCTGTTTGAAGTGGAAAGCGTGAAGCTGGATGGTAATGTAAGGAAAAAATTATGGTTTTGATTAAGAAATGTGAAAATTCTATTACCGGGAGCGTTAGGAGTGGTTGAGTTCCAGAGAGGGTGTTTTGCATTGAAGCCACCAGCTAAGAGCGTGCGAGTGGGGTTATTAAGAAGAGTGAAGATATCAGGGATGGGATTAGTGATATTATTAGCGGGGCAATATATAGAGAAAATATTGAGAGGTCTGTTAGAGTTATCTAGGATCTGAAGCCCTACAACTTCAGTGGCTTACAGGGATAGGGTTGGTAGGGGAAAAGCATTAAGAATAGATTTGTAATAGATGGCCGCGCCACCATAGGCAGTGAGACCGTGATGTTGGGGATGGAGAGGATGATCTTCACGTGTACAGTTGTAATTTGGGATATTGTGCGATTGGCTATGTCTAAGGAAGGTTTCTTGAAGTAAAAAAATGTCTGGGTTTTCCTCCATGATGAAATCGCGTAGTTCAACAATTTTGCTGGTTAGTCCGTTGATATTTAATGAAACTATTGAGAGTTGATGGGGGCGCCTAACCGGGAGGCCGGCTACAGAGAATGGTCTGGGATGCAAAGTTGAAGGGGTTGGAGATTTTATTGAGCGTATGTGCTAAAAAATGGTTTTTATGATGAGGGGGAGAACTGATGTATGTGTAAAATGCTTCTTGTAGAATTTTTGTGACTTGGAGTATTAAGTCGAGTAGGAAGTCATCACTAAACTTGGAATGGTTATTGTGGGGGGTAAAGGGGTTTGTAGGGGGAGCTCCAGTGCTTGCGGGGCCGGGTTCGCAATGTGTTGTTGAAGGTGGAAAGGAGGAGTTTTTTTGTTTTTTTTGACTGGTTTCCCATTGTGAGTGTTGTGGTGGTTGAGATGGGTGTGAATGGGGGGTTTGGGTTAGGACGGAGGAAGGGATGTGGAGCGGCAGATGGACTACTTTGGTTAGTTGCATCAAGATATTTTGGGTTTTTTGCGGCAGCGATGGCATGGAGATACTTTGGGCAACCTCTGAAATAGGCGGGGTGGGGGACCTGGCAGTTTTCACAAGTTTTTGGGGTGGTACAGGGCTTAGTGCAATATATTGTGGGATGGTCACTGCCGCACTTTATGCAACGGGGTGGAGATCGACAATTCCGTTATCCGTGGCCAAAACCATGGCAACAGAAACATTGCAGAATGGATTTGGTGGGGGGTATTATGTGGTTCAATGTAGACTTTTGTGTGGAATAAAAATTCCAGAGCATAGATACCATCCAATGCGGGATTCCTTGTACGGAAATGACGAAAAGGGGCATTGGAAGCCCGGAGCAGTTTTTCATTTGCCGGATTCCGGAGGTCGGGATGTAAAAGCGGTCCAGCTCGTCGATAATGTGTTCGGGAGGGGTGCATGAAGGCAAACCCCTGTGAATGACTGGTGATTTGATCTCTCTGGGGATGTCGACAATGATGCATCCTATTCCTGCGTCCTTAAGAAATTTAGTGGCAAGCCTGTGGTCGTTAGCGGAGTGGATTATTATGGAATGGTGTTTTGGCCCAGTTAGAAGTTCGTACAACCCAGACAGGATATGTTCTAGTTTGATGAATGATGGGTAGGTGTCTGAAGGAATAAGAATTGGAGGTACTTTGATAGGTGGGAGCCCGTTTGGTGCACTGGTAGGTAAGGTAGAGTTGCTAGGACCTTGATAGATGTGACCACGTAATTCATCCAGGGCATCATCAATGATAGGGGCCTGTAACAATTGTGATGGGTTGGCCCGGGAGGGGGTCCCAAAAAAATAGGTAAGTTAGTTGTAGTTGGTGATACTTGTAAGGAAGCCGGGGAGTTCCGGTTAGAGTTGGGTGGAGTGGTGTGGGGAGTAGGATTTGTAGAGGGGGCCTCTTTTTGCGGCCCTTTTTGAGGTCGCTTTTTGAGGCTCGTATGGCATATTAACACTGGATGAATTGAGCACCGATCAAAAATTTAAAGAAAAGGTCTTGAGAGGAATGCGTACAAAAAATTTGCAAGCAGTAAACATTATTTAAGGCCGTTTTTTGGAACCAACCCGACCGTAAGATGAATTAGCTGCTGAGGTTGGTCTAGAAGCTAACTGGCGACCCCGCACGTGTTTTATTAATTAACTAAAAAATTTACAGCAATTTTGGAAATGACAAAATTATAACGGGGTAGCAGCCAGATCGTCCAGTTTTTTGTTTTTGTTTTGTTGTGCTACTTTAAAATAGTTTTGAGGGCCGCTAACGCCGTTAGCACGCTCCTGCTGCGGTAGTGTATTTGGAGGGTGTTTGACAACCATACAGATAATATTGGTTTGATTCTGGCAGATATCTTAGCGCTTCCTGATTTTGTTCTGGAGATTTGTAGACCAGGGTTTGATGTTCTAGCCGAAAGAGATTTTCTTCCGAAAATTGTAGGTCCTGGCGTGCCAGGATCCCATATATCCCTGCCCCATAAAAGCACAATCGCGGGGTAAATTCCTTTATTATCTCATTTAAATTTCTTTCTTAGAATTCTAGACTCATTCATGTTCAAGATTCATCACATTTCATCATTAAATTGTTATCAGATCGGAGTAACTCCCCTCCCTCCCCACTTTCCGTTATTTGCATTGGTCAATTTATTTCATTATTATACTAACATTTTTTTTTTTTAATTTTACACACCCTCACACATTTAATTGGTAATAATTTAGTTCATTGTGATGGAATCCCGGGTTTACAGCCTAATGATATTTACGGTTTACTGTTTGCTACTGATTTGTAGTCCTGGGGGTTACTCTTAAATGACCTTTAAATGTAATGCAGGGCTTCAATTACCTTTAACAGCAAATAATTTTTTCTTGGATTTATTTTGTATATGTTTTTCGTATCTTTTCTTATTTGTATTTTTTCGTATCTAGATTTATATTTTTTACAAAATACATGTCTAGGTCTGTAACCAGAATGAAGGGGCAACTGGGGCAAGGTAAATGGCATATGGGGGAAAAGGGCAACTAGGGATTGTTCTCTATATATAAATAGCTCGATAGGGCGACTAGGACCGCACACCTGCTGGCCTCGGATTGGCTACGGCCTTGTACATATCTATATTTGTATTTTTTCGCGTCTTTTATTGGATTTATTTATAGTTCTAAATTATTACAGTTTTGTATCAGTAAGGTATTATGGTTTTATATTAGTGAAGTATTATAGTTTTAAGTTCTATATACCTTGATTGGCGCAGAATGGCCATTGCTGTCCTTGCGCCATAAAACTACAACCAACCAACCAAATCATATATTATTTTCAACGAAAGCCTCTCAGTGGTGCAGTTTTAACTCGCCTATCTGCCATGTGAAAAATCCGGAGTTGGTTCCTGATGATGATTCTGCGCTTTTCATCCTTTTTACCGATACACAGTCCGGAGCTTGATTCCCCCAGCAAGAGATGCTAGGATTTGTTGGAAAACTGTAGATCCTGACGCAATATGATCTCAGCTGCCCCTGCGTCATAAAACGCAAACTTTCCAATAAAAGAATGGAAAGTTAAAACTTCTGTTGCAAACAAAGCATTGTTTGTGTTAAAGGGAAATCCAGCATGCCATACCCAGCTTTGCATAAAGGTGTTTTCGTGCACGATGTTTTGTACATCTGGTATATCTTGGGCTTTGAAATCGTGAAGATCCTCTCCTTACATTTCAACTTTTGGTACTTCTATAAAAGCGGCGCTCAGGACAGTAGCCCTGGTAACAGGGCCGGATTTATCTATTTTTGCGCTCTAGGCCCAACTTCTTTTGGCGCCCCTTAGGCGCGACTTTTTTGGTGGTAAAAAAAAGAGATGTAAATGTGGAGGGACGCCATATATATATATTTACATCTTTTTTTACACACTTACTTGCTTTTTATTTACTTCTATTAAAACTTTTTTTTTAAAAAAAAAAAGAGGCCTCACGTGCATAACCAGGCACCACCCAACCTGTATCTAAGCTTATGCCCCCCACCTCTACTCGCCTTATAACTATATTGTCATGTAAGCTAAATTTAAAAAAAATAAATAAATTGAAATAAAAATACAGTTATTAAAAAAGAAACGAGGATTTCCTCAATTCATTTAGGTAAGTATTGAAATAAAAAGTTTACTCACAATTTTTATTTTTACGATACCTCCTCCTTGCTTTTTTAAGGACAAAATCGTCAGTTATGTCTTCGTAATCGATCTCCCCAGTTTGATTGTAAAACACTCACGTATTATATAAATAAGATGAAATTTCGGCTTTCGTAAAGTAAGTGCAAATCGTAAGAGAATTTTTTTTTACAGTGTTCTTTTATTAATTATTATTTCATAATTAGTATTCATACATTTACATCGAAAATTTCAAAAAATAAATATCTACTCCTCCTATTTGCATCAACTCGGAGCTGAATTACAGCGTTTTAAGAACAAAATTTTTCTTCTATCAAATTTTTATGTTTTGAATGGTTTTTTTTTTTATTATTTTTTTCTCCGTTGCGTTTCAATTCGCCTTTAAAATTTGCGCACTGAGCACGGGACTAGTTTGCCTTATGGGAAATCAGGCCCTGCCTGATAATCCATGCTTTGATACGGCACTTCTCATGCCATTGGTTTAAAGTTCAAATCTCGGGAAGCTCTTGTGAAGAATCTTGGGCTGCAAACCTCTATAATAATCCTTATTCTCCACTGAAATGTCAACAACAATATCATGGATACGATATCAAAAATATAAATAGTGATCTGATCAACAAGCTGCCAAGATGTAAACGATGATCCGATTAGCAGAATGTCACGAAGTCAATAGGGTTAAAGAAAACAATCCCAAACAAGATCATTATCTCGTTTTCGTGGGTGTACGATAAAATTGGCCGGCTCACAAACAGAGTATCAAAGGGTGTCAACAGAGTATCGTAGGGGTCCAACGATATCAACGTTTATGTGTTTGAATTTTTGATTGGGTACCTTAAACTCGCCTAGGGCTGCTCGTGTGTGCCGATGGACTTTGGAGCGTTGGCATGCTAGGCATGCGCGAGTCCAAGCCTGACAGTCTTTATTGGTATCTTTCCAAATGAAACGCTCTGTGATCAGCTTGGTTGTTGCTTGTTGAAAAAGATTTTGCGGCCTCAGTTGAGGGCTAGTTTTCGCACAAAACGTATTTCAATGTGACAAAGTGTGGTTTCGTTGCTCCTAGTTGGAGGCTTTGCTGCGCTGTGAGTCGGGGGTTGCCTCAAACCTGTGGAGGACTTACTTGTTTGACTGTAACAGCGGCTTTTGATCGCGCGGTTATTACGAAAAGAAACGCTACTGATCGTAAAAGTCGTGCGCGTGAGTGGTGCGCGTAATTCGTACGCGGCTTGGTGCGGTTATTGTGATAGAAAGTACGAAAAAGTTTTTCTTAAGATCTGATCACAATGAGAAATCGTTTGTTTAGCTATTCGCTAATGCTGTGATTAGTCTGTTTTTATTTTCCTCGTATTTTCATTCTGCTGCGGGATTGATTAAAATAAAATGTCAGAGATTTGGCTTAACACGTCGGTATCAATTGAACTCACAACTATGTCGTATTTCGTCTGGTCCGCAGAAATGTTGTTATTCCGAAACTGCGCTTCCAACTGTAGAAACCATACACGTGGGTCTGGCTTCCAGAAAGGTGGAACTTTTACACTAACTCTAGCAATTTGTGGCTCCTGTGGAGTCGAGCTGCCTGGCACTTCTTCTTTCGGCATTTTATCCAAAGTTGCGGTAAAGTCCGAGAGTCATCACTTATCGCGTTTTCGTGGGTGTACGATAAAATTGGCCGGTTCACAAACGGAATATCAAAACATTATGTTCCGAATAAACTGAACTTTAATTACATACGTACGATAATATGGATTCCGAGATTAACGTAAGCTTGTACAATCGTGAAGAACATACGCATGCAAAGGCGTCGACGTTACGAGGAAGTCTCTCTCTAATCACTTACTTTGCCGCGAACTTAGCGTCAGTTTTGGTTCTGGAATTGGAAAAGTTTTGGTTCTAGTTCGTAGGTGTTGCCATCCCCTGACGGAAAGTGTGCCGCTACATCATTGATTCAGACTTTGCGATTCAAGATACGAAAGCTCAGCAAGAGAATAACCTGGATTTTGGAAGCGGATTCAGTACTGATGGACCATATTCAAGTATTAAGAGAATTAATTGAAAGAACACATGAATATGAACTTCATTGTGTGTTGCATTTATTGACTATGAGAAGGCCTTTGACTCTATAAAAACATCAGCAGTCATCAACTCTTTAAGATCAACAGACATTGAGGATGTGTACATTGACATAGTGAAACGTGTGTATAAAAATGCAAGTGCAAAATTTCGGTTACATAAAGATACCAAAGCTATTAAAATTGGTAAAGGTATGAGGCAGGGAGATACCATTTCTCCAAAACTTTTTACTTCAGCTTTACAGATGATTTTTCAGCAGATAAATTGGAATGACAAGGGAATAAAAATAAATGGTGAATATTTAAATCATTTGCGGTTCGCTGATGACATTGTTATTTTTTCAAGAAACCCGTCAGAACTCCAAGACATGGTACAGGAGCTTTCAACTAGAAGTAAAGAAGTTGGACTGAAGATGAACCTACAAAAAACTAAGATCATGTTCAATAATTTCGTAGAGGAAACAAAAGTACAAGTTGACAACATTGAGCTAGAAATTGCTGATTCATATATTTACCTTGGCCAGCTGATTTCAATGGATGGCAACATTATGAAAGAACTCAACAGACGTATTAAACTTGGCTGGAGTGCATTTGGAAGAAACAGTTTTATCCTGAAGGGGAAATTGCCTTTGTGTCTAAAAAGAAAGGTCTTCAACCAGTGTGTATTGCCAGTCCTCTCTTATGGATCAGAGACATGGAGTCTAACTGTTGGAGCAATACGAAAGTTACAGACAACGCAAAGGAGCATGGAGAGGTGCATGCTTGGAATAACTAGGAGAGATCGAAAAAGGAACACTTGGGTGAGAGAGCAAACTAGAGTAGAGGACATCATTGTTAAAGTAAAAGGGCTGAAATGGCGATGGGCTGGGCATATTGCAAGAAGAACTGATCAACGATGGACAACAGAAATTCTGAACTGGATTCCAAGAGACCACCGAAGACCTAGAAAACGTCCTCAAACTAGATGGGTGGATGAAATAAGAAAACAGGTTGGGGTGACGTGGAAGCGAATTGCTCAGGATAGACTTGTGTGGAAAGCATTTGGAGAGACCTTCATCCAGCAGTGGATAGATAATGGTTGAATATGATGATGATGATGATATATATATATTCAGTCCCAGAGGAGGATACAGAAAATATTTTCGTGTGGGCGCGCAAAACCAATATAGAGAGCTTAAAAAAACTACAACAAACTCTAATGGGGGAGCCCAAGAGGCAGTACAGCCCCGATTCGCCTTTTTACAGTCTTAATATTGCTCGTACAATAGTGCGGCCGGCGGGCCGACAAGAATAAGGAAAATTGTTCCTTGGAATGAAAAAGTTTGAAGACCCCTGTCCTAACTTGCAAATTTATTTTTGACCCAAAAGTTTATAAAATTATTTGGTCCAAAGGGCTTTAGTTTGATCTACAAAATATAATAGTACTGGAATTTAAATCGAATGTTTATTTCCTCTGTGAAACTCTGCTCTAAAATACGAGATCTAAATCTCCAAAAAATTCCCATTTT
>QLNU02015003.1:158591347-158610479 GCA_006491805.2 Dysdera silvatica
AAAGAAAGCAGTGTGAGTTTATTTCTGAAGGAAATTCGAGCAAATGTTCACCGTGGTACTACTATAGTGTCAGACTGCTGGGCATACAGTGGCCTGTCTTCGGAAGATTTCGTGCACTATACAGTAAACCACAGTCTGACATTCAAAACCCAGGGCAGCACACAAATACTATTGAAGGGATGTAGAGTCATGTAAAGGAATATTACCACCAACAATACCATTGCAATGTCAGCGATGAAAAAATATTTGACTCATTCTGTGCGGAGTATATGTGGAGGCAACGGCTCAAAGGCAGAATAGAGGAAATGTTTCCACTGTTTTTACAGGCTATTAAAACCATATACTCCCCAAAGAAATCAGATGCCGAAATATAAAGGTAAGAATTTTCCCTAACACTATAAAACGTGTAAACTCTAATGGGTCATTTCACGTCAAATCAACAGATTTTAATTTTTGACCATGCTCTCACGTCTCAGATATTTTTTGTTTTTTTTTAATGAAAAGGAACCTATGAGGTAATGTCAAATTTAAGATTTCGATTTTTTTGGTTTCAATTTGGACCCAGGAGAAAATTATGAAAATTTCCATTTTTGTGTTATTTTGGCTATCATATCCGCTGCATTCATTTAGAAAATTTCTTTTATTTCACTTATTTTTTAACCAATTAGGCTTGCTTACTTTGGTGTCAAAATAAAGATAAGTTTCTGCTCTTTTAAAATAATACATAAAAATAGCATTAAATCTGACAAATTTTTTATACACATTCAAAGTGAATTTTTTAAGTTTATATCTTAGTAAATTTGATAAGCTGTAGCTTGCAAACCACAACTAACACATGCATCGTATTTTTTTCCCAGAATGAGCTAACCATGTGCTTTTTACATTTTAAAAATAAGAAGGGTGTTTTTTGTAGTTGCAAAATAAAAAATATATTTGCTTTATATAATGTTGACTGAAATATTTGCCTTTTGCAACAGCTTTAAGAGCTCTCTGAACCTGAAATAACTAACGTTTATTTATGAAATTAGTTAAAAGTATATCCTTTTATGTTGTTACAATATCAGTTGATATTATTTTTACATTATTTCACTATTAGTTTACCTTTATAGTGAAAAACCATATTGTACTTTTAGCCACTTGCTCTACTTGTTTGTGAATCTTTTCATCCATGACATATGTCCTTCCTGATACAGATGATGAAGAAAGAACTGAAACTTCTTTGAGTATATTTTCATAGGGCACCCAGCGGCAGTCTCTTCTGGTTGGCCAAGAATACGTTGGTGCTGGACCAAGCGGATACGTGAACTGAACTTTAGCATCCCTTTCTCCCTTCACAGATGTTTAGGAGCTCCCCAATCCACCACTTACTGTCTGTCATAAATAACTGCATAAAACTTTTCTGGAATAATATCTACTAGTTTTTCAATTTGATCGCCAATTAAAGATTTTTCAGAATGTGGACCCACCTCACCAAAAGGATTGTTTTGTCCCAATGGTTTGAAAAAGTGGTTCTCTCTGGTGCCTTCTATTGAAAATGAATTTTCATACCATTTTCTCAGGAAGTTTTCGTTTGCACCATCTCAGCTGATGATGTGAAACCTACTTGAATTCCCTTTGTGTTTTGAAGCAAATTCAAATAAATCTTGTTTACTCAAGATTTGCCCTTCAATAGTCCTTTGAAGACTTGCTCTTGTTGCAAGGTGCTTTATGGTTCCTTTTACTCCATCGCATGCATTTTTACTATGGCTAGTGGCAAAGAAATGTCACTCACCCTTCATGCCAAAGTCGTCTTTGTGATAGCACAAATTAATAAAGTTCCTGTAATTCTTATATTGGGCTGCACTACCATCGCTAAAATATACCACATTTGTTAGATGGGGTAGTTCTCATACCAAGTATTGTAAAATTGACTTTCGAAATGTGAAAAAAATTATAGTGTCATGTTTAAGGCAGTCACTGATAACACATATGAACTTGGACTTCAGTTGGCCATCACATTTGTTATATATATATATGTATTACAAATGGGTGTAATGTTACCTGAATGTTGTGCCAGTGAAACCCTTGAGAAGTATCTTGCAGAATGCAAGTGTAATTTTCAGCAAAGTCAGCTAAAATTAAACATTGATCATTCAAATTTGTTTTCACTTGCTTTAAACGTTGGCTCTGTGACTTAGCTATAAAATGATGCTTTGTTAACTGTTTTAGTTTTCCATCAGAAAGCCAACAAAATCATCAACTGGTTTCACTAAAGTTTTGAGGGATGATCCGTCAGTTTGCCACCAGTGTTTAAACATAATAGTTTCCTTTGTTTCAAGGCATTCTAAACCCATTAGGAAATCTAGCAGCGTGGACTCATTGGGATATTTTAGGAGTTTTTTTGTTCTCAATTCTCTTTTACCATTTTCGGTTGGTAAAGAAACAGTCTTTTTTATTAGCTGAAATTCGACTAAAATCACCATCACAATAAAAGTCTTTAACTTTCTTAACGACTTCAGCACTTACAGTATGGTCTTTCCTTTTGTTACCTTGACCTAAAACTCTTCCTTCATTCAACAACTTTTGAATCATCTGACTCATAATAACTACTAGAAAGGTCGACAGCTTCGACATTAGCTGGAGAACAATTTGAAAATACAAATTTTCTGCAAGATATACACAATTTTGTGACTGGCATAAGTTCAACACGGTGTTGATATTTTTTTTTGAAAATGAAAGAAAAACTGTTTGAAGGCTTTTATGAATAGATATTTTGTGTCTTTTAAATAGATCACAATATAACCTTTGTCAATCCTCAAATGATGAAAGAAAAACATGCGGATGTCTGCGGCATTGTTTTCAACATCTTTACACATTGTTCATAGTATTAAAAGTTTCCTTTCTTGTTTCCCCAAGTTCTAAAAATTGTATAAAGTTTTATTGATTACCTCCAAACACAAGTTGATAAATAGCGTTCTTGGAGATGATGTCCCACTGAACATATTTCCATTATTTCAACTATAATATATATATTTCCCACAAAATGAAATCAGAATCTTAAATCATATTAAAAAAAAAGCAAACTAATTAACAGTTAAAAAAATCTTCACTAAGTCACAAAAATAATCTGAAGTCTATGATAGCACTTAAACACAACTTTCCTCAAACAGGTCTGTAGTGAGGAAGGAATGAGGTGCAATGTAACATGTCTTGACAATTTTCCTGTTAAGACATGTTCACTATGAAAACTTTGGCATCCAATCCAACTTGTTCTAGTTTTTTCTTGTTAAGATATTAAGCAAATTCAGTGTAAGTAAATAGTATAGATACTCTACTTTTTTTTTTCTTGGATTGTTCATCCAAATAAATAAATAAAAACAGTAATTATTTTTTTCTGATATTCAGAAAGGTAATATTGCATAATGCAGTAACCAAATCAGTCTTATAATAGTTTTACATACTGAGAACACATATGTACAGCACTTTGACCACATTGCTGCAGTACATGATGTTCAAATTAACAAGGTTTTCAGAGATGCAGCCAAGATTTCTTTATGAGAGGAGATTATTAAAAAATGAACAAATTTAAAAATTTACCATTTATTTCCTAAATTCCACTATGCCAATGTAAGCTTCTGAATAGCTTTTTTTTTTTTGTCCAATTGTAATTTTTAATTCGAGAACCACTACAAACACTCCTCTTATTTTTTGAATGTAAATAGTATATGGTCAGCTCATTCTACCATAAAAATATAATATGCATGTTGGTGGTGGTTTGCGAGCCATGACCTATGAAACTTACCAAAGTAAAAATTACTAAAACTGTATTTACATGTTCTGTGACACTTAGTAAAATGTTTTTAACTTCTTTTGAAAGAGTAAACAATTATCTTTCATTTTATACCAAAGTAAGATTAATCAGTTGAAAAATAAATGAAACAGGAGGGTTTTTCTAAATGGATGCATAAAGTAGGATTGTCTAAATCGTGTAAAAATCAAAAATTTCAAAAAAATCTTTCGAACTCAAATTTGAACTAAAAAATCTTAAAAAAAATAATTTAAGATTTTCTCATTGGTATCTATTCATGAAAAAAATTTTAAAAAAATCTGTGACATAAGAGCGCACAACATCTGTTGATGGCGTGGAATGACCCTAATCTGTCATGGCGACTGGAAATGAAATGAATGTGCAAAACAGCAATTCACGATGATGCAATCCAAGAAGGAAGTTGGCCCGCCACTGGCAACCAGGGTAATTCTGGAGTTTGGCCTAAAAACATTCAGAGTGTTTACTTTGACATTGCTCATACTCGCTGGACAGTTTAAAAGTATATTGGCAGATTTCAAAATGGTGATTTCAACTTTAAAGATAAACCCCACTCTGGATGGCCTTCTGGCATTGATGACAGCAGTATGCATCGACGTAGAGTTCTTAACATTATTGTGGGGGGGGGGGGGGACTTGGGGCCCCATGGGCCCATATAACTCTACGTTTATGGCATTATGTGTGCCTTGGGTGAAAAAAACATAAGGATTATAACAAAGGAGGTTGCTGAGATGATGAACTTGGATAATTCTACCACATTTCATCATTTAAAAAAGCTTGGATACATTTGTAAGCTCAAAGCATGGGTGCTACATTTCTTAACTAAAAGAAATAAGCTGAAATGAATGAATGGCTATTTCTCTCCCTGCACGTAATGAAAAAGAGCCTTTTTGACATCAAATGGTAATAGGCGAAAAGTGGGTTCTGTACGACAACGTACAGGGGAAAAGGACCCGGAGTAAAGCATATAAAGGTGCAGAACACTTTACGAAAGCTGGTTTGCATCCAATGAAGGTGTTGCTGTGCATTTAATGATACTGCAAGGGAATTATTCATTTCAGGCTACTCTGATGTGATGAAAACGATCATGGTCGACAAGTACAGTGAGCAATCGACCAGACTCAATGTAGCAATTCAAGAAAAAGGTCCGGTTTTGGTCAATCGAAAAGGCATCATCTTCCACCATGACAGTTCTAGGCTTCACGTTGCTCAATAGACATTGCGAAAAATATAGGAGTTGCAATGGGAAATTCTGCACCACCCACCATGTTCTCCAGATATTGCTCCTTGGTATTTGCCCATTTATAAATTTGGCTTTGATCACACGTGATCACAATTTAAAATATTATTATACAATAATTTTTGCCACCCACGTATTAATTAGCTCAAACTAGAGCTTATGTAATTTTGGAGAAAAAGAGACGCTTTCCCCATCCTGGATTCGAACCAGGGTCCCTCCGTTTAGCCCGGAGTGTCTTGGACCGCTAGACGAATGAGGACAGGAAACAACGCTCTCTTTCTCCGTATGTAAAGATGTTAAGGTATTATTACCCTCCGCAGGGATAACACAATTGCCAAATATGGTCAACACAAGAAAGCCTCCGGGGCGAGATTTTTGTGAGTTTTCGTGGGGGAATTTATTATACTATAATTTTTGCCACCCACGTATTAATTAGCTCAAACTAGAGCTTATTTGGAGGCTTTTCTGTGTTGACCATATTTGGCAATTGTGTTATCCCTGCGGAGGGTAATAATACCTTAACATCTTTACATACGGAGAAAGAGAGCGTTGTTTTTTCTTGTCCTCATTTGTCTAGCGGTCCAAGACACTTCAGGCTAAAAGGAGGGACGTTGGTTCGAGTCCAGGATGGGGAAAGCGTCTCTTTTTCTCCAAAATTACATAAGCTCTAGTTTGAGCTGTAATTAATACGTGGGTGGCAAAAATTATTGTATAATAAATTCCCCCACGAAAACTCACAAAAATCTCGCCCCGGAGGCTTTCTTGTGTTGACCATATTTGGCAATTGTGTTATCCCTGCGGAGGGTAATAATACCTTAACATCCTTAAAATATTATGCACACGTGTACATTTCCTCAAAGAAACTTTACGACCGATTTTATTTTGCATAGCCTTCATGATCAAAAATTGATAGCAAACTCAAAGATCTGAAATGAACATGAAGTCAAAGAATATCACTTAACATAAACTATCCCTAAAGATTTTCCTTATAGGTTGCAAAAGACTATGTTCAGATACTAGTCAAATGCTACGGGAGGGAATCGAGGTATCATAGTTGGCCATAGCTCACTGGATTGTAGATCATGGGTTTCCCCCCTAACGAGAGCAACAATGATTCTGATTTTGCGACATGCGTCAATGAGACTGGTTGAAGGAAAAATAAAGGATTGAGCAATCGAAATTTGCATTATATAAACAATAAAAATTGAAAAAGTTAGGTGCCAAAAATAACGACAGGGTCTAAAATCTTGGTCGTCAAAACAAAATTTATAGGTGCAAAATATGACTAACGACATTAGTTTCGAACCCTGGTCTATGGCATTGCTTCCCCTCTCTGTGCTTGGTGTAATAGAGTAAATTTTTTAGTAACGATCTTGCCAAGTTAAACGCAAAATTTAACGTTCATTTGCTGCATTTGAAGCATCATCGTTCTGACAGATGGTCTTACCAGTACTCTTAAAAATACAATGGAACATCTTAACCTTAGTAGTTACACTAACTGAATGTCTGCTACATTAGTTACAATACAACAATTAATTCTTCTTCACAGCTAAAAGGTAATCATTGCAAATACAATGCAATGTCAAGTAAAATTTGGTTTATTTTTGACTTTAGCAGTGTGCAAAATTGTGAGGGATAGTAAAAGGGTTTGCTTTAGAAACATATATTATATGAATCCATAAAGCTTTGGTTTTCTGAATTCTTCTAGCCAAGCTAATTTAGTAACAAATGCTTCCGTTCTTCGATCCTGTTTCTTCTTGATTACTCCATTGGACACTTTTAGTCATTTGATTCTATTTACTTGTAGAAAGTGTGCTGCAACTTGGATATGAATACAGGTACCATTTTCAAACGGAAGCTTTGGGTGAAGCTGTCGGAACGACAAATGATCGGAGTAGGATGACCATTGAATGTTCAGTACATATTTTACATGCATATAAATGCTTTTATCAGTTAAAGGTATGATCTTGTTTCACATTTAATTTTTTAGTATTTGTTGTTTAATAATTTTAATAAATTTTTGTGTTTTGTGTCCATTCTGTAGACTGTATATTTCACCAGTGGCGGCTCACAGCACTATCGTAGTGAGGCAGAACTAGGCTAACTCACTGAAATAAGTTGCATTATGGTCTATATTCGCCAAAAAACTGGTTTCACTGACTTAGTAAATATATAATTTAATGTATTTTTGTGAATTGGCTGAACTCCTCTGCCTCACTAAATTTTCACTATGAGCCGTTGCTGTATTTAACTGTATGTGCATTGATTTCCTTGAGGCCCTGTGGTGGTGTAATGGTGATGCATTCACCTATCCTTCTATTAATCTGGGTCTAACTTTCAACAGTGCCGGAAAAGTGCAACCAACTAATTACCCGTTGTAGTCCAGGGGGTGGTTCCCTAGGTCTCGAGAGATTATGATTCTTTGGAAAACTGCTAGTCATGGTGCAACATGATCTTCGCTGTCTTTGTGCCGTAAAGCATGAACACTTCGTTAATTTGATTGCTTGATCATTGCTAATATGAAAGAAGTTAGCATTAATGCGAATTGTCAGTGAAGTTAATGCAAAGTGTCATCGAAGTCAGTGTGAAGTGGTAATTAAAATATTGGAATGTCAATGAAGTCAGTGTGAAGAATTGAAGTAATGTGGAGTGTCATTGAAGTTAGTGTGAAACTTCTATACAAAAGTGGGCGTATATGTCAAGGTATCTTTTTTTGTGTGTTTTCTTTAATAGTTGGAAGAATGTACTCTGTCTGCTCGAGGAGGACCGCCCAACTCTGAAACCTCTTGGATGGAGAAAAAGGAACTGCAGGATTTATCCAGGTAATAATTACATTAATGTTTAATTATATTCATTGGGGTTGCAATATAATGTCATTAATTATCCTTTATTATATATACAGGTTTCCTGTTGTTTTTACATTAGCAAATGGTGAGATAAAACGTATTTATACCGATGAAGATGATCCAATATATTTTGTGAACATTAAACGAGGGGCATTATCAGCTTTCATTTTTAAGTTGTCAGCCACGAAGGACAAATTAAACGAAGTACGTTAAAATTTTATATAAAAGTACATAACTTTTAATTTTCTTGCTGATATTGCATATATTGGCCACATCACCAGAAATTTAAACCGAATGTCAAACTCTGCTAGAAAGCAATCCTAACCATTTCAATTAGTGTCACTTCTGGAAGATGGACAATATTTTGTTTTTCCTACAGCAAATGATAAAATATCCATTTTAATATAGAACTTATGGAAATTTTCAAGGAAAAACCATACTCAGGTCTTTAGCAGCAATCATTGTATTATTTTACAACAGCTTTTTCTTGCTGTGAAAGTAAAACCGGAGTTTAATAGATGTTGGAGAGGTTATGGAAGAATGCGCCATCGAAGAACATAGGAAAATCACGGAGCGATTACATTTATATCAAACGACCATGAATGCCAAAAGAAAACTCTAGCTGTGGAAACTTTCCAGAACTCCGGTAATTTTAGAATTTTCTCGAAATTTTAGAAGGTTTGTGAGTGTTCTTGAACACTTCAAAGTGCTTTTTTTTTTCACTATTTCTAGCATAAAAAAAAAATCCCTTCAGAAATCAAATAATAGCCTTCTAGCAATACTGATTCGTGAGAGTACTGATTCAAGAATTACTGATCCAGGAGATTAAGTTTGCTTACTTTCAATGCCAGTATCCATAAGGGAGGTATGTGTGTGTGTGTGTGTGTAGGGGGACCCCTACACTAGGCCTCCACTGATGTAAGAAAAGTACTGTGGTTGCTTCAAAACACTAGAAAGCGTTCCAAAAAAGCCTAAAAAATTAGGCAATACTATTCAGGAAGCTGGCAACAGGAAAAAAGTTTAGGAAACCGTAACGGCATAAATATCACAAATTTGGCGAAAATTTTGGCAATGTGGCTTTTATACACAATATTTACTGATTTTCTGTATTTAGCCTTATGCGTTTCACCATTTTTTTTATAGCCACCATTTGATTTACAAAGGTAATTTGAATTTGTATCTCTTCCATACAAAATTTATGTAATTTTTATTTACTTCTCCAAATTAGTATTGTTAACTGTCTTAACTAGAGCAGCGATTTTTAAATTCTACTGTGTGGCAATATTCTTGTAAGGGTACCATGAACAGTATGGAAAACTGGCTTAACTGAAATCCATGTTAACTGAAGTGGCCCTCAGCACTTATTTATGTTTTTTTAGTAGACACTCATTCAATGTTTTTGGCAGAAATGCTAACATTTGTCTTCTAGTGTACTCCAACCTTAAGAGGGAGAGGGAAATCGGTATAAATGTTAGATGCTATTCATATACAAAGATATGAATATACTTTACACATATATCAGATATATACGTGGGCCAGTCAAAAAAACAGAATAAATTTATTACTCATAGAATATATTAGAGTGAGTCTATCTATATGTGGTCTTCTTCGAAGTACATACCATTAACTGCTATACCCTTGGCCTAATGTGTGTGCCACTACTGGAACACATGCTTGAATCCATTTTTTGATATCGTCTTTAAAACTTCCTCCGCCTTCCTCTAGCCGCCTTTGAACTTCTTCCGCCTTTGAACTAGGAAATAAAAAATGGTAGCATGGAGCTAGGTTCGTGCTATGTGTAGGGTGTGTACACACATTCCATTCCTTTTCGAGCCAAATACTGGGTAACGATCTTGCAAATATGGAGATGCGCATTATCCTGATATGCGTGGCAACCAGATGCATGCAGTTCAGATTGTTTTTATCGTATATATTCAGTCAGAACCTTGGCAAAGATCTTTGCCATATGCTTGGTGTAACATTTCATATGCTTCTGCAGTATATTTCTGTAAGTGAACGCAAAATTTTAAGGCTACATATTGCTCGTCACAGATTCCATTTTCTGTAGATGGAAAAGAACGTGTTGTATATTTATGTTTTATTCCAGCCACATGCGTTGCCAGATTTACTTAAAATATTTATCCCTAAGCAGACGATATTCGAGCTATTTGCATAGCTTTGTTTTGGTGCTGTATATCGTCTCATTTTTTAAAATAAATTCATTCCCAATTGTTTTTGACCAGCCCACGTGCAAAGATAGACTATTTTCAATCCAGTTGATATCTTAACAAATACATATACTTTGTGACTTTTTTTTTTTCGATTGATATGCATAGTTTAGTAATGCGTAATTGAATGTGTTTTTGAATAAATGTAGAGTCTTTGCACCTTTACACTGCAAATCGAAATTTTGCTTATCCGAAATTAAGTATGTCCCCTTTATTTTGGATAATCAGGGTTCTACTGAAATTTTGGACAGACTTTTGAGACTGTAGTTCAATTGTGGTCATTTTTTAACGATGTTTCGCTACAAATGTGTGTTTTTGTTTTTTGTCCATGACATAACTATGGGAGGAATACTTCCCTGTTCAGCATAGCGTAAGAAAATATTTTTGCATTTATTAATGGACCTGCTTATACTCTGTTATTTGATTTTTTTAAATGTTGCTTAAAATCTAACAACTATCTAACAGTATGTATTAAAATACAATATTACTGGGTTGACATTAAGGGCCAAGTCATAGTTATAACTTGAGCCCAGATTATATGCACTAAAAACCATCAAAATATGCATCCAAATATGTACTAAAACCTCAAAATATACACTAAATAACTTTAAAATATGCACTAAAGAACCTCATAATATCCATGCATGTACACTTAAAATGTATAAACATGCACCTAAAATGGATAAATATGTGTTTAAATTTTTTTTAAATGCTTGAAATTCTTATATCTTGCATTTTAAAACAAATAGATTTATTATTAACTACTGAATAGAAAAATTCAATATAGTCTACATTAAATCATACATTTTATATAACACAACTTCTATGATGGTATATTATAATGCATCTCTCAATGTTCTAAACAGTTAAGCTTTATTTTCTATCATGTAATTGCATTTCTATGGCCAAAAGGGCCCTTTCCAGAGCTACAAAAGATATTAGACAGCACTAATAAGTTCTTGCGGGTTGTTTATTACGAATAGTTTATCGATGATAGAACGATGTCTATCACTGAAGGAAAATGGTGTGGAAATTTAGAATAAGTGTTTGTTTTAATTTGACTTTCAATCAATTGCCAGCCAAGCACAGTAAAACTCAGCTTTGGTCTTCATAACAAGGATGGTGGCAATAATTCAAGTATGAAAACATTTTTGGCACCCTAAGACACAACTAAACGTGTACATTTACGAATTCCATTGCCTTTCCACTCAGATAAGAAGTAAGAAGAAAGTTCAACTTTAGTATTGTGGTGAAATTTTTCAGATGAGAGAATAATAAAATTCTTAAAATTAATAAAACCCTTAAAATATGCAGTTATTCTGTAAATTCATCGTTTTTATGCATTTATATGCACAAATGCTAAAAAGGGCTAAAATATGCAACTGCATATAATCTGAGCTCTGGTTATAATTAGACCATAAATTCATCTTGTATACGTTTGTTCACTGTTGCTCATGCATACATGCAGAGGGGGAAGAGTGTTGATGGGAATCTTAACTCTCTATTGAGTATAAATAAATAAATGTTACACAATTACTATGTATATAAAATTGTAACCATGTATCACCCCCTTTATATTTTTTTTGTGCATGTCATTTCCATTACTGATTGAGCAAATATAATTTTCGCATACTCGTGTAATGCAAAGTATTTCATTTTGCATTATTTTAATGTCATCTCTTGTTTAAAAACCTTTCTTTACAGTCACATGTTGATGTTCATGGCACATGCCCGTGGCATTCTGTGCCAGTCGGCCAAACAAATGGCCATGTAAAGGCATACAAAGACATGCAACGATGTGCTTTCCCAAGTAGACCTGATTGGCAGTTGAGTCCATGGTCTTTATTTTGGAATATGGTAATTTCATAATAATAATAATAATAATAATTTCCATATAACATATTAACTACCCATCAGTATATTCATCTTGTTGTGTATATATTGTAGAGATTTATTCAATACCAAATCAACTCTACATTTGAGTGTGATTACAAAATAGACATTGCGAGCAAAGTTCTCGAGAAAGTTCACTGCAAGGAAAGACATGCCATTGGATTAGAATCAACCCACAGAACCACTACAGCTGTGCAGACTAATATACAGTAAGTCATTTATAGTAATGTTTCTCAAATGCTAGGCCCCCGGCCCTGTACCGGGTTCTGGCATGAATTATATTGGGCCTCGAGCTATTCTCCTGAAATTTGCCCTTTTAATTTCTAAGCACTTTTCACGAATAAATATTTTACAGTCGAAATATTCTCAGGAAAACAATATTTGGGAATGCATCAAAAAGTTTAGACTCAGAACCTTAAAATACATCTGTGCATCAAGTGTCAGTGAACAAGCTGTGTGTTTTTAAATAACAAAGAATTCAGAAATAATCAAGAATACTTAGATATTGAAATCTTTTGTCATTCGAGAGAAAGGGTATACCAATAAACGTTGATTAATATTGTTGTTTGATTTAATCTGCGTAGTGTTCGATTTATATAAATAAATACTGCTGATTGGTCATAAAAATTGCCTGGGAGTGGATTACAAATATGACATGCATTCTCCGTTCTTAAAACTGAATGAAATAAAATGTTGAAAATGTCATTAATCAATCATTAAAAAAAGTAGAAAGCAATATCTGTACTAATTATAGAGGTGTGCTAATATACTTTTTGATTATGCTATAATCAATTATTAAAGCTTATGAGAGTTTAGAAACAGAATGATATGAGCTTAGGAGAGTATTATGAACTTCAGAAAAAAAAATTGAGAAAAGTTATTTAAGAATACATTTTTTGATACTGGGCTCTCATCTTATGATAAGAAAATTACCAGGCCATGGTCCCATAAAAAAGAATTTACTGGGCTGTGGTCTCATAAAAAAAATTTACCAGGTCGTGTCTCATAAAGGTTGAGAAGTATTAATTTACAGTATCTTCATATTTTTTCTTTTGGACTTACTGTTGTTTTTAGCATTCTGTTTCAGCATTTGTAATTGTGATATGTTTTAATTCCCAGTATGGTTAGAACACCCTTCGAATTTATTGTTTAAGATTATGGGGAAAGATTTGAAGATCGAGGTCTGCTTGGTTTGAATCTACTATGCTTGGTTCTGTACAACTATCATTATTTGTAGGTCATGCTGAGCCCCCAGTCCCATCTTAGATGGCCTGTGTGTGGTGTCATCTCCAAACATAAAACTAAAATGCTATGTAGCCAGATACTTCAATACTTGAACTTGTGAATTTTTTCTCAGTGGGCTCAAATCCAAGTCCTGGTAAATGTAAACGTTTGTGAAATTATAATACAGAGGCTATTTTGGACCATTGATCACATTTAAGGTATCTTATAGTCAAATCTTTGGACAAAAAAGTAGCACTTAAGTGATTACTTCCATGGTACTTGAGGTCATTGGCTTTGTCCAGTGTTTTTCAGCCTTTTCCATCTTACAGCACATCAAAACTAATTACTGGAATTCTGCAACACACCAAGAAATATATTTTTCATCGACCTGATAAAAAAATTATCGATAAATAACAATAAATAAAATATAGGCATATTTTTGATTGATCTATAAACTATTAATAATAAGCAGTATCACTATGCAGTATATAATAAACACATATCAGTCTTCTTGGATGTGCCAGCGGACAATCTGTTGGACAGGTAGCTTAGTTGGTTTGCTAATTTGTCGTGTTCTTGAGATTAGTTGACCACCATTCCATTATATGCTATAGTTGTGTTGGCTGTTGCCATTTTTTTAACTGAAAATCTCAGGGAAACGAAGTTAATACCTGTGACTAAATAGTCGGGTATTGCATGTTTTAAGATTTTTGCGACACACCGATTGAAAATTGCTGGCTAAGTCTTGATTCCCAATGAACCTTGTGTGTTAAGCATATAAGGGTTTGGTGGTTGCATAAAGGCATCGGTGATCACGCTAGTTTTGAACAGAAATCATTTTATCTTTGGTGACATTCTATGTGATTTGTTTTTAACTCCAAAATCATATCTCATTTTTCATCCGATATTGGTTATTTCAATCTCATCCGATTTTATCACATCATTCATATTTAGTATATTTTATATACCTTTTACTTTTGTGCAAGATCTAATCTATTTTTTACTTTAAAACCATATGTATAACTTCATCTTGTTTGGTGCAGAATGACCCTTGCTGTCCTTGTGCCATAAAAATGCAACCAACCAACCCTTCTTAGTATGTGTATTCTATGTGAATGACTAGGTTAGTAACTTCAAGGCTTGATTAAGAAAGAAGAAAGTATATACATTTTTTTTTTCATTTTTGTATTGTAGATATAAGAAGTATCTTTTTAGTGTTGGTGCAGAATGATCCTTACTGTCCTTGTGCCATAAAATACAATCAACCAACTATCTTTTTGTGTCTTCAGTTTTAGATAATGAACATAGAAAGTATCTTTATATTTCTTAAATTTTTTGAGGGTGGCCCTACCTTGGTAACATGTTTGTCCAGTCTGCCGTTAGCTTGGGTTTGATTCCCCATGGGAAAAAAAATGCTTACTGACTACTTGCTCAGTGTTGTCTTGAGGTTAATACCCTAGGCTTTAAGAGGTTTGGATTCTTCCTTGGAACACTATAAGTCCCGGCATAGCATGGCTTCTGCAGTCCTTGAGGAGTAAAAACATAAACACAATCTATATAAAGGATGTCTTTCTGTTTTTATTTTAAGATAACACTCTTATTCTGTTACATATGTATGTTTGTTTGGATTTTTTATGGCGCAAGAGCATCTGGGCTATACTGCGCCAAACATGGTAAAATCAAAAACTGTAGTAAAAACCAGTACTTTTTAAAAATTTAAAAACATGCGTATGTGTATGGTCAGCATGGTCATTTAAAATGTCAGAGAGTGATGAAGAGTTAAAAGTAAGAGTGCGGGCAAGTCTATAATAGGTGCATTGAGTTAAAATGTGTAAAACACTCATGGGTTCATTGCACACTTGGCAAATTGGTGCTGGTTTTCCTTCCAACAGATGTCTATGGGTGAGATGGGAATGCCCTAGTGCGAAGTCTAGCAAGGAGAACCTCCTCTTTCCGATTTTTACGGTATGAGGAGGGCCAGTTACATGTGCATCACATATATGGTGTGTACCATATCACATATCAAATAATTATTGACAATATGACTATATTACTTTTTTACTTATGTAACAACAGTTTTTTGTCATTCATATGAAATTACTTTCAGCTATCACATGACCTTAGAACAAATATCAAAAATGAAATCGACAGAAGAACTGTCACTTCCTTATCGTTACACTAACATTCGTTTCGAATATGAAAAAACACCTGAACCAGAAGAGGATAGTCAGCCACGTCATTTCCAGGATGAAGCAGATAAGATGCTTTCCGACCTTGTAGGAACATCTGCAGAAGAGGTTCATCTGTCAACTATTCCAAAATTTACAAATTTCGTAGCATGGCTGAGAACGTCACATAATCTCCAGCCTTTCATTGAGAGGGTGCAAAGATGCTCATTTCTACAGAACCACCTCACGTGCACAGACAACGTTAAGGTAACGTGTCGGCTGTTTTAATTTAAATAAATTAATTTTGCATCAAGTGAGTGATATCAAAGCATATTAATGTTGAAAATATTTTCACTAGGGATTATGTATTTTTTTTTTAAATTATACCTTAACCATATTATACTAAGCAATTTACATGACCTGGCATCTAGAGGTCCATTATATCTTCCACGCATTATTGTTCAGTGACTTTGTGACTGACTAGAATGTCACCAGATGAGAGAATGGAACACTAGATTATGAGTTATTATAGTGCTAAATTAATGAACAATTGAAGTTCCATCTACTGAAAGCAGATTTTGTAGATGGTGAGTAATTGCAGCACCGCATGGTGAGCGGTTGAATTGTCACCAGATGGTCCGCAGAGCAGCTATCTAGTGAAAGACTGGAGTGTCACATGCTAAAATACTGGAGCACTAAATGGTGATATTAAGATGAAAAATTCAGTCACAATTATAGTTTAGACAAATTATTTACAATTGTTTTGGAATATTGATAATTACAGTATGTATGAAATAGAAAGCGAGTGTCAGCGTTTTTATATTGGACGAACATGTCATGCACTCGGTTTCAGACTCAAAGGTACTAGGCCTATATTCGTAAATAAGAATTCCACAAATCAGCCATAGTCAAGCATTCCTAGAATTCTGACCATAAATTCCTCTTTTTCGATGCTCATCTTGGTAAATACTCTTCATTTTCTCATCTTAATTTTTTGGAATTTTCTTTACGTTTTTCATCCAAATGAGAGTATTTATTTTCCATGTTCTAAAAAGCTATTTTAACCTAATTTACACTAATGTTTCTTCGTTGTTTTGTAATTTTTGTATCTTAATTACATTATCTCTTTGCAATTTTAATTTTCTATCTTTCATTTCATTGACTTGGTATATAACTTTACCTTTCTCTGTATTTGCTTTGGTTTCCTATTCTACTTTCCTGACCTACGATAATAGGGAAAAGCTGTACTGATTATTGTTCTGAGGATTCCAGACAGTTTTTTATTGTGAACGGCTCATCTAAGTTGTGACTGTGTGACTATGACTCTTCCATCTAAAAAGGTCTTGCAAGTCACTTGGCTATACATTTGCTGCCTGGTGAATTATTAGAATGCCGTGTGATTAGTGATGTGACTGAAATTTTACCTGATAACCATACATAGATTTCATGGATAGTAAGCGGCTGGGGAGCTACATGGTAAATGTCCGGATTGTCACCTGCTGATCAATTGAATAGTTACATAGTGAAGGACTAGGGTGAAGAGATTGAGCCATTATATACATTATGAGTGATTGGAATGTCACTTAGTAACTGGAAGATGATTATGCTGCAGCAAAACCCCTCTTAATGGACACCCCTCGGATACGTTCTATGCACCCCATTTTTATGGTTATATAAAAATTCTTCAGCAAGAAATCCCTTTCCAATAATACCCCTCTTTTACAAGTTTTTCCGTCCGTAAAGTATTTATTACTGAGAGGTGTCATACTACCCTTATGGTGAATAATTGAGAGAGGCAGTAACATTTATGCTATTAATGGTATTTTTAATTTCATTGAAAAATACTTATTATTAGTGTGTACATACTATTCTAAGAAAATTAGTTATTATAGTGTGATTATTAGTTATTAGCTATTATAGTGTGCATATCTATACTAATAAAATGAATTGTGATAATATGGTAATGGATTGTACGAAATAATCATGGGCTGAGTGTATTTAGTGAGATCTACATTCAGCAGTGCATTAAGACAACAGTTGAATATATTCACCTTGGTTTATTTTTTTTTAAATTTCTACTATAACTGAATGTATTTTATTATATTATCAGGAACTGGCAATGTCATATTTGAGTGATGCTTTGGTACAATGCAATACGGTGCCCTGCTCTCAAGCTTTATCGATTCTTGTAGAAAACGGAGACTTGTCAGACTTCTATTTGAATTTTGTTTTATACTCTTGGAATAACATGCATTACACCAAGCCTGCTATAATTTCTTATGTAAAAGTATGTACTTTGTCCTCTATAGTGCAATTTAAAGTACTGATTTTGTTGAATATATATTATCATGTAAAATATTATTATTGTCATGTTAACTATCAGTTACATGTATTAATATTTTTATCCACTGTTAGAAAATTTGTGAAGCAAAGAACACAAGATTTTGTTGGCTAGTTCTCGGTACAATGGTTCAGAATTATCGGGGAAAAAATTTCCGAAATGAGGTTAGTATGTTTGTCATTCACTAGCATTACCACGTATTTTCTTGAGTACCTTCAGGATTTTAAGTTAAAGTTTTTAATTTTTTGATTTTATCTCATGAGCTAGTCCCATCATTTGCGAGTAAGCTTTAGTACAATTAGTAGAATTTTTGACCCTGTACGGAATATGAAGTACGAAAGGAGGAGATAAAATATACCAGTTTGAAAAATATCTGCAATGTTTCAAAAATTACTGTTCCCTTCATCAAGCGAAAGTGTCAAGGAAGTGTAGGTGTTCGGTATTTATACCCCAACTTTGGATTTTTTCCAAACTTGGGATATAAATTAAATGTTCAATATAATAAATGTTTTTCATAAAAATGTAACTTCTCGCTACTGTAGACTTTTTCTGGAGTCTTGGGAGACTTTTCGAATGCGAAGTAAGGCGATGAACATCGCAAAATCGATGCCTGAACCTTACCGCATTTTTGCTAGGAGATGGAGAAAATCGGATTCAGAGATAGTGAGGTGGGAATTCAAGTGGGGGAGAGGAGGGCAGCTTTATGGAAAACCCGACTATGGTATAGGTTTGGGAAAAACCAAAGTTGGGGTATAAATACCGAACGCCTACACTTCCTTGACACTTTCGCTTGATGAAGGGAACAGTAGTTGTCGAAACGTTGCGAATATTTTTGCAGATGGTATGTTTTACTCTCTCTTCTACTTCATATTCCAACGAGTGCTGACAAATTTTACTCGCTGTCAGAAGCATAGCTGGGGGGTTTTGGGGGTTGTAACCTCCCATTACAATGAAATTTTGTATATTTAACATAGGAATATATGAGTTGTAGCTCTGTAATTCTTCCCATTAAGCCTATAACCCCTACTTTATGAACTTTCTGCTTACGCAACTGCTCGCTATGGTAAGTCATGATCAATCTTTCAAGCTTCAATAATATAAATATATAAATAATAATATATATATGGCCTGCAAAAGGGTTGCTGGTATCTAACTGGAAGGAGACCCACACGCTGAACGTATGTGACGATGTGTGGAACCGGCCGGGCCAGTAACCTAGTGTCCTACCCCGCCTTCAAGTGGTGCAGGCTGGGCTTTCTATCCAAGAGGCAAATTAATATTTGCTGCACGGATGGAAAGGCGGAAGGGGAGGGCTAATTCACCAACCCGTCTAGCCAGCGTGGTGAAATGATGGCTAATTCCTCCAATATGCTAATACACCAAAACC
>QLNU02015003.1:158610579-158643003 GCA_006491805.2 Dysdera silvatica
TACGATGGTTGTATCCATCCATCGTATATATCGTATCATCGTATCCATTGTCATAGTCCATCGTATTTATTTTAACTGTGTTAATGTGTTTTATTTTATTTAAAATTATCACTAGTTGAAAGGAATTTTAGATGTTAACCAAGTACAGGTACCATTCATCATACGACTTTACTTCGAGAATTGTGAGTGTCTCTAATTGGTGTTGCATAATGTTGGTCATGCTATAGCACTGGCGTACGCAGGGGGTGTTGATGGGGATTGTAACCCCCATTGCAATGAAATTTTGTATATTTAACATAGGAATATATGAGTTGTAGCTCTGTAAACCCCCATTGAGCCTATAACCCCCATTATGAACTTTCTGCCTATGCTTATGTGCTATAGGTATCATTATATCAATTAATGTAGTTTGTGGAGAAGCTTGTAAAAGTTGAGCTTTCTCCTCAACTTTGTTTTAATAAAGATCTTGCTTAGAATATTATTGGCCCTATGGTGGTAGGACCTCAGCTATATGACCTTGCACCCTTGGTAGAACCATCCAGAATGCACCACTAGTCCTGGACATATTTTTCCTTGTGAGTTATTTCAACTGATTTTATGTCCTTTTTTCCCGCGCCCTCTGCATGAGTCTTCATTTTCACCTCCTAGCTATGGCCCTGATATGGATTTAATGTGGGTTACTACCATGCTGAAAACCCAGGCTTGATTACTGGTGATGCTGTAACGATGTTTTACATATTTATGCAACCTCCCATAAGCTTGGGTTTTAAACGGGAGAAATTTACCTTATCGGGCTATGTTGTTTCGGTAAGACTGAGTTGCTTATGGTGATTTTTATGGGAACAGGCTATACTCTTCTGTGGCTAGCCTGTTCATGCAAATTCTTCTAGAAAAAGATTAATCTGGTCAGTGGCATTAACTCTAAGGGATCTCCCCCCTCTCTCTAAGGGATCAGCCCCCTCAAATATTTGGGGGATGGGGGGTCCTTCTAAAACTGCCCTGCAGTGGTACAGTATGGTAACACATTTGCCTAGTGCGCCGTTAATCCAGGTTTGACTCCCAACAGTGCAAAGAATGCTTACTCAGAGATCTCATAAAGATCACACTGCTCACCATAGTCCGGGGTTTGGTTCCCTAGGCCTTAAGAGGTTCAGATTCCTCGGGAAAATTGTAGGTCCAAACCTTCAGATTTCTTGGAGAACAGTAGGTCCTTGACCATCATGACCATTGCAGTCTTTGAGCCATAACGCCACAAGCAAACGAAGATGTAACATATAAAATACATCAATGTTATTTTTGTGTTTCTCATATTTTCCCCAGGTTTATTCCATTTAACTGGCAATGCCCATTCTTCTGTCTGTCCCCCCCCCACTTTTAAATATTTTCTTCAAGTTGGCGCCTTGGTTCCAGTACAGCTAAAAGCCAGTTCATGAGGCTTCTTATATAGATAGATTATTCCAGTCGAACTATACCACTTACGTGAAAATTCTTGGAAGTTCATACTAATTAAGGGATGACGCAACTTCAACTATACTGGACCAAAAACTTGGAATTTACTTCCCAATTCTTTGACTTCAGTGTTTTTATTATTTATCTTCAAACACCATCTCCTAGAATTGTTGCTCTCCAACTTACTTATTTTTATTTGAACTACAGACTGAACTTTGAACGCTGACTTCAAATTGGGTATTATTTGTATAATTGCATTAAAACATTTATAATTATTTTTTTACAAGGGTGTATCTTACTTGTCAGATGATTTTTTTGTCTTTTTTGGATGTTCCCCCTCATCAGCATATTTTATTTTCCATGATTGTAGTACTATTATTGTTTATTTAATAGGTTAGTTTTCATTTCTTTCAATAATTCGTTGTAATAGTTGCTTTCTTGGGAAAATTTTCTTATTGTATATATGTGTGTGTAAAATAAAGGTATATTGATATTGAAGGCTTGTTCTTCCCTGGTGTGCTTATATAAAAGATAATAGATACAGGAAAAATATAACTTACATTTGGTCATGCGGTGGTGCAGAGATATCGTATTAACGTGGCATGCCGTTAACTTGGATTCGACTTTTAATGGTGCCACCCTTCCAAGAAAGAAGCACTTGCCAAGTAACTACTGTCACGTTGGGCCCGGTTCCCGAAGCCTTAAGTAAAAGCCTTAATTTCCTTTAAAAGCTCTAGAACTCAAGCATGGGTGTCAGAGATTTCTGCCTATACTAGGTGGTGTATAATGCAACCTTACCAAAACTCTGCAGATGTGATACATCTGTCAAAACACATCATTGAAGTAAAGCTCCTCTGATCCTGAAATTTTCATTTTTACACCACAACGTCATGTGTAGTTACAGCGTGTGAAAAAAGACCAGAATGACATTACTCAACTTTTCTTTTGTGCATTTTGTTTTACTACGTTCAAGCCTAGCATTTATATTGGTTTCTTAAGAGGGGGCCCTTAAAGCATTACATAGGCATCTTTGGGGGTGGGGGAAGTTTAAGATCTGCTTATTTTTGATGATAAAGGGGAGGGGGAGTCTAGACCATTCTTACGTAAGACACAGAAAATAATAAAATCAGCACATAGTCAGGAAGTAATAGCTGCCCTGACAGAACTACAACTGAAAGTTATAAAATATACATAATTGTGGTTAAATATTTAATTATTTAAACCAGTGGCTGGCTGTCAACCTTCGTTAACTCGGGGGCCACCTTTTAGATTCGCCGTGGTCCCTCTGTTATTTTTAAATTAAAACGAACGTATTATTTTTAATAAATGTATTTTATCGAATCCACTTCTCATTCACTATTTACTTACAGCCTAAGAAATATTAAAACGTAATAAAAATGTGATAAAATACTTATGATAAAATATTATTATCCCTCATAGTTTAATAATATGTATACTATATATAGTTTAATAATATATGTATAATATTTATAGTTTTAACAATATTAGTAACTAAAAAATTAGAAAACCGAAATCTTACATAAGCATGAGAGGGGTCAGGCATTTGCTTATTTTTTCTTACAAGGGGGAGTGATGGCGAGAAATGTGCTTACGTAATACTTGAATGGCCCCAGACCAGTATATACTAGAAAATAATTTAATAAAATAAATAAATAGTGTTTTTGCCAAAAACGTTGAATGGGTATCTACCTAAAAATAATATAAATGTAGAGCAAGCAATTTTGGTATAGCGAGATTTGGACAATTCAGGTTCTACTGCGTGCGTATCTGACCTGTGGTTTTTTACAATGCATATGTTGTGATTAATTCAATTATTCTATGTCGGAAATTACCCTCAATTTGGGTTACCTGCATACCCATTCATCATATCGTACCCTTGTGACAAAATTGTTACAACTAAAAAAAAATCCCAATTTTCACACGAAAAACTGTTTCTGGCTGAATTTAGGGATGTGTTCATCTAATGATATGTGCCAACTACTGGCAACCCGAATAACTTATGGCCTAACGTTTTGCATGGCAGGATGCAGCACGTTTTTCTATATCTGGACATTAAGTCATTTTCACCGAATTTTGAGTTGTAACACTTTCGTCGCAAGGGTGCAATATGTACTCTTCTAAAAGAAAATGATCCGCATAATCAGCCATTTCCATATTCCTTTATTAAGGTTGCATTGAAAAATATGTTTATTTTCAGAGATATTTCATTATATAGCTACGAATTTACAGTTTGTGAACAAGTAACAACATAGTATTGTCCACTGTAAATGTGTTGCGTTTTGTCCAAAATTTCAAAATGGCTGAAAGCTGATACACCACAAAAAAAAAAAAAAGCATATCCCATATTCATTAATACTAGTTATGCGGAAACAGAGGTTATACAGCAATAGCTATAAGATTTGTAAGCAAAATTGTGTACGAACCAATTGATTGATGGTTCATATTGGCTTACTTTGTGACATCACGTGTGGGGTTAAATCTTGGATAATAATTGTTATGGTTCAAATATTTTGTTAAGTCATTTGTCTCATCTCTTGTCATCCTATGGTATAAAATTAATAATTTGTGCTAACCAAATTTTATTTTCAACATGATTTATTTTTTGTATAAATTTGTGAGAATACTTGTACTGACACTGTAAATAGGCATTCACTTTAAAAGTTACTATTATGCAATATCAACATATATTACTGTTTCCTCTTGTAATTCATTGTAAATATGTTTGTAGTTTTTAATCATTTGATAAATTTACAGAAGCAGAAGGAATTGGTGGAAGTGACCCGTCATTTTTATGACTGCATTAGTCCATATTGTGGCGATGATTCCAGCATAGCTCAATTAGACGAACAACAATATTACTCGTTAATGACTAACTTAAAAGTAATTATTATTCTTATTGTCCTCATAATTAACTCAGCTGTGGTGTTAACAGTCATATAAATAACAATTATATAGATAATATTTATGGTGTTTCATTGCTAATAAATAGAGCAGCAGTCAACAATAACAGCAACTTTATAGTAGGAAATAAGCTCCAGCTGGCAATACAACCAACCGGTGAATCGGCAACACTTTGTTGTTTGTGTCGTTCCAGAACCATGTGTATTCTTCAAGAGGGATGGCTAAAGTCCGTCCAAAACACATTGAAATTTTTAGTACTAAAAATTTCTACTATACCTATAAATGTTGTATCTCTATTCATTATTTGTTTGTATAGTTCTTCAACATAACATGTGAATTTTCATGTTCATATTATTATTTTGAGATGTAGCATGGTGTTAATTTTTTATTAAAATTTCTGTATTTCTTTCCAAGGCTATTGGCAATATTGGGCCTGTGTATTCAAATGAATGTGATCATGTTCAACAACTCCTTCGCTGCGCTTCTAAAGACTCGTTGCCAATGCCTCTTCGTGTTGTTGCAATAGAGGTATGTTTCCTTTTATATGCTCATAACCTTTATTAGTGGTTGCTGATTTTGTTCAGCAAACTCAAAATTTATCAATATTTACGATATTATTTTTTTACTGCAAAAAAGTGGATTTAATTTTTATTTACATAATCAGCTAAAATTTATGTAAACTCATTTCTTGAAAAAAATATTGAGTGTTTAAAAATATCACAAGATATACAGGAGGTTACTTCTGAAGGGAATTGGTTCTATAACAATTACTGAAAAGTAAACCATTGTTAAGGGAACTACCATTCCATTTGCTGTGTAATGTATAATTAGTAATTAATTAATTAATTTAATGTATAATTAGTGATTATTTTCTCGGAAAAAGATTTCATCCCATTAGATACACTGCTCGGCATTGTAACTATCTCCATTCAGAAGAAGCAATGACAAACGGCCTGTGTTACACAATGACAATCTTGGGCAGTGTGTTATATGGTTTAGAAAGTCCTAATACCTAAATAATAAGGGTTCTAGAACTAACATTTCAAACTAGAAGCCAGTTTCAGTACTGGCAATTTTTGCAAAATTTTTTGAGAAATTACTCTTTAATAGACCGTATTTCGCATTCCATAAACAATTCTTCACAACCAATTTAGATCATTAAGGGCAAATTCACTGAGCAAGCTCTACTTGTAGCCACTAATTTTATTTATTCATCTATTGATTCTAAACAATCTGCTATTGGCATATTCTTTGATTTATCAAGAGCTATTACTTAATCGCTTCAATTCTTCTTGAACTTTACTACTCTAATTTTTCCTTTCTTTTTTTTATTATTGTTTATAATCTTGGGAAAGACTTCCATGTCTTTTCTCATTAGACTTATCAAACCTTTAAAAAAAGACCACTCCATTCTTCTAAAGCTACTGAAATAGCTCACAATTATCAAATGTTATTAAACGAGAAATTATCTGCTACTAAACTTCCATCTTCAAGTTTTCAAGTCCATGTGAAAAGGCACTTATTCTGACTTAGTTTTATTACACTTCGCTGATCATACCCACGTTACAAGAAATCTTAACGATCTAATACCAGTGTACTCACTAGTAAAACTTTCACATGTCTATTGCTTTGGCTCTAGGATGTGGAATCGTCTTCCCAACTCATTTGTTTACTTATTCCTTTGCTAAATATAAAAAACTTATCCATGGGCATTGGGAAGATAATTGTGATATCACCACTCCTTTCTTAATTTATACCTTATGTACCTATACTAATCAACCAGTTTTTTTATTTTACTTCATTTACTTACATACAAAAGGTTAAACACTGGTAAAATAGCAATGAAAAAGATCACTCAAGCTTTCGGACGCATCAGCAGCAGTCCTTCATCAGGAGTAATTATTCAGGAGTAATCACATTACTCAGGATTAAGGACTGCTGCTGACGCGTCCGAAAGCTTGAGTGATCTTTTTCATTGCTATTTTACCAGTGTTTAACCTTTTGTATGTAAATTTCCTCCCTGGTACCCTGTATTTTATTTCTATTCATTTAATTACTTATTTCCATTTCTACTAATTATATCCAATTCGGAACAACATGAGCTTTGTAGTACTTCAAAGCCCATTCAATTACCCTTTGCTGCTTAAATTGATTAGCTTAACTAATAAATTGTAACTCATTATCACCTCATGTAAATAATTTTATCTATCTGAATTGTTTGATTTGACTTGATTTTAATGCCAATTTGCAGTTGCTTTATACTTGTTCAAACGCACACTTGCAGTTCCGTTATATTTGTTCTAATGTCAACTTGTAGGTGTGATTTCAAAATTGAGTTGTTTTAAAACATATTTTTCATGAAACTTTATGCTTACACTAAAATGTGATTTGCTTGACAGGTAATGCAAGGATTGGATGTTTGTCGATACACAGACTCTTGTGAAGTTACGTACCAAATGTTGAGCTCTATATTTCATGCAAAATCTTCCGGAATTGTTAGTTTGCGCATTGCTGCCTATAATCAACTGATGGTGATGCCAGAGAATTTGAATGTAGTAAAGGATCTGGTTGAATTCTTGCAAATTGAAAAGAATACCCAACTGTCAACATACGTTGCCAGTGATTTGAGTGCTCGGTTAAGTGATGCCGAGTTTTTAAGAGATCATAAGGAGTATGTATGGATATTTTAAGTTGCAGTTGATGGTCACTACATTATAGCTTCACAAGAATTACCATAAAATCTCATTTTCCTGCTTTTTTGTGTGCTGATTTGTAGTTTGGGGTTTCATTTTATGGGTAATAGGTTTAGATCCCTTGGGGGGGAAACAATAAATTCTGTCACTGCTCAATCTCGGCTGTTTTTGCACTTTTAAAAACAAAAGAATAGGTGTTTAGGATGTAGTGTCACTTCAATTACTTGCTGTTTTAATGTTTTATTTTGAATTATTTTGCATTTGTTAATATCATACAGAGGAAGGGAGGGGGGGATTGCAAACTAATTTCCCTCTTGTTTCATAAACAAAACTTCCATTTTTGTTGCTCAGCCGTGAAATTATGAACTGCATATTTTTTTTTTCAACCTGAAAAAAAAAAAAATAGATATTGAAACTACTATTTTACTTTGGGTTTATATACAAAAGCTTAAACACTGGTAAAATAGAAAATGAAAATGACCACCTAGCTCTGCGGTGGCGTAGTGTGGTAACGCGTTCTCCTAGTGCGCCGCTAATCCGGGTTCGACTCCCAACAGTGCAAAGAACGCTTACTCAGAGATCTCATAAAGATCGCACTGCTCACTGTAGTCCGGGGTTTGGTTCCCTAGGCCTTAAGAGGTTCGGATTCCTCGGAAAACAGTAGGTCCCGGCGCAGCATGACCACTGTAGTCTTTGAGCCGTAAAACCAAAAAGAAAGACAGAAAGAAAGAAAATGACTACACAAGCTTTCAGATGCATCAGCAACAGTCCTTCATCAGGAGTAATTTATCATTGTTTAACATTTTATATATATAAATTTCTTCCCTAGTACTTCGTATCTTATTTCTATATAATTTACTTTGGGGTTCTTAGCTGCCAGCCCTGGTTATATGCCTTGCGTGCCTACTTAAAAATTTGCTACTGCTTATTATAACGAGAATCTGCATAATTATAGCTGCTAAAGCACTTGATACTGCCATCTCAAAGTTGTTTGGAAGGAGTTAAGTGGTTAAAAATGTGCCTGAAATTTCTTTTGCAATTGAATAAATACTATATAAGCTTATATGTATAGGATCAGGAATTTTAGCGAATAGTTGGCTGTGTGTGTGCCAGGCATATAATGTTAAAACAAACAAACAAAGGAGACATATTAGGAGATTGGCATTCTGTGACCAGAAGTCGACTGAATTAGTCGTTTTTGTTGAAGTTCATTATTCTATTTGTAAGCCATTTTCTACCTTTATTTTTATGCCTTTTGAAAGTAAAGATTAAACCTTAATGTCACATGATAAGAAGAAAATTCTTTCACTAATAAGATTTAAATAGAGCAGAAGAACCCTAGTCTTCTATTACACACACACATGTGTGTGTGTATTCTACCACCCACTTTCACATGTGTCTGTGATCCACTTTCTTTTTTTCCAAACGTTTAGCACCAAGCAACCCAAACAATAAACCTCCTTTACTTTTTTAACCATGGAGTGGCCATTTCGATAGGCAAGATCAGCTTCGATGAAGGTTTAATAGGTACTACTTTGCAACTCGAATAGCAATGCACAAAATTCCGATACGTTTCCTGCATTATGGAAGAAGACCAAATATCCTTGTGTTACAAAACTACGCTCTATAACAAAAAATCGAAAAATAGCAAGAGCATATACAAAGTGAATAACTCATATAAAAAGAAATAAATATATAATAAAAAATATATAAGTAAAAGCGTTTGAAAGAGTTAAATAAAAGAGGTTTGATAGAATTAAAGTAAGAGAAAAGATTAATATATAATACTTCAATTTCACAAAAATAATTAATATACATTCAAAAATATACAATGTACTGTAAGTATGCAGCCTTACAACTGTCATCAGGGCACTTTTCCAAGGCTACATACCAAGGACATACAAGGCGCCTTTTCTGGAGGTATGTCGCAAAATGCAAGCAAAGCATATTTGTTACATGTATAAAGCACCAAGGCCCAAAGGTGTAAAAAAAAAAAAAAACTGCAACTAATGGCAAATATCAAAAAGAAATTAGGAATCATCAACCATGTAGAGTATCTGACAAAAATATACACAAACAACTATTATTATAGCATATGCACAACAAAATATTCAAAACAAAACAAACACCTATCATAATTCATATTCAACAAAACAATGCAATGCATGCAGCATTAGGGGCTAAGGCTGCATGCTTATGTTACATTATATATTTCTGAGTTTATATTAATTATTTTTGTGAAACTGAAATGTTATATTTTATATTAATCTTTTCTCTTAGTTTAAATCTATCAAACCTTTTTTATTTAACTCTCTCAAACACCTCTTATTTTTTTATATTTTTTCTTTTTATATGCACTGTTCATTTTATATATGCTTTTGCTATTTTTGCACTATATCTTATCTACTGTATAGAAGCAGCTCAAAGTGTGCTATACTTAGATAATTTTACATTTTTCTCTCCTATATTTTCCATTCAAAATTATCTACATATATGACCTGTCTCTCTATATATACAGGGTGTCTGTTAACGACGGTAAGAAAAGTATATAGCGTGATTCCTTACAAAATTCTAAGCAAGAAATGTTAATGTGAAAATGCTGAGAAATCTATATTTCTCTAGTTATTAAGGTCTCAAGCTCATTCAATCAAAGAAAATTTTGACCACCCTTTTCTTGGCGAAAACCCACTTACGAGAAGAATTACTAAACCTCTCCCTTTGAAATATAAAGCGACCAACTCATTGGAGATAAAAATAAATTCCTTTTTTCAAGAACAACCCACTTTTCCTCTGAAAACTGGAAGGTTGACGTAAGGTGTATGCAAGGGGAGCGGGTCACTAAAAATTACCTTTTTCAGCAAAGTCAATAACGTCACTATTTTTATAAAAAAGTCACCTAAAGTTACTATTTTCAGTAAAAAGTCACTAATTTTTTTTTTTCCGTTCATGGTAGTTGTATAAAAATTTTATTGACGAATGTCAGTGTCGAATTTACGTGGCCGAGAGGAGGCCATACCATATACCATATTTCTTAAGTGGATACTTAATAAAACAAAAATAGTATAGAATGTTATTTCGGTTATTTAAGCAAAGTTCATATGATTAGGGTTCATTCATTATAAATGATTTCAACTATATCAGTGTTTTTGCCAAAAAACATTGAACATGTGCCCACTTAAAAAAAAATTTGAAAAAAAAATTACATTGAAGGTCATTTTAGTTAAGCGAAGTTCGAATAACCTAGAATTTACAGTTAAAGAATTTGGTTTATTATTTGCATTTTTTTAGCCTACTCATTATCTGCAGGGGGCGAAATGTCCACTGGCGAGATGCTGGGGCTACTTTTCTAGATCCTTGTTAAAAAAGAATATTTGGCAATTTTTTTTTCAAAAGGTATAATAGTTAAAACAAACAACAATGTCAATCAATCAACGTTTATTGGCGTAGGGCACTACGCCAATAAACGCAGTCAAAGCTCTTTTTAATGAATATCTATTTTGTGAATTTTTTGTGAGGTCCTGAGCTATTTACAAATTTCTATGAAAAATATTTTCCAAATAACGAAGTCCGTTTCCAATTCCAAGGAGCTTTTTCCTCTCCTCCTTCCTCTCTAAATGTTTTTATTATTGCATTCCCATAAGATTTGTTGGTCATTTTAAACTTTTATGTTTTGAAAATCAGTTTTTAAGTTTAACTGGTTACCTGCATTTGCATGCCATTCCGACTATTATTATTACCTTCACACTCTATCAGTAAAAATTTGAACTATTATTTTTTGGGGGGGGGGGTATTTTCCTCCTTGTGCTTTGTTTTTATGCAAATCACACTTTACTATACCAGTTTGTTTTTTATGAATTAATAAATTGTTTTTATATTTGTGGTATACCCTATATTTAGAATTATATGTTGCTATATAACTGAGAGTCTAACAAGTTCATTGAAATAGTCGTTTAACCCATTTTCCATTTCACAAAGCTTTTGGCAGGATTTTGTGACTTCGTTAAATAGAGGTTCAGCTGTATTATCATCTTTACATGAATCTTTAATTGTGTAAATATGCCATATCTATAAATAATATGTAACTTTTGAACTCTTACACATTTAGGTTTTGCAAGAGGTTAATTTCTCTTCTGAAAACTCGGGAAATTTCTCTTTATGCCAGTCAAAATCATTGGGAAAAAACGTCAAAACGTACAGAAGACGGTAGTTTTTACAAAATTCCTTTCCTCCCAGACAATATTCAAGGTTTTGGCATGAAACAGTATTCATCTGTAATTTATTCATTCTATAACATGATACCACAGTCACTTAAGACAAAGGTGAGCTTTGAGTTGTTCAGCAAGGTTATCGACTTCATCGAAGTGGGTGGAAATATTGAAGGTAATTTTTTTCACACATATATATATATTAAATTATTGTATTTTATTGGAATTTAATATGTTTATGATACTTACATGATTGTTAAATATGTCATTAGCGACCAGCTAAGCTTCAAAAGTATTTTTTTTTAAAAATTGATATTCAATCCAAAAAAGTTAATATGGTATAATGGTTTTTGTCAAATACTTTTTTTGCATAAAAAATATCCCTGTCATAATCAAAACGGATCATTACTATTGGTGGAACTGCTTAACAGAGCTCTTCATCAAAAAAATTGTTGCACTCAGAATGGACTACTATTGTGTTTACAGCCGTGTGATAACTCTTCAACAGAAAACTGTTACATTCAGGGTAGATAGATCATTGTTTTAGATGCAACAGCTCAACAAAACTCTTCTTAAAAAATTATTGCACCCACAAAGACTACACATTGTGCATGTAACTGGTTTTTATAATTATGGAAAGTTTGAAATTCAGTATAGTAATTTCAAAATGTAAAAAATTTATGCAATATTACATTAGGTATGTGAAAGCTTAATATAAATAATAATGTCAAAATGCAGTAGAGTTAGATACTCAAGGAAAACGTATCAGCACGTTTCAAGCACATGCTATCATTTATTGGGAATCAACTCATTTGATCCTGATGAAGGACAGCCTGCTGCTTGAGCTGCTTTGATATGATTTTCGTTAATGTTTAACTTATGCCTTTTAACCTCATTATTCTGAACCTTGCTTACAGTGCCAAATCTGGGGAGGGGGGGGGCTAGTGGTCTTCCCTACCCACCTTTGCCTCATCGCAAAGCAGTATAACTTTTGCTGGGTAAAATGACATTGAAACAAAATATTAATATTTTTTAAAAGTGTAAGCCACAATAAAATATATTGCATGTCTCATCTTATGGTAATTTTAGTTTATTGAAAAGAATTCACAGTGAATGCAATAATTTTATGTAATGAAGCGATTAAAAATCAGTGAGTGCAGCAATTTTATCTAATATCTTAACTAAAATTTAATGATTGTGTTAATTTTACTTAATAAAGCAATTGAAGTTCATTGAGTAGTAATTTTATCCAATAAGGTAATTGAAACAATTAGTGCAGTAATTTTATTCAATAAAGAAATTGCAATCTAATTAGTCATTTTAGTAATTTTATCTAAGAAAGCAATTTAAACCCAAAGAATGCAGCAATTTTATCTAATAGAGCAATTGAAGTTCTTTAAGTGCAGTAATTTTATCTAATAAAGCAATTAAAATCCAGCGAATGCCAGTTTTTATCGATAAAGAAAAATTAAATGTGTGCATGCAATAGTCCTTCTTTAACAAAGGAAAATGTAATTCAGTGGGTGTAATGTCTTGCATACTTTTTGGGCATTTTTTATTTGGTAATGAAACGGGGGAAGCCAACCAATATAGTAGTTTCCATTCATTTAAGAAAATTTTAAAATTACTTGATAAAATTGTATTATGTTACTTTATTTGTAATTCTCGTGAAAATTTTTATTATTATTAAATGTAACACAGTAGAAATTGCCGAAAGTGGCCACCTTTAGGACTGGATTGCAATGGCCACACGATAGACAGGTGGTCGCTATACACTGATGGACTTTCGGAATAGGCAAGACTCCCTACTGGTTCTCTCTCTTATAAAAAGTGGTCACTGTAATCAGGTGGTCAATTTATCAAGGTGGTCTGCTTAACCAGGTTCTACTGTACAATTTATTATTACATTAAAATATTATATTGAGAATTCCTCATCTTTCAGGTCTACATGCACTCCAACCCTTCTTTGAGAAAGTCGGCAAAGAGATGCATGGGAAACCTATGTCGCTGGACCTATTCATTCGCATTTTGACAATTGCGGAAGAATACATAACATCTGAATGGACAGGTTCATCATATGAAGAATATCCATTCAAAAAAAACATCGTGGAAAACATTCAGATAGTTCATACCCTGTTTCGACAGCATCATATGGCCTTGAAGCCTTACGTTGACATCTATTTAAAAACTTTTGGTAAGTGTAAACAAACGTGTTGGTAACTGTGATAAGTTAGGCCGATATTAATAATCTCATTTTTTTTTTAATTAACTCTTGTGAAATTACTGTCAGAAAATCTTAAACTCGTTGAAGCTGATTTCCATAAAGCACATTTCATTTTTTCTGCCTAACGTAATCCAACATTTGGTTCCTAAGACAATAGGAGTTTGGATTATTCAGAAAACCGTATGTCTCGGTGCAGCATGAACTCAACCGTTTTTGTGCCATAAAATCTAAATGACTTCCATTTATTAGCAACTGAGCTCTGGCCTATCACACATTGTGCAATCTCAAGCAACTCCTGCTGTTACTTTTCATTTAATGTTTGGACCTAGTGGGTGTGATCAGGCTGCTTTGAAGTGTCAGGTTTTGCTACCTTGTTGTCCATCATCATTCTGTTACTATATGTATATATCATCATCATATTCAACCATTATCTATCCACTGCTGGATGAAGGTCTCTCCAAATGCTTTCCACACAAGTCTATCCTGAGCAATTCGCTTCCACGTCACCCCAACCTGTTTTCTTATTTCATCCACCCATCTAGTTTGAGGACGTTTTCTAGGTCTTCGGTGGTCTCTTGGAATCCAGTTCAGAATTTCTGTTGTCCATCGTTGATCAGTTCTTCTTGCAATATGCCCAGCCCATCGCCATTTCAGTCCTTTTACTTTAACAATGATGTCCTCTACTCTAGTTTGCTCTCTCACCCAAGTGTTTCTTTTTCGATCTCTCCTAGTTATTCCAAGCATGCACCTCTCCATGCTCCTTTGCGTTGTCTGTAACTTTCGTATTGCTCCAACTGTTAGACTCCATGTCTCTGATCCATAAGAGAGGACTGGCAATACACACTGGTTGAAGACCTTTCTTTTTAGACACAAAGGCAATTTCCCCTTCAGGATAAAACTGTTTCTTCCAAATGCACTCCAGCCAAGTTTAATACGTCTGTTGAGTTCTTTCATAATGTTGCCATCCATTGAAATCAGCTGGCCAAGGTAAATATATGAATCAGCAATTTCTAGCTCAATGTTGTCAACTTGTATTTTTGTTTCCTCTACAAAATTATTGAACATGATCTTAGTTTTTTGTAGGTTCATCTTGAGTCCAACTTCTTTACTTCTAGTTGAGAGCTCCTGTACCATGTCTTGGAGTTCTGATGGGTTCGTTGAAAAAATAACAATGTCATCAGCAAACCGCAAATGATTTAAATATTCACCATTTATTTTTATTCCCTTGTTATTCCAATTTATCAGCTGAAAAATCATCTGTAAAGCTGAAGTAAAAAGTTTTGGAGAAATGGTATCTCCCTGCCTCACACCTTTACCAATTTTGATAGTTTTGGTATCTTTATGTAACCGAAATTTTGCACTTGCATTTTTATACACACGTTTCACCATGTCAATGTACACATCCTCAATGTCTGTTGATCTTAAAGAGTTGATGACTGCTGATGTTTTAATAGAGTCAAAGGCCTTCTCATAGTCAATAAATGCAACACACAATGGAAGTTCATATTCATGTGTTCTTTCAATTAATTCTCTTAATACTTGAATATGGTCCACTGTACTGAATCCACTTCGAAATCCAGCTTGTTCTCTTGGTTGAGCTGCATCTAATTTTTTCTGCAGGCGATGTGTTAGCACTTTTGTGAAGATTTTATAAATAGCAGGTAACAAGCTAATTGGTCGGTAATTTTTCAAATCCTCTTTATCACCTTTTTTATGCAAAAGAATTACTGTTGCAGAATCCCATTGGTTTGGTATGTTACCGCTGTTAAGACATTTGGTAAAGAATTTTGCAAGTATGTCTTCTACATATTCTCCAGCTTCTTTTAGGATATCTAATGTAATACCATCATCACCAGGGGCTCTTCCTTTCTTCATACTTTTTATTGCAAATGAAACTTCTTCTTTTAAGATTTTAGGAGCTGTTCCTTCGACTATTTCAGTGTCTTCGTTTAATCCACTGTTACTTTCATATAGTTTTTTGTAGAATTCTTCAACTCTTCTAAGTATTTCTTCCCTATTTCTTGTTACGGTGCCATCCTCTCCTTTTAATGCAATGATGTGTTTCTTCCCAACAGATAAACTTCCTTTAACAACCCTAAGGCTCTTGTTATTTTCAATGGCTTTCCTTACTAGCTCACAGTTGAATTTTCTTATGTCTTCTTTCATGCTTTTGCGCAGAGTTTTACAAAGTTCTATGTACTCAATCCTGGAACTGGTATTTCGATTGTCCACCTTCATATCTCTTCGCCTTTTCATGAGCTGTTTCGTCTTCTCAGATAATTTGCTATTGTGCTTTTTACAGGTTACACCACCAATTTCCCCAGCAGTTTCAACTATTGTCTTAACAATGTTTTCATTTGCTTCTGAGATATCACTTTCATCAATAAGTCCTTCCAGTGCAGAAAAGCGATTTTTTAATTCCAACTTGAATGCCTCGGTATTTACTTTCAGTTTCATTAGATCCACCCTCTTACTTACTTGTTTCCTAATGAGCTTCTGTCGTTCTAATTTAGTATTTAAGTGCACTTTACATCTCACCATTCGATGATCACTTCCAGTATTAAATCTGTTCAGTACACTGCAATCTTCAATAATTGATTTCTTGTTTGCCAGGATATAGTCAATTTCACTAGTTCCCCCATTTGGGTGTTTCCATGTCCATTTTCTTTGCGGTTTCTTCTTAAAAAATGAATTCATGATGCTAAGGTTTTCAGCTTCTGCAAATTCGATGAGTTGATCGCCACGTTCATTCCTTTCCCCATATCCGTATTTACCAACCGATGTCTCTCCTTGTTCCTGTTGTCCAATTCTTGCATTGAAATCCCCCATGATGAGCTTGATATGTTGTTTCCCTTTGGTGTGTAACTCTTTGATTTCTTCATAAAATTCTTCAACCTCTTCGTCGGTATGGCTTGATGTTGGTGCATATACCTGTACTATTTGAAGTTGGTATCGCTGGGTTAGTTGAACAACGAGCCTCGCTGCTCGATCTGATGTACTTTCAACTTCCAGAAGACAGTCTTTAATTCTTTTGTTGATTAAGAAGCCAACACCACTTGTTCTTCCAGTTTCCGTTCCTCTATAATAAAACAAATGTCCACTTTTAAGTTCCACCAACTCTTCACCTTTTCTTCTAACTTCACTGAGTCCTACAATGTCCCATTTGATCTTGTCAAGTTCTTCTTCCAATTCCTGAAGTTTTGCTTCAGAAGCAAGGGATCGTCCATTAAACGTAGCCAAGGTCAATAACAAACGGCAGCCTGGGCCATTCCAGTGATTCTTAGCACCCCCTGCTTTCATGCCACACTGACCGCTGCCTTGATCAGGAGCACTCCAGCACCTGGAGACTAGGGGCCATGGTTTCTGGTGTGTCAACATAATGGAGGAATTAGCCATAATTTCACCACGCTGGCTAGACGGGTTGGTGAATTAGCCCTCCCCTTCCGCCTTTCTATCCGTGTAGCAAATATTAATTTGCCACATAAATAGAAAGCTCAGCCTGCACCACTTGAAGGCGGGGTAGGACACTAGGTTACTGGCCTGGCCGGTTCCACACATCGTCACATACGTTCAGCGTGTGGGTCTCCTTCCAGTTAGATACCAGCAACCCTTTTGCAGGCCATATATATATATATATATATGAAAAGAAATCTGAAGAGCTCTGATGTGTGATAGTGCTATATTTCCTTGCAAAGAAACGTTTCATTTTTTTGTATATATATACAAAACTGCATCATAATGGGAGTTGTGTCCTCCATCATCCCTCTCCCCTTGCATATGTCAGTGACAACAACACAGATAATTATTCATTAAAATATCCAACACAAATCAAAAAGTAAAGTATGTAGAAAATGCTGATATAGAAATTGAGGACAAATCAGTACTGTTTAAGCAACGATTTTTATCAACTTTTTTAGGCGTAGTAATATTAATGCCGATGTTATGGCATGGTTAGATGGTGAAACGTTCGTAAAGAAAAGAAATGTTTTTTCGCATTCGGTGGAGCATGATCCCATGACCTTCTGTAGTTTGGGTGGGAGCTTTACGAACTGAACTATGGACGATGAACATTCAATCCCTTACGAACGCATTTGAAGACTATTTGCCAAAACAGTCTTTCCAAAATCAGTACTGGTTTAATGCAAAACATTATAAACCGTGAAATGCTTTTAACCAACTCAAAGTGCAGAATGTAGCGGTCTTAAATTTATTCCAAACTATTTTTATTTAATCACATCCCTACAAATGAGTAGAGAGAGAGAGAGGTTTAATTAATTTGCCATTATCTTAAAGCTGAATTATTGAGTATTAGAATATAACTAAGATAAATTGCTCACAAAGAAAAGAATGATTTCTCAGCACTTGGTGGGAGCCGAACCCACAAACACTTGAAAACCAATCAAGTGCTCACTCTTACCAATTGGACTACAGGCAACGATCAAACTTCCCTCTGTGAGTGAATATAAAGCTTGTTGAAAATTGCTGAGTTTAATAAACAACTAATATAGCTATGTAATACAGAAATTTCAGAATTGGATCTTGCTGATACTGAGGTTTTACCATGTTTTTCATTTACCATACGAATAGTCCTGATTTGATTCTGGTAGACATCCTGCACTTGCCAGTTTTTCCATAGATCCACAGTCCATGGTCCATAGATCTACAGTCCATGGTTTGATTCCCTGGGATAAAAAGGTTTAGATTCCTTGGAAAACCATGGATCCTACTTAATAATTTTACACCCACGTTTTAGCTCAAGCTAGAGTTTTTTAGGCATAGGAGAAAAAGAGATGCCGTTCCCAACCTAGAGTCAAACTAAGGTCCCTCCGTTTAGCCCAGAGTGTCTTAACCACTCTGGCTTGAGCTTAAACGTAGATGTTAAAAATTACTAAGTATAATAAAGCTCCTTATGAAAGATCACGAAAACTCGCCCCGGTGGCTTTGTGTGTTGACCATTATTTGGCAATTGTGTTATCCCTGAGAAGGGTAATAATATCCTACAACCATAGATCATGACACAACATGATTTTTGTTGTCCTTGTAATATTGGCTGATCTAAAATGTCAGAACGCATTTAATATTGAATATTTTATTAACGGTAATAACACTCTGATTTACTGAACACTGCATTTTTTTCTCTTTAGGTAACACTTTGAATATGTTCACATCCAGTGATTTACAAAGGCTAAAATTGTTGAAGAACCAAATTCCTTCTCTTCTCGATAAATTGAAGCAAGGTCTCACCTATAATCACACCAGAGTTATTCGAGTAATTGAAGCCTACCACCAGGTTCCTACGATAATGGGTTTGCCACTGAACTGGACAACAAATGCTACACTTGCATTTTCGTTAAGGAAAGGCCTACTGCTCTCCTTTGCAAAAGAAGGCTCCAATCTGGAATTACATGGGAATGGATTTTTCCACCCAAGGTTTATCATAACTTATCTAAATTTAGATATTTATGTACACATAACTAAGGTTCTATTGCATTTCATTCATTTTACATTTAATTTTATCTAAATTACCACTTCAACTAAAACAATGTAATTAATTGGCACACAATTAGCTTCAAGTTTTACATGAAGTGTGTATGGGGGTGAGGAGAGCATATCTAATACATAGTTGCTGTCTCTTTTATTGCCTCCCTCTCCTCACCAATGTCAATACTCTTACTATACCATAGCACAATTTCAAACTAAATTAAATGCCAAAAATCGAAGATGTACTGGAATACACACTATTATGATTAAATCTGACACTTTACATTCAGTACAGCATCACCTTTTTTGTATTTGTACTGAAAAGACACAAACAAAACACATCACATTTTAGCAGGGTTTCCACGCATCTGGAGAACCTGAAATTGTGAGAGAATTTTTTTTTGTAACTTTATTTCAGGCAAGCCACATAAGGTATAAAACATTTTATCTAATGCGATAAAAGAAAGAATAAGATAAACAGTGCGCATAAAAAAAGATAACGTATAAGTGAATGGAATATAATTATCTTAATTTATATTGGCAATCACCCTTACATGATATTTCACAAAATTAAGATCTTTGTTTTTTTGACAATATGTGCAAATACATGGTTATGGAAATTGAGGTCTGCCTAGGCAGCACTTTGTAAAGATGGAAACCTGAAATTGTCAGGGTATTTGAAATCATAGGCCAGGGAAAAGTCAGGGAAAAATGAGATTTTTTTTGTCAAACCTGAAAGTCAGGGATATAAACATAAATTTTCAAAATTATTGTGAGTGGGGGGGAAGCACATGTTATATACATTACAATATATGTCAAATTGCAATGTATTTTAAACTATTTGGGGGAGTGGTTGACCCGGGCCCATATAACTCAAGCTTATGATCGTGGAAAAGCTTCTTCTGTTTTGAGCAGTGAAGTTTCCCATGAATGGGAAGCCATTTTTGTCTCAACCGAAGTTTAGTTGAAAGTTCTGATTGGTCAGGGAATGTTGCCAAAAAAGTCAGGGGAAACCCCTGAAAAAAGTAATCTCGTATGTGTGGCTTCACCAATGTGGATGGGAACCCTGTTTCAAGACCTAGCTAGGGTTTAGCTTGCCATTATTTAATCCATAATAGCCAGAGGAAAGAAAATTTGCATCTACTCAGTCTAGATTAAAATCATCCATTCTTAAATTCCTATTCCAATGATTTGACCTCTAAGTATTGTAATGTTTTGTGGTGAAACTTAAACTCTCTGAAATAATAAGTCTATGAAATTAATCTTACAAATAAATTTTTTATGGGATGGAGAGTCTTTTATTTTGCATTATCTAAAATTTTGTGCTATGTAAATTATCTATAATTCCTCAGTCACCTAACTGCTAATACAAATAAATATTTTTATAGGGTAACTAAATGTTGTGTTATTTTACTGTTTAGCATGTATGTGTATGACAACTCTTGAATTTTTCAGCATAGCTTTAACGTTCTTAAATCGAATGGTTTTGGATTTCCCTTCCATTACACAAATTGGTGTTCAAGCTAATAGCTCCGGTTTTACCTCTACACAGTGGAAAGCTCGTATAGATTATTCCGATGCCAACCAACAGAGGGTTTTCTCTGTAGAAGTTCCTCAAAAAACTCAAAGCCTCTTGGAGTTATAGTAAGTAGTACTTGCATCTATAACTGTTATATACAGTGAAATCTATAACGATATTTTTTCCTGTCTTTTGAGTATTGTTATAGACTGATTTGACTATACATAGGGCCATTCCTCGCCAGGGTGTAGTAACACCTTTTGCACCTCCTAGGGTGCATTCCTAGCAGGGGTGCAAAAAGTGTTACTGCACCTGAGCAGTCAAACCTAGGAGCTGTTGTAAATAGTTTATTATACTATATTGTCTTTGAATCGAAGACAGTATCAAGGGTCTCTATTTTATTTTAGCTCTGCGGTGGCACAGTGTAGTAACGCATTCACCTAGTGCACCATTAATCCAAGTTCGACTCCCAACGGTGCAAAGAACGTTTACTCAGAGATCTCATAAAGATCGCACTGCTCACTGTAGCTCAGGGTTTGGTTCCCTAGGCCTTAAGAGGTTCGGATTCCTCGGAAAACAGTAGGTCCTGGCACAGCATGACCATTGTAGTCCTTGAGCCGTAAAACCTCATCGAGCACCTGTATCGAGTCACCGTGCGCTCTATACATGTCTTACATACCATCATTCGATCTTCACTACTCATGGTATGCCTAGTCCCTCTATAGTTGATCCTTCTTGTCTGAGTAGCGCTAGCACTCCCATTATAGTTGGAAGGTATAGCCCGAATCATCATGACAGGCTACTCGGTATGCTGATCACCCTGCGGTTTTTAGTCCAATGAGCAGGCCTTTCTCGAAGTCCATCAGTTGCATATATGGACGTTTCTCGCATTTACCCACCATTCTTTTTAATTCTGTACTTGTGCTTGCGTTGGCCGAAGCTTCTCGAGGTTGATGAGGTATTGACTACATGCCAGTTTATTAGGCTGCTGGCTCATCCTTGTAGCGCCACTCACAGGTGTACAGTCATACGCAATCACACCAGACTGAGTTCATTTGCATACTAGCCCACCCATTAGCTATTTACATAATTTCGCGATTGCAGAATGTGTTCTTCTTGATGCGCAACCTTTGTTGTCCATAAGTGTAATTTCATGGTAATTGCTGCAACAGAATTTAAATACGGCTAAAATTTTCAGTAATATTTTATAAAATTTCCAATGTTTTGCTTTTCATTCCTCATAGTAATGTCAGAGACCCGAATCACATTTTAGTAATGTGGTAAATATCAAGTGTTAAACACTCGCATGGTATTACTAGATGGAAAATGTTGTGCAACTCGGGAACTCAATGCTTACATTTACTTCGAGCTGCACATATTACTGGAGGTTAAAGATGCAAGTCTGATCATGTGAAAATGTGTTGTAGCTCAGAGATTATGTTAAGCCATCTTCCACATCGCAGGCGATCCATTCTGAAATTTCAAGGCATAAAATTTAAACACATTCTTGCTCACACACGCACACACACACTTGCCTCGCACTAACATTCAATTCCTCAAGGGAAGTTTTATGAGAGATCATAGATGAAACAACTTACAGATTACTTCAGCATGCTTTGAGCCATTTATATATATATGTTTTTAAGTAGGAAGTTCTTCAAGACCTGAAAATCATTCCAAGTATTTTTCCAGCATAAACAGGCTGAGACATTCTACTCTCATTTATCATAAGCTAAATGTTTATCATAACTTACTTTAAAAGTAAGTAGTTTAGTATTTATAATCATGGCTCCTGAGTTCAGAGTGTTGGGTTTGATCCTGGGTCCCTGTAATGTGGTAACACATTGCAGGGACATTGCCTTGTGCGCTGTTAATCTGGGTTCGACTCCCAACAGTGCAAAGAACGCTTACTCAGAGATCTCATAAAGATTGCACTGCTCACTGTAGTCCGGGGTTTGGTTCCCTAGGTTTTAAGAGGTTCGGATTTCTCTGGGAAAACAGTAGGTCCCGGCGCAGCATGACCATTGTAGTCTTTGAGCCGTAAAACCACAAACAAATAAATAATTGATCCTGGGTAAGTAGTCTTATCTGTAAATGTACTGTGGTTCAAAATTAAAGTTAGGCTCATAATCCTGTTCTAAACGGTTTGTCGTATGGTTATAGGACATAAAAGCAAACGATTTCTGGTTAGCTAGATAGTGTGTAAATGCATAGTGGTTCAAAGGGCATGTTAAGCCAGAGGTGGGGAATCTTTTCATGTTGGAAGGTCGCATTAAGTTAATTATAGTTGACGAAGGATGCATGTATTGAAGAAATTTCAATTGGATACAATGGTGTAGCAATTCAAAAATTAGGGGAAGGCTCAAGGAGTTTTTCAACAGCTTATGTGATTTGGTGTTAAACGAAACAATGTATTTTGATACCTAATGTGGGGGGGGGGGCGCTTGAGACCCCTTTTCTACAGCACTGATTAGACAGAACCCCCATTATTCAAACACCATTTAACTAAAATGGGCAATTGTACTTATTATTATTTTAGTAGATACTCGTTCAGTGCTTTCAGTAAAAACGTTCATGTTCACTTTCTAATGTACTCTGGCTTTAAGACAGAAATCAATACAAATGGTAGATATTGGACATAAAAGTAGCCTTTCTGCTTTACTAATGCTTTAATTATGGCAGTCGGTTTAGGAGGATTATTTTGTTGATATTTCTTTTATCTTTAGTATTTTGGATACGTTCACTTAGGACAATAGTAAAAGTAAAGTAAATAAATAAAAAATAAGGTGAACAAAACCATATTAATAAAAATAAAAGAATTTCGTTTGCAAAATTTGGATTTATCTAAAAGGCCACACATAGGGGCTCCGATGGCCACAGGTTCCCCATCCCTGTATTAAGCCATCAATCTCATCACAGATATGACATATAGTGTCTAGGTATTTCAAGGCTACAAAGAAATGTTCAATTATTGAAAATACACTTAATCTCTGAAATTTTCAATCTTAGTCATATATTAGTTCTAAAACAAACTATTATATGTTTATTTAAATGCGTTTTCTTTTTGTCAGTCGGACAAACCAACTCATTAAGCATGATAATTATGATGATATTCCTGATTGGGACATCGAGCGGACATCAGCATCTTGGTGCTCTTCTGAGAAATTCAGCTCAATTTTTGGACTTGAAATTTGCCATGAGCGAACGTATCCCAAAGTCACAAATTTGATAAAGCCATGGGCGCTTATGGCTGGCTCATGTACATGGATTTTACAAGCACGATTGTTTGATAAGTATGGTTGTTTTTAATTCTTGTTGTATTAGTTTTACATACTCTTTTCAACGAACAAGAAAAGAGATTACTAGTTAAAGAGTTAAGGTAAAGAAATTATTAGTTAAAGAGTCAAGGTAAATAAGTTACTTGTTGCGAGCTAAGGTAAAGAAATTACTGATTAAAAAGTTGTTAAAGAAATTGCCAATTATTAAAGTTAAAGATATTGTTAATTATTTGATTTAAAGAGACTACTAATTATCAGTCAGATATTACTTATTATTAAAGTTATAGATTGCTTATTTAAGTCAAATGTTACTACTCACTATTGAAGGGGCCCCCCATAGTTGTGTAAAACGTAGCACATTCATCTATGGTATTAATATGGGTTCAATTTTAATGGTAATGTAGAATATGTGCTATTTTTTTTATGCCCGCCATAGTCTTGGGTTCCTTTCACCAGATGACAAAGGATCCCTCTGAGGTACAGAATGACTGTTGCTGTCCTTGCGTTGCAAAATTTCAAACAACAAAGAGGTTCCTCATCGATCTCTTGGTCACTCACAGAAACAATTCTCCCCACAATATTTTTTGATATTTTGGTGATATTATCTTTCTAATTCATTAAAAATGAGAAATGTCATTAAAACTATGTTATAAATATAAAAATATCAATATTTTTGTAATAATCAAAAGTATATTAAAGTCAAACAGTTTCCATCATAGTCAATGATGTTGTAATATCAGATGATATTTATTGGTGGGGACCGAACCCACAAACCATTGATAACCAGTCAAGTGTTCTTTCCCATTGAACTATGGCCATCGATCAAACCAGTGGTGTAGGCAGAATGTTCATAAAGTGGGGTTGTAGTCTTAATGGGAGGGGTCATAGAGCTACAACTTATATTCCTATGTTACATATACAAAATTTCATTGAAATGGGGGTTACACCCCCAAAACCCCCTGGCTACGCCTCTGGATCAAACTCCCCAAATCAAAAGTATATTCAAAATTGGTGAACTTTTTAACTTCCTTAATATGTAAATTTAAAAGTAGACCTTTGGTAAATAGCAAGCGCACACATATTGAGTAACTCATTTGTGTAATTAGGTTACTGCTTTGAAATTACATTGAGCTTGTGATGCTAGTCATTTATGACCCTGTGTGACACATTTGACCTGGCTGATACAGATCCGCGTTATGCATGAATCTCCCTCATACGGTTTATGACCCTGTGACACATTTGCAGATTGCTATGCATGAATTCTCCCTGCTGGTAAGCACGCGGAATCCTGGATTCCCAACAGGCCAAAGAACGCTTTACTCCGAGGATCGCATCGTCATCGAATCCCGGGAGGGCCTGGCTCGAAAACAGTAGGTCAGCATGACCATGTCTTTGAGCCGTAAAACCACAGGCAAACAAACAAGCATGACCTCCCTCATGCTGGCCATGAGGATCCTCATGCCAGTGCCATAGGGAAATGAGTGTATGGGGTTTCGGCTTTTCAGAAACGGGTTTCAGTGGTTCGGGTCTAATGTGTTGAGGGAGTAAGTATTACTCTTCGCTTTGTGATTCAAAGTTCGATGCCTATGCCTAAAGGAAGAAATGGAAATGTGGGTCAGAGGACATGTTAAGTAGTCTGTCCTGTCTCAGTTGTCCCTCAGTCCTCAGACAACTTTTTTTTTTTTTTTTTGAAATAATGTGATATTTTTGTTTTTGTTATCCACTTGCTCTTGTCTTCTCCCCTTCTGCTGACATTAAATAAATTGGTTATTTGCTTTAGGGACTTAAAGTCGTACAATTTTAATCTGAAGAAAATGGAAGACAACCTTGAAAGAAAAACTGAATTAATCTTTAATGCACCTGGTAAGTGTGTGGTAAATGAAAAATTGTGTTTCTTAAAAATAGATGTTTAATATTATGGCAAATTAGTAACTGTACAGTTTGATTAAAGAAAATGGGGAACAGGCATATTGAACATGCACATTGCCTAAAATGTTAAATTAGCATTTTATCTACGAGGTGCTATAAAAAATACCTGATTGTCTGCTTAAGCTCAGAATCATATGAAACAGTGGGAAGTGGTTATGGATACATTAACGAAACCTACTATGCCTGTGTGGTAAATCATACATTTATAGCTCTAGCAGGCTCCCAGTGACATGCAGGTGGTGCATTCATCTGTTGTGCTGTTAACACAAGTTCAATTCCATCAGTACTACCGAATGTTTGCTGCCACCACTTCTACCCACCATAGTCTGGGGTTTGGTTTCATAGACGACAGAGGTTTGAATTCTTCAGAAAACTGTAGTCCTAGAGCAGCATAACCTTAACTGTTCTTGTGTTGTAAAACACAAATATGTTTTTCTCTACTTGACCTGTATTTTTGACAGTAGTGCTTTATCCTTATGTATGTTGTTTGTCACATTTATCGTAACCAAAACACTTGGTCGGCAAATTTATATAAAATGATGTAAAACTAGCAAATTAATTAAATTATGTGAAGTTAAAGATATATGTAACTTCTAAAAGTCTGTTTTTGTTAATTATCTTACTATATTTAAATCATTCATAGAAATTTAATGAAGCATATTTAGGAAAAACGGACTCTATGCTGAATCCGAGTAGGCTTTCATTTAACCCACAAGCCCCAAAGCAGAATGTTTTGCAATGTTCTGCAACAAGCCTTCAGCTGATCAAAAATGTTCTGCAGGAGATGCATGTATATATATATATATTCGTATTATATGCATTTTTAAATTCTATAAAATGTAAATTCCTTTTTTAATAGAAATGCAGAAAATATTTGTCAGACATATATTTTTTTTTCTTTATTTTAAGACAAAAAAAATTTTATTCATCCCGCTATTGCTCCTCAATGAAGCTGTTTATTCTGTGATGCACGTCACACTTTTTAGCACATTCAGCTTTGGGGCCCACAAACCTCAGATCGCTCACTATTAATAGATTATGATCTGCAAATCAACGTAGTTTTTAATTAATTTTGTCAATGTTTTTAAATCGTTGTAGCATTCAAAATGAGTAAATAGCTTTTCTTCTCTTCTTTTCCATATCCAAAACAAACACAAGTTTTCTTTCTGTAGGTTCACTGCACAGAAGAACGGTAGCTCTTAAATTAACTACTCCATTGAATTCCGAAGACATGACAGCATCCATACAAATAGAAGAGCTACCAGAATTTGCCGCAACTTTGTCGAATATTCAATTATTTGGGGCTGAAGACAAAATAAAAGGACGACGAGTCCAGTGTGAAGTCAGATTTGCTGAAAATATGAAGTATAATTTGGTTTATCATGTGAGTTGTATATTTAGTGTCTTTCCTTAGTTCAAAATTTACATCTGGCTAATTTATAGTAAGTTGTCTTTCGGCTTTGATTGAGTTACACCAGGGGTGAGTAGCCTATGGCACATTTGCCACAAATGGCACATGGTCCAATTTTGAATGGCACATGGAGTAACTAAAAAAATCTGAATGTGATCGTTAAAATTCAAAAGAAGCATTATATTTGTTTAAACAAATATTCTGCTTCTCAAAAACAGCTGCTATAAAAAATTCCAAAAATCAATATTCTTTCTTTTTAAAACCTATGAACTAGAGAATATGGGCTCACACAGGAAAAGGATTGTACTGTTTTTGCACTTTGAAATGTTGAATTGTTGTAAATCATTCATATATCCAGTGTACAAGAACATCTTCAAGAAAAGGAATTCTTTCAGTTTATTGAGAACATATTAAAAGATCTACTCACTTTGTATTAATAAGGGGAAAATAATGAAGATCTGTAACTTGATGACACACAAAATGCTTTTGCAATATTGCTTTGGCCCAAGATTCCAAAATGGCTGCTAATCCTTATCTTATGTGTAAAAAGGTGAATTATTCATTTCTGGGAATGCACTTCTTTTGTCCCCCATTCTTTTTTTTATCAAGAATGCATTCTTTAAATGCAATTTTGTTCTTAGGACTCATTCACTTTAGAAGTTGGTCAATGTGAGTCATTCGTTGAATGAGAATTGAGAATGATGATTCTTTCGAAGGATGATTTTTTTTTTCATTTCCATTCACATTTTAGGGAATGCGTTCTTTTGAATTATACCTATTCTCACTGCTTACCTGTACCTATATATCTTACCCAGGGCCACCTTTAAGCATGGATAAGTGGGGCTTATGATCGGGGCTCCATGCTTTCTGGGGCCCCGAAAAGCTTAATTCTCAAATTTAAAATTTTTGTAATATCGCATTTCGTTCCATTTAGTGTTCATATGTTATTCCATTTTTTTTTCCCGAAATATGTTTCACTCCTGTCCCCGCAGTAGCTAAGGACAGCCCTGATCTTACCCAAGGGCATAGCCAAAGATCTCAGCTTTGGAAGGTTAAAACTGATGCATTGGCGTAATTTCGTAAGATCTGGGTCTAAAACCTTTTTAAAGGAGTCTATAAAATTTTTCTTCTTTGTAGGGGCAGGGGGTCAAAGTTCCTTTCATCCCTTTGCTATGTGTCCGATCATCATAATGTCTTCAAGCGATAGATGTTTTGTTCCCTGAAATGTAGAAGCTTGGTGACCATGGCCAATTTCTTATGTGATTGACTGTGCCATGATGTCAGGTTCCATTGCCGCTGTGGCACAGCATCTGAATATATTGCTCTTTGTGTAACATGGTAATTAGGCTTAGTCTCATGTAGTGGTGGCTGTTAGTGAAAATTTAGTGAGGCAGGAGTTAAGCCAATTCACCAAAATATATATTAATCCATGTATGTACTCAGGCAGTGAAATCGGTTTCTTGGTGAGTATAGACCTTAATGCAACTTACTTTGGTGAATTAGCCTAATTCTGCCTCACTAAAATAGTGCCATGAGCTGCTATAACAAACAGTTATTTCGACACTGGCGTAAGGTTTAAAAACACGACGTTTCGGGAGCCAACTGCTCCCTTTGTCAAGTGAAGGCAGAATCTGCTACTGGTCTGATGTTACTAAGTAGAGTTTGAATTCAGAAGAGCTATAATTTACAAGCGCATTTCAGTTTGAAAGTCACATTAAGACATTAGTCCCATGTTAGATCAAGATGATTTTTTAATCAGTTTTATTAACCCGTTTTAAAAGTATGTGATATCCTGTTATAATATTTTTTACTCACAGCATTTTTATAATTAAAATATAATTTCAAATTTCCATTTATATATATATATATATAATTTGTAATATTCTAATCTTATTCTGTCTTTTTATTCCAAAATCTAGTAATGTAATTTCTATAAATAATTTTTGCAACTCATTTTGGAAAAGTTCTTTTATTCACTCCGTCACATGTATTTGAAGTCGTATATTCGTGCAATTTTTCAATTAGATATATGTTGGTTTTAGCTATGCAAATAAAAAAATTCTTTCTCTGTGTGTAGCATGAAAACAACAGTTTGATATTCAATGAAGGAACAACTGATAAAAACAAATCACCCAAGCCTAAGAAGGTAGTTGCAATGGCCCAAGAAACAATCTTAAAATTTGAAACACCCTACAATGTCTACAATTACAACCGTAAAATGCACCTTCAAGGCAGAAGCGTTAAAGCTGACATTTCCTTTACTTATGACAAGTATGTAGATATTAATACAGTATTAAATTTGTGAGTAAAATCAATTACTGACAACAAAACTTGTTTATAAGTAACTTGATTCTGAAATAATATTTTAATGATAGAGTAATATAGCAAATATACTCAAATGTTTTGAACATGTTCTGTACACGGACAAATGATGACACGGAAGTGACATTAGTCGCTTGTATAGATAGAGCATGGAACTTGCCTATTATATCGCATGGATTAAACAGCCTTTCAAGTATGTTTTTAATAGTCCACCTCTCCATTTGGTGGCACTTTTTTTCCGTTTGATTCAGCCATGACTTGAATCTAATATTGTCTCTTGAAATGTATATTTTTAATTAAAAATCAGAAATAAGTTTTCCATTTTTATCTTGTGTGTAAAAAAAAATGTTTGCTTATGTTGAAATATGTTGATTATTTCTCTTTATATGTGAGAAATAAAAGAAGTTCGTTTTTGGTTTACATTTCTTTTATAAATTTAACAGTACAAGAAGTTATGGGTATCAGTGCAATGAAGTAATATAATTTATGTAATGTGTAGTGCTGGTGAATTAATGCCTACAGTAATAACTGAATAATTAAGTATATGTAAAGCCTCATATTAAAATAGTTTTAAGACTCGTGCCACAAAAAAAATCACCCAACGATTTATTTCTTCTGACATCTTTTAGCCATCATTCTGCATGGAATTGGTTGCCACAGTTTCTCCCGCCAAATCTATGGGCTACTGGTAAGAAAGCTTGGCTTCGTTTACAATTTAATTCCCGAGGTCATTCACCAAGAACCATCACTTGCAGCATCAAAGCGCCAAAATCTTCAGTTCTTCTGACATCAAATTCCCGTAGTATGCCCGGAAGGAGCCATATTCATGTGAATTTGACAAAAGTGGACTCATCAAACCAATTGCTTGTAAGCTCATGTTTCTTAGTTCTTACATCGTAAAATGTAAATATCAGCTCATGTTTTAGAAAATTTAGTTTAGGGGAGCTTTGTTAGTATATATATATATTTGGAAGACTATCTTTGCCTTTACAACTGAATCAGGGATATTATATTAAAATAATTTTAAACTTTTAGCCTATGAAAACACACACAAATATATATACAGGGTGACCATAAAACAATTCTAATTCTATTCTGTGGTGCTATATAGCGATGATGAAAAGAGATATCGGCAAGGATTGATAGTCAGCTGCGAATAGACCATGTGGGTTTCATTTTAATTTACTCTCCAAATTTCAACATCAGGAAAAACACGTTACTTAGGTGCGCTAATCTCATTCATTTACATAGAACCACATTCCTTATGCAAAATAAAACCTATCTATAAAATTTGAAATGTTGACACTGTCTAAAAACAGCAGCTATGGCCTTGGACGTGTCATTTTCCCACTGGTGGTGAAATTTGGAACTAAATTAAAATCGCTTCCCCATGGTTTAATTCAGCTACCCTCCAAATCTCTTGGTGATGATTTTTTTCCTCATTGCTCTAGAGTAGGGTTGTCCAACATACAGCTCGCAGGTCACAATCCATCCCCCTAACAACTAATTGGAACAAAAGAAAAAAAAATCCAAAACAAATGGTTTCCATTTTTTTTTTCAAAAATAGGGAAAAACAACGGGGACAGCATGGGTGACCCTTTTGTATATCGCAAAGTGAACAAACAAATAATGGGAAGGCACTCTGAAGAGAGACTTTTAGTAAGGTATTTTTTCCCCGCAGAACCTCAGGCTTGTGAGATCTGTGAAGCATGTTTAAGTGGCCCACTTCCCAAAATTGTTGGACAATCCTGCTCTAGAGCGTATGGAATAGAGTAAGTTATTTTATGGCCACCCTGTATATGTACGGGATGGCTCAAAAACATTGACCGCAGCTCTAATTCCTTAAATATTGATCCTAGACATATGTATTAAATTGGAAAGTGGCGTAAAAAAAAGGTGCAGAATTTTATGAAATCGATTAAAATCGCAGAGAATTATTTTTTGAAAAAATACAAACTTTAAATTTTTATACAGTCCCTGTACACAAAAATTTCCAATGAGTGAAATGTGCCCCATACTCCAATAGGTCAATATACAAAATTTCAGCATTCTAGTGGATAAAAGAACCAGAGATATGAAGACCCAAAATAACGTGACTTAGCAGAATGAATTTCCCTGCCTTCCGGCATGTATCTGTTGCTCCCTTCAAAAAGTGTTGCAAATCAGCTATTTTGGGCTTTCATAGCCCTGGTTCCTTTTTCCACTAAAATGTTGAAATTTTGTATATTGAGCTACTAGAGTATGGGGAACATTTTACTAAATGGACAATTTTGTGTACAGGGACCATACAAAAATTTAAATTTTGTATTTCTTTGAAAAATAATCCTCTGCAATTTTAATCGATTTCACAAAATTCTGCACTTATTTCTACGCCACTTTCCAATTTAAAACATTTACCTAGGATCAATATTTAAGGAATTCAGGCTGCGGTCAATGTTTTTGGGACACCTTGTATATAAAACATAGATCTGCTGCAGTGAAGCAGTTTTGCTCATAATTTTTCCTTGAAAGGATGCTAATGAAATGTGGCTGTAAAATGAACATGCACTCCTCCTATGGCAAGTAAGATGCCCAAGCAATAATGAATTTCCTCCCAAGTATTCTACAGTATTTATAGTGTAACTCCTTCTGTTGCAGTAATAACTCTGGTCTTCAGTTTATCGAGGGAGGTCACAGAGGTGTTATAAACAACATCTGTTGCACATTCCCACTGGAAGAAATTGAGTGATATAATGTTGTGTGAGCATGTAGGCAATGGAATCACTTCACTATGCTCAATCAACACCCAAGAAAATGTACATTAAAAAATTCATGGGTAATAAAAGCTCAATATGGTGGTGTCAATGTAAATATCTCGTGAAATAAAAATTTTTAAGTTACACCATCTTCAGTAAGTAGTTTTATTATTTTGTTTCCAGTCAGTTGAAAAATATAGGCTATATGGGATCCCCAACAATAATTTAGAGAGATACAATCACCACTTATATATAT
>QLNU02015003.1:158643103-158680841 GCA_006491805.2 Dysdera silvatica
TGCATAAACTAAGCCTATCTAATCATTTCTTTTGAGGAAATAAGGAAAAAGAGATTTATTATTACATTAATAAGGAAAAAGAGATTTATTATTACATTAATAAGGAAAAAGAGATTTATTATTACATTAACAAGGAAAAAGAGATTTATTATTACATTAATAAGGAAAAAGAGATTTATTATTACATTAATAAGGAAAAAGAGATTTATTATTACATTAACAAGGAAAAAGAGATTTATTATTACATTAATAAAGAAAAAGAGATTTATTATTACATTAATAAGGAAAAAGAGATTTATTATTACATTAATAAGGAAAAAGAGATTTATTATTACATTAATAAGGAAAAAGAGATTTATTATTACATTAATAAGGAAAAAGAGATTTAATATTACATTAATCTATCCCCTCATGCCAAGAACAATCGGAGTAAGACGTGGAACAAGCTAGAGGGTGAAAAAGTTGAGTCAAAACAACTCAATGAAAGGACCAGACCAACTTTAAAGCATTACAAAGAGTCGGATTTGTAGATTTGTAAAATCGTCCCGTACGATATAAAAAGCCATGTGAATTATTAGAGACATATAATTGCGCAACTTTGATAGTGGGCAGGGGTAATAGGAATTATAACCCATATACGATTCAAATTGTACACATTGTTTTTTTTATTTAGTTGGTTAGTGTCTGAAAAAACTGAATATAAATATTCGCATAAAAAAGAACTTAGGTTAAAAAATTAGTGATACGTTTCGTAATATTATAAAATCGCATAAACAAAGTAGTTAAGTTAAAATTATTCTAAAACCGAATAAAAAAGTTTTTCGGAGATTTAACGACAACAGGGATGTCCATCGTTGATCAGTTCTTCTTGCAATATGCCCAGCCCATCGCCATTTCAGCCCTTTTACTTTAACAATGATGTCCTCTACTCTAGTTTGCTCTCTCACCCAAGTGTTCCTTTTTCGATCTCTCCTAGTTATTCCAAGCATGCACCTCTCCATGCTCCTTTGCGTTGTCTGTAACTTTCGTATTGCTCCAACTGTTAGACTCCATGTCTCTGATCCATAAGAGAGGACTGGCAATACACACTGGTTGAAGACTTTTCTTTTTAGACATAAAGGCAATTTCCCCTTCAGGATAAAACTGTTTCTTCCAAATGCACTCCAGCCAAGTTTAATACGTCTGTTGAGTTCTTTCATAATGTTGCCATCCATTGAAATCAGCTGGCCAAGGTAAATATATGAATCAGCAATTTCTAGCTCAATGTTGTCAACTTGTATTTTTGTTTCCTCTACGAAATTATTGAACATGATCTTAGTTTTTTGTAGGTTCATCTTGAGTCCAACTTCTTTACTTCTAGTTGAGAGCTCCTGTACCATGTCTTGGAGTTCTGATGGGTTCGTTGAAAAAATAACAATGTCATCAGCAAACCGCAAATGATTTAAATATTCACCATTTATTTTTATTCCCTTGTTATTCCAATTTATCTGCTGAAAAATCATCTGTAAAGCTGAAGTAAAAAGTTTTGGAGAAATGGTATCTCCCTGCCTCACACCTTTACCAATTTTGATAGCTTCGGTATCTTTATGTAACCGAAATTTTGCACTTGCATTTTTATACACACATTTCACCATGTCAATGTACACTTCCTCGATGTCTGTTGATCTTAAAGAGTTGATGACTGCTGATGTTTTAATAGAGTCAAAGGCCTTCTCATAGTCAATAAATGCCACACACAATGGAAGTTCATATTCATGTGTTCTTTCAATTAATTCTCTTAATACCTGAAAATGGTCTACTGTACTGAATCCACTTCGAAATCCAGCTTGTTCTCTTGGTTGAGCTGCATCTAATTTTTTCTGCAGGCGATGTGTTAGTACTTTTGGGAAGATTTTATATATGGCAGGTAACAAGCGTAATTGTCGGAATTTTTCCAAGCCCCTTTATCACCTTTTTTATGCAAAAGAATTACTGTTGCAGAATCCCATTGGTTTGGTATGTTACCACTGTTGAGGCATTTGGTAAAGAATTTTGCGAGTATGTCTTCTACATGTTCTCCAGCTTCTTTTAAGATATCTAATGTAATGCCATCATCGCCAGGGGCTCTTCCTTTCTTCATACTTTTTATTGCAAATGAAACTTCTTCTTTTAAGATTTTAGGAGCTGTTCCTTCGACTATCTCAGAGTCTTCGTTTAATCCACTGTTACTTTCATATAGTTTTTTGTAGAATTCTTCAACTCTTCTAAGTATTTCTTCCCTATTTCTTGTTACGGTGCCATCCTCTCCTTTTAATGCAATGATGTGTTTCTTCCCAACAGATAAACTTCCTTTAACAACCCTAAGGCTCTTGTTATTTTCAATGGCCTTCCTTACTAACTCACAGTTGAATTTTCTTATGTCTTCTTTCATGTTTTTGCGCAGAGTTTTACAAAGTTCTACATACTCAATCCTGGAACTGGTATTTTGATTGTCCACCTTCATATCTCTTCGCCTTTTCATGAGCTGTTTCGTCTTCTCAGATAATTTGCTATTCTGCTTTTTACAGGTTACACCACCAATTTCCCCAGCAGTTTCAATTATTGTCTTAACAATGTTTTCATTTGCTTCTGAGATATCAATTTCTTCAATAAGTCCTTCCAGTGCAGAAAAGCGATTTTTTAATTCCAACTTGAATGCCTCGGTATTTGCTTTCAGTTTCATTAAATCTACCCTCTTACTTACTTGTTTCCTAATGAGCTTCTGCCTTTCTAATTTAGTATTTAAGCACACTTTACATCTCACCATTCGATGATCACTTCCAGTATTAAATCTGTTCAGTACGCTGCAATCTTCAATAATTGATTTCTTGTTTGCCAGTATATAGTCAATTTCGCTGGTTCCTCCATTGGGGTGTTTCCATGTCCATTTTCTTTGTAGTTTCTTCTTAAAAAATGAATTCATGATGCTAAGATTTTCAGCTTCGGCAAATTCTATGAGTTGATCGCCACGTTCATTCCTTTCCCCGTATCCATATTTACCAACCGATGTCTCTCCTTGTTCCCGTTGTCCAATTCTTGCATTAAAATCCCCCATGATGAGTTTGATGTGTTGTTTCCCCTTGGTATGTAGCTGTTTGATTTCTTCATAGAATTCTTCAACCTCCTCGTCGGTATGGCTTGACGTTGGTGCATATGCTTGTACTATCTGAAGTTGGTATCGCTGGGTTAGTTGAACAACGAGCCTCGCTGCTCGATCTGACGTGCTTTCGACTTCAAGAAGGTAGTCTTTAATTCTTTTGTTGATTAAGAAGCCAACACCACTTGTTCTTCCAGTTTCCGTTCCTCTATAGTAAAACAAATGTCCGCTTTTCAGTTCAACCAACTCTTCACCATTTCTTCTGACTTCACTGAGTCCTATAATGTTTCCTTTGATCTTTTCAAGTTTTTCTTCCAATTCCTGAAGTTTTGCTTTGAAAGCAAGGGATCATCCATTATACGTAGCCAAGGTCAATAACAAACGGCAGCCTGGGCCATTCCGGTGATTCTTAGCACCCCCTGCTTTCATGCCACACTGACCGCTGCCTTGATCAGGAGCACTCCAGCACCTGGAGACTAGGGGCCATGGTTTCTGGTGTGTCAACATAATGGAGGAATTAGCCATAATTTCACCACGCTGGCTAGACGGGTTGGTGAATTAGCCCTCCCCTTCCGCCTTTCTATCCGTGTAGCAAATATTAATTTGCCACATAAATAGAAAGCTCAGCCTGCACCACTTGAAGGCGGGGTAGGACACTAGGTTACTGGCCTGGCCGGTTCCACACATCGTCACATACGTTCAGCGTGTGGGTCTCCTTCCAGTTAGATACCAGCAACCCTTTTGCAGGCCATATATATATCATCATCATCATATTCAACCATTATCTATCCACTGCTGGATGAAGGTCTCTCCAAATGCTTTCCACACAAGTCTATCCTGGGCCATTCGTTTCCACGTCACCCCAACCTGTTTTCTTATTTCATCCACCCATCTAGTTTGAGGACGTTTTCTAGGTCTTCGGTGGTCTCTTGGAATCCAGTTCAGAATTTCTGTTGTCCATCGTTGATCAGTTCTTCTTGCAATATGCCCAGCCCATCGCCATTTCAGCCCTTTTACTTTAACAATGATGTCCTCTACTCTAGTTTGCTCTCTCACCCAAGTGTTTCTTTTTCGATCTCTCCTAGTTATTCCAAGCATGCACCTCTCCATGCTCCTTTGCGTTGTCTGTAACTTTCGTATTGCTCCAACTGTTAGACTCCATGTCTCTGATCCATAAGAGAGGACTGGCAATACACACTGGTTGAAGACCTTTCTTTTTAGACACAAAGGCAATTTCCCCTTCAGGATAAAACTGTTTCTTCCAAATGCACTCCAGCCAAGTTTAATACGTCTGTTGAGTTCTTTCATAATGTTGCCATCCATTGAAATCAGCTGGCCAAGGTAAATATATGAATCAGCAATTTCTAGCTCAGTGTTGTCAACTTGTATTTTTGTTTCCTCTACAAAATTATTGAACATGATCTTAGTTTTTTGTAGGTTCATCTTGAGTCCAACTTCTTCACTTCTAGTTGAGAGCTCTTGTACCATGTCTTGGAGTTCTAATGGGTCCGTTGAAAAAATAACAATGTCATCAGCAAACCGCAGATGATTTAAATATTCACCATTTATTTTTATTCCCTTGTTATTCCAATTTATCAGCTGAAAAATCATCTGTAAAGCAGAAGTAAAAAGTTTTGGAGAAATGGTATCTCCCTGCCTCACCCCTTTGCCAAGTTTGATAGTTTTGGTATCTTTATGTAACCGAAATTTTGCACTTGCATTTTTATACACACGTTTCACCATGTCAATGTACACATCCTCAATGTCTGTTGATCTTAAAGAGTTGATGACTGCTGATGTTTTAATAGAGTCAAAGGCCTTCTCATAGTCAATAAATGCAACACACAATGGAAGTTCATATTCATGTGTTCTTTCAATTAATTCTCTTAATACTTGAATATGGTCCACTGTACTGAATCCACTTCGAAATCCAGCTTGTTCTCTTGGTTGAGCTGCATCTAATTTTTTCTGCAGGCGATGTGTTAGCACTTTTGTGAAGATTTTATAAATAGCAGGTAACAAGCTAATTGGTCGGTAATTTTTCAAATCCTCTTTATCACCTTTTTTATGCAAAAGAATTACTGTTGCAGAATCCCATTGGTTTGGTATGTTACCGCTGTTAAGACATTTGGTAAAGAATTTTGCAAGTATGTCTTCTACATATTCTCCAGCTTCTTTTAGGATATCTAATGTAATACCATCATCACCAGGGGCTCTTCCTTTCTTCATATTTTTTATTGCAAATGAAACTTCTTCTTTTAAGATTTTAGGAGCTATTCCTTCGACTATTTCGGCGTCTTCGTTTAATCCACTGTTACTTTCATAGAAGAGTTGAAGAATTCTACAAAACATAAGTATTTCTTCCCTATTTCTTGTTACGATTACCATCCTCTCTTCACCAATGCAATGATGTGCTTCTTCCCAATGAATTCGCTTCCTTTAACAACCCTAAGGCTCTTGTTATTTTCAATGGCTTTCCTTACTAGCTCACAGTTGAATTTTCTTATGTCTTCTTTCATGCTTTTGCGCAGAGTTTTACAAAGTTCTATGTACTCAATCCTGGAACTGGTATTTCGATTGTCCACCTTCATATCTCTTCGCCTTTTCATGAGCTGTTTCGTCTTCTCAGATAATTTGCTATTGTGCTTTTTACAGGTTACACCACCAATTTCCCCAGCAGTTTCAACTATTGTCTTAACAATGTTTTCATTTGCTTCTGAGATGTCAACTTCTTCAATAAGTCCTTCCAGTGCAGAAAAGCGATTTTTTAATTCCAACTTGAATGCCTCGGTATTTTCTTTTAATTTCTTTAAATCCACCCTCTTACTTACTTGTTTCCTAATGAGCTTCTGTCGTTCTAATTTAGTATTTAAGTGCACTTTACATCTCACCATTCGATGATCACTTCCAGTATTAAATCTGTTCAGTACACTGCAATCTTCAATAATTGATTTCTTGTTTGCCAGGATATAGTCAATTTCACTAGTTCCCCCATTTGGGTGTTTCCATGTCCATTTTCTTTGCGGTTTCTTCTTAAAAAATGAATTCATGATGCTAAGGTTTTCAGCTTCTGCAAATTCGATGAGTTGATCGCCACGTTCATTCCTTTCCCCATATCCGTATTTACCAACCGATGTCTCTCCTTGTTCCTGTTGTCCAATTCTTGCATTGAAATCCCCCATGATGAGCTTGATATGTTGTTTCCCTTTGGTGTGTAACTCTTTGATTTCTTCATAAAATTCTTCAACCTCTTCGTCGGTATGGCTTGATGTTGGTGCATATACCTGTACTATTTGAAGTTGGTATCGCTGGGTTAGTTGAACAACAAGCCTCGCTGCTCGATCTGATGTACTTTCAACTTCCAGAAGACAGTCTTTAATTCTTTTGTTGATTAAGAAGCCAACACCACTTGTTCTTCCAGTTTCCGTTCCTCTATAATAAAACAAATGTCCACTTTTAAGTTCCACCAACTCTTCACCTTTTCTTCTAACTTCACTGAGTCCTACAATGTCCCATTTGATCTTGTCTAGTTCCTCTTCCAATTCCTGAAGTTTTGCTTCAGAAGCAAGGGATCGTCCATTAAACGTAGCCAAGGTCAATAACAAACGGCAGCCTGGGCCATTCCAGTGATTCTTAGCACCCCCTGCTTTCATGCCACACTGACCGCTGCCTTGATCAGGAGCACTCCAGCACCTGGAGACTAGGGGCCATGGTTTCTGGTGTGTCAACATAATGGAGGAATTAGCCATAATTTTACCACGCTGGCTACGGGTTGGCCGGGCAAGCTCGGAAACAGCATTTCCGTGAGCTGGCAATCTGAATATATTAATATTAATGCTATATATACGATATTTGGGACTCATTTGAGAAAACGATGACACAAAATTGGATAAAGTTTATGTGTTAGACTGAAAAAGTAACACAGGTGAAATAAAATTATGAATTCAATATGTTTTTCAGAATTTGATCCAGTTAGATCGCAAGGGTGTGTGTAAAGAAAAAGATTAAATTTTTACCTATTTTTTTAGAGTTAATGTTATACTTTTAAGAGCTTTAGTATTGGAAACTATATTAGAATGAACACATTATTATAGATTATAGAACTGATATGCTTCCGAAGTGTACCGCAAGTGAAGAAAAGTGAGAATTATCTAATGAATATCACAGTTTTTCTTTGGGAAAAATACAATTTCAAATCAATCCATTTAGCGTGTTTAATAGAATTTGTTCTGTACATCATTGCTGCATAAATTATTTTGCGGAGAAAACCCCAAAGAGCCCAGTTAAGATTATTTAAGTTCAGATAGGGTTTAATTAGATAATTTGGAGTCTCTTTTTGATAATTCTCAAACAGACGATAGTAGCGTGTTTGTTTTTGAGCTCATGAATGTACAAACCAAAGACATCTGTTGACAGGAGGTTAAGAAAAATGCTAGATAATCATGTCAAATCGATCACCATTCTTATTATAGGATTTGCTTCTTAATGTTGCTGTGTGTGAGAGCGAAGTTGTAGTCCATGGCCATTTGGCGGGTGTGTCTGTGTGCCGTGCCTCCGGCATCCCTTTGTTGTGGACGTCTGAAAATTTGAGAGATAAGAAAAAACAGGCTTGTTATGAAACAAACTAAAACCAAGAAACGTTTAACGACTGGTGGGGGTCGAGGAGATAATGGCCCAGATAAGGGTAAGTTTGCATGCGTAGTGACCAAACGAATTATTATTCGAGATGGGGATTTCTGAGAATGTCCGAGAGTGGGGGGGCAGCTCTAAACGAGTGGAGCTGTTTAAGAAGGGGAAAGCTTTCTTTCTTTTATGGTTACAAAACTTCACTCAAGATGGAGCGGGCAGAAATGTGTCCAGGGCACGAAGAGGAAAACATCTAGGGGACATTTTCATTTTAAGGGAATTAATTGTAACTGTCACAAAGAATTAATTTATTTCTGTACTGGAAGGTAGCTAGCTAGAAATTTTAGAAGTACCGATTTTGAAAGTAAAGGAATTTTTTATTAAGTTATTTCTTTACTGCGAAAGACGAAAGGGGAATTATAAAAACTAAGTGAACCCGAAAATTTTATGCTTAAGACGAATTTTTATAAATTAATAGAACCATGTCGTAAGTACCTTATTTAAGGGTACAAAATAAACTACTTTTATAATATAGAGACTTCCAGAACTTTATTGATTCTCTAGAAGTGAACAAAAATAAATAATTTTGTTGATGGAAAAAAGAAAATACTTAGTTATGTAATAAGTATTTACTTAAGCATCCATTAATTTAATTAGGAAAAAGAGTGATCAAGTCAAACACTATTGATTCAAATAATTAACCTAGCCACCCATGGCTTTTGATACATACATGCTAACGTTAGATGCAAGCTGAAAAGATACGAAGTTGCTGCTGCATGATTACACACACACAAGTATGCAACCAAGCATGCACATACATACAAAAATACACACACACATGCACATACATACAAAAATATATGCACACAAGCATGCAGAACCGAATTTGTCAGTAAATGCTTATATAATACCTAAAGATGTTACGTAATTAGCAAAATTGTGTGAAGAAGTGGAGTTGTGCTATTAACCAGTCAATTTTTGTAGGTTGAAAAGATGAGTAGGTGGGGAGGGTTATAAATAAAATTATATTTATTTGCACAATACTAAATAAAACTTGAGGGGGGGGGATAAATGCGATGAACAAATGCACACCCATGTATGGTGATCATTTTCCTAGGGCAGGGATGGCAAACCTATTGACGCATGAACTGACGTTTTGCTAACATGCCAATGATTTATGGTGGGGGGGATACTATTTTATAAGCTTATAAGTTATTCAAAATTTTATTTTAATTGTTACAGTGCACAAGCTTGAGTTGTTTTCCACAAAAGAAACTAATGAACAAATGCATAGCCCACTCCAGGAACAAGGACCAGCAGCAGCTGAAAGTGAGTGAGCAGCTGCGTATTATGGGACTTGAAAAGGGTGGCATCCAAAGTCAGTGCTGTAATGAGAACTTGGAATGCTGTTCTCGAAACTTTTGTCTGTTTAAAAACACCAGCAATGGCTATATTTTGTCATTTTTTTTCCTCTACATATTCTTCTCGTTATTTTCTGGGATGAATTTTATAAAAGTTTAAGAAGCAAAATGACTGATGAATGTAGTTTGGCCTATGTATTACTAAAGGTGACAAAAAAAGAACCAGGTAGAAAACATTTGGCATTCAATGTACACCAGAAAAAATGTCATTAGTTTGTATGACAAATTGTATGTTGTGTTGTTAGTTCATCTATTCAAAATTAATGTTAATTTTTAAATATGTCTCAATAAAATTCCTCAATAATAAATTTTCTGTTACCCCTCATTACGAACTGCTCAACGTATCAACACCACCATGAATATTATTTGTGGTAATAAACCATTTGGCATGTGTGCACAAATGGTTTATTACCACTATCCTGAGGCATTTCGTATCTTTTAACAAGACAATACGCCATGTCAAATAAGCAAACTTGTCCGACAATAGTTTGAAGAAAATAACCAAGACTTCTGACTACTTCCCTGGCATCCTAATTCCCTAGACTTTGACCGAATCGAGAATCTGTGTAACCACCTCAATTAGCTTGTTTGCTCTCTCCTCCTGCATACACCCTGAAGCAGCTGTCAGATGCACTGCAGCCAACATGGCTCCAGACATGACCATGTCATGACCCATGACACTCATTTAGAACTTCATTGAGTTACTCTCAGTCCATCGAACTGCTGTCCGTTTTGCACATGGTGGTTCCTCTCGATATTAGCTGGTAACAAACTAACATACCACTAATGTGATTCGACTGTGTATTGTATTTTCTCGAGAGATTATTGAAGACTGAGGAAGAATTACGTATAAACGAGAATTTAGTTTAATTTTGCAGTGAATAATTGTATAAATTATACATATTCTTGGTGTAGAATAACAGTTAAACATATAGTGACTATCATTGTCTTATATATGATATTATATCATGGTAGCCTAGATAGTCGTTATAATGACTATCTCTGCTCTCATGACGGGAGTCTGAAGTCCATTCACAAGCCGATTTGTTCACCTTTTCAGTTAAAGCATCAAAATTTTAGTGATTCTTTGAATGTTGCTATAACCAAATTTGATTGTATTTGAATGTGTTATTTTTTTTTATAAAATTGTATAATTCAGTATTAATACCTTTTACAATTTTTACAATGTATTTAAATTTTAGAGTTTTGCAAATGTGACATATGATTTTTGGAGCAGTGCCAGTGACACATTGCATGCAAAACAAATTCAAATTGTGAATATTACAATTCCTTGGATATCATGGAGTCTTAGCACAAAAACTATTATTGAAGATACCAAAACGTTATACGATGCTGTGTTCACTCGAGCGCAAATGAAACCACGGAGTGACGTAGATGGTAACGAATATGTAAGCATGTTGTTTCTAAAATGCCTATAAACAAGAAGTTCTGTTTAATTTTCATGAATGTAAATCTAATGGTCTGTTTGATTCAGTAAAATCCTGGTGATCTAAGATTCCAGATAACTCAGATTAAAAAATATGACTGTATTTCTGTAGGATATGTATGCTCATTTTGAACGTAGATATTGAGTAATTTTATTAGAGTGCAATTTTTTGAAATAGAACAGTTAAAATGCGATTTTATATGTATATACCATATTCCCATGCACATGAAGAACCTTGAATTGTATGGGAATTTGAAGTGTCACTCAGTCAGGAAAAAATGAAATTTTTAGTCAAACTTAGAAAAGTTGAGTGGGGGTGAGAACCTTCCCACCCTCTGTTCTGAATAGCTAAATCTCATATGAATTTTGAAGTTATTTTTTACTAAACTAAAGTTCAATTAAAATTTTTATTTATGATTATGTAGGGGGATTTTGTTGGAAAAACCTGGAAAAGTGGGGGGATTTTTTCCCTTCAGAATAAGCGTGAACCATGTACCTAGTACTTTTAATACGTTTTTCAACTACCGTTTTTTTATTCTAAACTTCATTGCCGTCTTTTGTTGATGTGCTGAATAGTGAAATGAAAAGCAAATATCTTGCTAGTTTTGTTTCTTTGTCAGCTGGTGGGGAGGAAAGACTGAATCCAATTTTGATAGAGTACACATTAAAATGAATGTAATATACAGTTTAATACTCTGCTAAATAGTGACAGTTTAAACCCTCCAAATCAGTGGCATAGGCAAAAAATTGACGAGCAGATTGCAGAGCTACAATTTTAATATAAAATCATACAGTAAAACTTCTTATTAGTGAACACGCATCAGATAGGAAAATTTGCATGTAAAAGAGGGATTTGCAATAGAAAGGGGGTGACCATATATATTGCGTGTCTGTTGAGAGGGGTTTTATTTTAAATCGTGTGTACGTATTATCAGAGCAGATGAGAGGAGTGCTGCAGGGGCTTCAGCCCAGATGAAGTCTGGGGGTCCGTGCTGGCTAGGACCTATGCTGTAGGAAGCCCAGCTCAGGGAAGGGGTCATGGAGCTGGTTGAAGTGAGCCAGGGTGGGGGGGGGCGCACATTGGCTCTTGCCACCCCTGCATATTATAACTTTTGTCAATCAAAACTTAGGGTTTAGTGACACTCCCCCATCAACTCCCCTTTCGCATACCACTGATCTAAGGTAGCCTTACACCTGATGTGTTTGGATTTGCAGGGTATTATTCTAATAACAGAAGTGGTTCTCTGTGTAGGATGTAGAAACTATTTTTTTTTTAAATTTACATCTTTTAATTTGTCCATTGTTTTTAAATTAATAATTAAAAAATAATTTTTTTAATAGTTTTTACTACTTTTTTTTTAATAGATTGGTTGGTGGTCTGATGAGGTGAAGGATTCATTTGATTTGTCATTGCAAGAATTCAGAATTACGGCGAACGTTCAGAACGAGACACTGGGCTACTCTGAATTATCGAAGAAAATTCAGACACTGAGAGAAGATGACATCAGTGGCTTGAAAAATAGGCTCATTGGAGCCAGCCTCATGTTTTCCTATCCTGTAAACTACCAATCCGAATCGGTTAACTTTGATGGCTATTTTATCATTTCCAATTCTGACACTGTGTTCCGGTATAAGTTTCATTCTTAATAGGTTTTAAATTTTAAAGCAAATATAAAGAATTTTAGTGCCCAGTTTCTAAACACAGCAGGAAATGTATTTTTTTAAAATGTGGATAAATAATATGTATATATTATCTATATAATATAGATTTATTTTATTATATACACAATTTTTGATAATTCAAGTAACCATACAATCATTATTAACACGCATTTGTTGATGTTTACAGTACTATTGGTAATTCTGTTTTTAAATGGACTAACAATATACAAGGGCGAATCAGAAAGTGTTTGCTCCTATTTTTCATTAGTCAAAATAAGGTACATACGGGTAATTACAAATATGTATATATATATATATATACTATTCTACGTACCTTACACTATTTTTCCACATAGTCCCGACACCGGTTTAAACATTTGTCCCATTGCAACACTAAATTTGAGATGCCTCTGTGGTAGAATTCGTCTGGCTGACTGTGCAACCACCATCGGACTGCTGTATTGGCTTCATCGTTGCACGTGAATCGCTGTCCTGCCAGGAACTTCTTCAGCGGACCAAAAACGTGGAAATCACTAAGGGCGAGGTCCGGACTGTATGCAATCAGAACCGCCGACAAGCTCCGGCCATTTCACTGGGAGAGTCTGGATCACCCACCATACAGTCCGGACCTCGCCCCTAGTGATTTCCGCGTTTTCAGTCTGCTGAAGAAGTTCCTGGCAAGACAGCGATTCACGTACAACGATGAAGCCAAGACAGCAGTCCGACGGTGGTTCCACAGTCAGCCGGACGAATTCTACCACAGGGGCATCTCAAATTTAGTGCTGCGATGGGACAAATGTCTGAACCGGTGTGGGGACTATGTGGAAAAATAGTGTAAGGTACGTAGAATAGTACGTATATTTGTAATTACCTGTATGTACCTTATTTTGGCTAATAAAAAATAGTGGCAAAGACTTTCTGAATCTCCCTTGTAGTTAACTCTGTCCACAAACTATATATGTCTTTCCTTTCTCACCCAGGTATCAGAAAGATTTTGTCCTCCTCAGCAGCTATCATAATTTAAGACTGAATTCACATTCTGTCTATAAATCTGAAAATAAAGACAAACTGCTGTCGCACAACTCACATCTTACCCACCTGGGCTCCGAAACAACAGCCTTTTACAACTTAGACTACAGAGAGATCCACCATACCATAGATAAAACAGATGATACTAAGGATATCGATTGCTATGACGTTTTCTTCAACCACAATATTTCATCACATGTGGTGGACTTTGCATCGAATCTTAGCTACAACTGCAATGTTACAGATCCTGGGAGAACGACTCTTATCCTCAACATGGACTCAACCTCCGATTTGTGGGATAAGCTGAACGTTCGACTACGGCGTAAGTTGGAATTGATAAAATCTTAGTTTTTGTTTTGTTTCTGAAAATGAACTTTTGTGTATTTCATATTCCAAGATTTGCACCGTAGTTTACCTGAACCAGGACTGTTGGTTAAATTTGACGAAGCATGAGACATTTGCATACAATCCAGCCTACTGAGCACAAAATTACAGTTGTCTTGAATTTCTAAAGGGCAGAGCCACCATAAGCTGAAACCTTTTTCAGTCAAACAAAGCTTTTAACATGATGAATCATGAACTCAGGCTTTTTTTTTATCTCTCTGAAGCTATTTTTGTATTTACAACACATAACTTCTTAAAGTCTGAAATACAATTATATTGTATTCTTTTGTTAAAGTCACCTTAGTTGAATAACGGTTTCTACTAAAATTTTAGAGGTCCTATGAATTAATCATCATTAATTTTCATTAATCCTATTAAACGCAGTTGTGTGTAAATGGGTAACGATTCCAAGATCGCACTGTTATACTCTCGTTTCAAATTGCCCATTGTGTAATCTTGATATATGAAATAAAAACATAGTTTTATTGTTGTCAATATAACTTGCTCTTACATGTATGACAAAATACTTTTGTGTCTAATTTAATCTTCCGTTATTTCCATCTAATTAAAACAAGCAAGTGAAAGAAAATCACCTAAGGTCGATATTTAAATTTAGCGGGTTTCAATTAACATTAATTCGCAACTCTCTAATCCGTAACTCTCTAATCCGCAACTCTCTAATTCGCAACTCTCTAATCCACAACTCTCTAATTCACCACTCTCTAATTCTCAAGTAACTCGGTAGGTTTTCAGCATTAACAACAACCATCATTATTGCATTTACGGAAGACCTTTACCTTGTCCTTTTCATTGCGTACAGACAGAAAAACCAAAAGCAATAGTGGGTTCAATATCTATTGAAACCCACTAACAAGTTTACCCGGTTTCAATTCTGGTGGTACCATGGAATGTATGCTGTTCTTCTATTCATCATAGTCTGGAAGGTTGGTTCCTTGGGCCGGAGAGGTTTGGATTTCTCGAAAAACTGTGAGTTCCAGTGCAGCATGGCCCTAGCTGCCCTCGTGCTATAAAATACAATCATCAATTGAAGCAGGAGTTTGCATGTTGTATTTTATGCATGATCTTATGTTTCGGACTTTAAATAGCTTTCCCTCACGAATTTTAATAATTGCATATTTTAAGTGTAATTAATTTATAATATTAAGGTATCAAAGAAACAATGTTTTAACGGTTCATATAAGATATTCCTTATAGGTGTAACTCAACGATTCAGCCTTCAAATTTTAGGTTTATTGTGTTTTATATAACAGCAAATGATAAAAAGTTAAGAAATTATTTCCAGTTTGTATACTTAATGCTTGAAATATAATTGTACTGAAGCCATCATATTGAAAGGTGGTTTTCTTGTATGTTCTGTTTGTAGAAAAAATTGATGGTACAAAATACCACAGCCACGAAACAGTGAGCGTCAACCATCCGTTATTGAACATCGAAGTTACAGCTGACTGGCGTGGGTCCCAGCATAACAAAACAGCCATTTTCACCGTAAATTTACAATCTTTTCTTGTTTGAATAAGTAGTATTTCCTTGTAAATCAGGATGTGTGTGTAAACTATACTTGGGTTCAAAATAAAGTATCACTGAACATTTATGTTATAATTTGGGCTTATTTGCATATAATGGTATGTTCAGTATTTTGTTAACTATATTCATTATTGTGTTAACTAAGTTTTTATGTTCTTTACTGTAGATTTGAGTACTAGGTTAGTCATAATTTTGAAACTCCTTCATTTTCATATTTTTAAACTTCTGCTAGAATTTCTAATTTCCTCAATATATTTTTATTGGAGTTGTGGAAATAAAAGTATTTTTTGCTAACTGGATGGGCTGAGCTCTTGGAAAACTTACATTTACAACTGAACAGAATTAGTATAGTTCACACCATGTCCTATCCATCCTATAACATCTAAAATTATCCTGCATTTAGATAACAGTTTAGGTAATCCTGTAAAGTTTTGGCTAATCTTAAAATACCTGCCCTATGGTGGCACAGTGTGGTAACACATTTGCTTAGTGTGCCGTTAACCCGGGTTCGACTCCCAACAGTGTAAAGAATGCTTACTCTGAGATTTCATAAAGATCACACTGCTCACTGTGGTCCAGGGTTTGGTTCCCTAGACCATAAGAGGTTCAGATTCCTCGGAAAACTGTAGGTCCGGGCGCAGCATGATCATTGTAGTCCTTCAGCCGTAAAACCGCAAATAAACAGAATACCATAGACAATCCCGTAAATTTTCAGATAGCCTTAAAACACCTTAGACAATTCTGCATTGTGTCTTCCATAATCTTCTTGCACCTCAGGTAATCCTGTAAAGTTTTAGATAACCTTATAGTATTTTAGATAATCCTATAGCATATTAGATAAGACCATGGCACCAAGCTTGGAAATGTCTGTATGGTAATCTTCACTGTGAATGTTATACAATAATTTTTGCCACCCACGTATTAATAGCTCAAACTAGAGCTTTTTGTTTTTGGAGAAAAAGAGACACCGTCCTCATCCACTTCTCTTTTTTCTCCAAAAATAAAAAGCTCTAGTTTGAGCTAATTAATACGCGGGTGGCAAAAATTATTGTATAATAAATTCCCCCACGAAAAACTCACAAAAATCTCGCCCCGGAGGCTTTCTTGTGTTGACCATTATTTGGCAATTGTGTTATCCCTGTGAAGGGTAATAATATCTTACACGGTGAATGTGTTGTCCAAAGTTTGATTCATTGTCCTGGAAAATAGGTTTGGATTCCTTCAGGAACTGTAATTTCTAATGTAGCTGTCATCGAACCTTACAACACAAACAAACCAATCAGAGGGTTTTTATAAAACTAAATTTTCCACCCTTTCTTCCGAGACATCTTTCCCTTTTTTGCTAGATTTTAAATGTGTTCCCAACTAGTGATTTTAAAATATGTCAAGTCTTATATTTCACTGATTTCTGGGAGCCTTATAATCACTATCCATTGGCTTATGGAATAGATTTAGTGGTAATTTTTTTTGTTTATGTGGGGACAATAGTTAAACGTGAAAAATTGGCTTATAATTTTAACATTTAATAAAATAATTTTATGCATTAGAGCAACATCATGATGATCAATGATCATTATTTTTCAGTGGGACAAGCAACCAGCAATGATATTAAGTTTGGAAGCTACGATTCCATGGGAAACGAAATTAGTTCTCTATATCCCCAGTGATCATGGTGAAGGTAGCAAAATAATATTTCACAGGAGAATCTTGGACTATTTTGGGTGGTTACAATTCTATGTTTATTTTCCTGATGAACAGGTGAGTTCCTTGTATAATTATTCACTACCTTTTGTTAAAAACATATTAAGGAGTTCTTTTTCACTGTATATATCGTATTCAACTACCATTTATTCGCTGGTTGGCAGAAGCCACCCTTAGCTCCTTTCACCATGAAGCTACTGACGAGTGTATGGTCAGTACTTTCGTGTTGAAAGTATTAGAAAGGGTATGACTATATATAATGCTTTTTCAATACTCGCGTATTGAAAGTATTGATGAGTATATAGCTGGTAACTCAGGGTTCCCATGAAATCTGTAGAACCTGGAACTGTCAGGGAATTTAAAATCGTCCCTAAAGGTCAGCAAAAAATCAAGAAAAAACAAGATTTTTTGGTCAAAATCTGGAAAAGTCAGGGAAAACTTTCTTAACTTCTATTTTGAATAGCTAAATCTCCCACGAACATGGAGGCATTTTCTCCATAACCGAAATTTAGTCGAAAGTTTTGTGAATAGTCAGGGAATTCTGCTGGGAAAGTCATAGAATTTCAGGAAAAAGTCAGGGATTTTTTTTTTCTCCGATATGAGTTGGAACCCTATAACTTTATGTATTGAAATTATTAATGGGTATACAATCAATATGTTTGATAGATTCTCATCTTGAAGTATTGGTAAGTGTATGTGTGCATATATATGTTCAGTAAAATTTCAATACCTTCATATTGAAAGATTTTGTCAGTATATAACTGGTATGTGTACATTGAAACTATTGACTATAAATTCAATCACACTGCTCAGATGAACTGATACTGTGTTTGATTATCCCTCTTTTTAAATCGCACCATGATTTAAATATCAAATATATTTCGTAAACAGAAATCTTCTAGCCTATGTATGTTACTGACTAAAGGCCTTGTAGGACACTATGTAGGATTATTTGCCTAGCCTGTTTAACAGTTTCATTAATGTTCAGCATGGGGGAATCTCCCTTTAATGTATGTAACCCATGATTGTCCTATCTATACATGTATGTAGTATCTGAATACATACATGCAGTATTTGAGCATTTATGCATTCAGTAGTATTTGAAAATATACACGTAGTTTCAAATTCTGTTATATAATATGTATGCCTATAACATAGACTTTGAATTTGCAATCTAATCTGTGCAAATGCTAAGCCATATGCATACATATATACACATGTAGTATTTAAAATGCCCTATTGCTACTGTATGGTAATGATGTGAATTCTAGCATTGCATCGTTGTACTGTATTTTAGGGGTTTCATTCCCTAGGGTTTAGGAGATTCAGATTCCTCCAAATGATTCCCTGCTGTAGCTAAATGCTTTTAACGGTGGGCAGGTCTCAGAAAGCTGCAGGGTAGGGAGTTCAGAATTCATTGATGTTATGGTGTATTTTATTAATATAATGGTAATAAATATTTATGCAGACTAATATATTTGATATTCTTAATATAAATTTTGCACTGAAAACTCGAGGTAAATTAAAATTTATAATTTCCTTGAACTATAATTTATAATTTTGCTATAAACTAGACTAAGGCTCAAATCTCTGATAAAAAATAAAATGTACACAAAATATACCATGAAAATCTGTTTTTAGTACATTTTTAACATTAAAAAACAATTTTTATTCTTATGTACAATTTTATACAAAACAAAAAATTTAAAACAAAATGTTTCAATAACTCATTTTGAGAAAGAATATTTTCTGGCCTCAGTTTAGTTATAGCCATGGCTCCATCAACGCAGAGTTTTCAAAGCTATTGGGGGCCCAAACACATTTTATGTATGTTTATTCATTACAGTATTTGTAAAATCACAGATTATTTCAGATAATTGGGGAGGGAGTTTCTGTCCCCACAGGCTCATATAACTCTACGCCTGGCTCTATAGTGTCCTTAACCCAAGTTCAACTCCTAATGGTATCATGGAATCTTGTTGTTTTTCTGCAAACTGGGGGGTTCTGTTCTCTTGGCGGCGGAGATTAAGTTTTTTGGAAAATTGCAGGTCCTGGTGCTGCATGAACTTCACTTATCTCATCCCAGGAAAGCATAAATAAGCTTCTTAGTGAGGAATTACGATCTGTTTATTGGGGTAATCTGGAAGTGATTGAAGTCGGGGAAATGGAAATTCTATTATGTGTATTTCTAAACAAATTTCTTGAAACCTGCACTGAAAAATTTTAAGTCTGCTAGTTTTGTAATAGTTTTATTTGTGCATTTTCAGCATGAGGCTCTTACGCTTGAAGGCCAGATATCAAACCCGCACAAAAGGATTTGGATACTCGAAGTGTTCCCCAAAGCTCCAAGCCTCTTCAACTTCCTTAAAGGTTTAAGTAACAAACTGTCTGCTCACACAGCTTCCATCACAAAGGACTCCAATCACCCACTCAACAAAATTTTAAAACCTGCATTGAAGATGCCTCTTAGCCAGTACTTCTCAACAATAAAGAAGGATGTAAGTACTTAGTCTGTGTAAGTATGCACGTTAGGAAATCATAATCATCATATTCAACCATTATCTGTCTGGAACAGTATTTTCTAACCCTATTACAGTGGAGGGATCTTTGAAATAATTGCCTCGTTTGAAGTAGAATGATCCTTGCTATCCTTGTATCGGAGCCGTGCTTAGGGGGTGGGTGGACACCCAGGGCCCAAAATGTATGTAAGTACCGGGAAACCAATTTTCTTTTGTCAAAGTGTTTTTAGGCCCCCCAAAATTTGCTTTGCCCAGGGCCGCTAACACTGTAAGCCATCTCTGCCTTGTATCAAAATATGCCAATAACCTCTGTATATTCCACATTTCTCTTTCTCATAAATTCGTCTAATTAATGGTAGATGTTTATTATGAACTATGTTCATATGACCCATTAAGAGCCAATCGCCAACAGACGGTATTATCCAAAATTCATCCTAAGAAATGTTATATATCCACAGCTGGCAGAGGAGATCTAATCACATATGCTGTGTGGTGACATAGGGGTAATGTATTTGGCTACCAACCCAATGATGTGCCTTTGATTCTAGTGCTTGTCATTTTGTTTTTCCTGTAGATTTACTGTCCGAGGTTTGATTTTTTAGATGAAGCAGGTTTAGACTCCTTGGGAAATCATAGATTTTAGCAAAGTATAATCTTACCTGTCTTTTCATCATAAAATTCAAACAATTCTACCACTCAACAATGAAGACATTATCTTTTAAAATTTTAAACGTTATGATATCCTACCTTATGGATAATATTTTTGTCAACTATGAAGAGTAATACAGTGACGCACCCAAGTAAGGGGCCGAGCCTTTCTCTTGAGCTAACAAAATGAAAAATGATGTCAGCAGACACTGGTAAATTATTTTATTAAAAATGTAAGATGAAAGTAGTGATGTTCCCAACATTTCCCTGAATTTTTGTGATATTGCTGAGATTGCTGTTGAGGCAAGCAGCAGTAGCTCGAGACTCTCTTCAAACGCTTTTCAGGAGGTAAAGGTAGATCAAAACACAATATCAAACACAGTTGAAATAGAAATTCTAACTGCAGATATTTCTAATTATGTCAAGGACTCTCTCACTGATAAACAGAGTTGGCTGTAAAATTGTACAAACATAATCTACTTCTAATTATTTAAGTATCTTGCATTATAGAATTATTAGTAATTCAATAATGATAAATGTACACAAAAAGACAACCGTAATTGATATTGAGTCTGGCTATTTTTTTCACAAAATTTCTTGCACCACTATACCCCCACTTGGGAATATTCTGGGTGCACCACTGGAGTAATAATATCTTACAAACCTTAAACATGAACAAAAGGAGCATCATTCTCATGTTCTGGTGGCCCAGTTGGCTAAGGCCCTCCAGTTAAACTTTGGGATGGTGTCTCTTTTGCTTCTTTACAAAAATAGTTCTCGCTTAAGTTTGCAGGTGTCAAAAACATTCTCCATCTTTAATTCCCCACAAAAAATACAAAATGGTGGCCTTGTGCATTGGCCAATGTGTGGCAAATTTGACAGTTGTGTTAGCCTTGTAAACAGTAATAATATCTTATAGCTCCTGTCTTATGCCTGTAAATGAATAATGTCGAATAAGATGACATAAAGCACTACCTTCTTCATTGGAGTAAGTTGTGGTCATGACTGTATTACCAATTCATCATCTCATAACTAGTGGCAAGTAGTTATGACCCTTCCAATATGCCCTACAGTGGCACAGTGTGGGAACGCTTTCGCCTAGTACGCCGTTAATCCCATAGTTTACGGGCCCTGCTTCATAGATGATTATTTAAACACCACACTTCTGACGTCATATCAGTATTAGACATAATCACATATGCCAATTTATTATGAAATTGCAAGTACAGCTTTATTCCTTTAGTGAAAATTTGTAACCTCCCTTCAAATTTATTTTGCCACCATTGTAATAAAGAACAGTTAATAAAATTGCTTAGTGCTTACTTTATATGCTCACAATTAACTTTTTTTTAGGTTCAAATTGGTGCATATAATGGCTGGAACTCCATTAAAACTGCTATAGGAACTCTTGCACCGATTTATGAAACGCCAGTGTATATCATGGCACGGTTAAGTAGTGCTGGTTGGTTGCAGGCCGAAAAAGTCTATGCCGCCTTGGAAGACAAATCCATTACAAGTATGTGGCTTATTATCAAGATGTTCCCTATTTTCTTCTGGTGCTACAGTACCTAAAGGACCTGGGCCTCCCTTAATGACTATGGCCCACTCTCATGCCTGTCCTGTGGTGGCGCAGTGTGGTAACGCGTTCGCCTAGTGCGCCGTTAATCCGGGTTCGACTCCCAACAGTGCAAAGAACGCTTACTCAGAGATCTCATAAAGATTGCACTGCTCACTGTAGTCCGGGGTTTGGTTCCCTAGGCCTTAAGAGGTTCGGATTCCTTGGGAAAATTGTAGGTCCTGGCGCAACATGACCATGTAGTCCTTGAGCGGTAAAAAAAAAAACTTCTCCCATGACTGTATCCAGAGGGGTGGGGGAATCTTGGAGACTGATTCCCCCCCCCCAGATTAAATCCTGGCTACAGCCTTGTCCACTCTGTCTAGAGCTTTCTTTTGCCACTGTCTTACTTCAATAATTTTTTTTTCTTTTTGGGTCTTCTTTCATTCCACCCAATCATATTTTCCCGGGATATACCACTTTCTTTCCTTTGGGTTGATTCTCATAGCCTTAGATGATTAATTTATTATCTAATATTACATTATTAACTATGATAAGAATTTTTTGTCTTTAATAAATATCAATGCTAGTTTTACTTATCAGATATTTGAATCTTTGACTTGTCTCTGTAGTTTAAAAAGCAGTCCAAGCGCTGTTCATTAATTGCAAACTTGTCCATAGCTGAGCTTCATATTTACTCACAGAAGGCAGTTTGACCAATGCCTGTAGCTCAGTGGGTAAAAGCAGTTGACTGGGCATCAAGTGGTTGTGGGTTCGGTTCCCACCAGGCACCGGAAAATCATTCTTTTCTTTACGAGTAATTTACAATCTAATATTACCGTGTATCATTGGCTATGATGAGAATTGTTTGACTTCAATCAATCTCATAATGGTGTAAGATATTATTACCCTTCACAGGGATAACACAATTGCCAAATATTGGTCAACACACAAAGCCACCGGGGCGAGATTTTTGTGAGTTTTTCGTGGAGGATTTTTTATTACAAATAAATTTGACACCCACGTATTAGTAGCTCAAACTAGAGCTATTTTTGTTTAGGAGAAAAAGAGACGCCGTCCTCATCCCGGATTCGAACCAGGGTCCCCAGCCCGCGGTGTCTTGACCTACTAGACGAATGAGAACAAGAACAGACGCTCTTTTCTCCATATATTAAGTTGTAAGATATTATTACCCTTCACAGGGATAACACAATTGCCAATGTATTGATCAATACACATTCATAACACATCTTACAACTTAATACACAGAGAAAAAAGTGTTTATTCTTGTTCTCACTCATCTAGCATGTCAAGACACCGCGGGCTCAACGCGAGGACCCTGGTTCGAATCTGGGATGAGGACGGCACCTCTTTTTCTCCCAAACAAAAATAGCTCTAGTTTGAGCTACTAATACGTGAGTGTCAAATTTATTTGTAATAGAAAATCCCCCTTGAAAAACTCACAAAAATCTCGCCCCGGTGGCTTTGTGTGTTGACCAATATTTGGCAATTGTGTTATCCCTGTGAAGGGTAATAATATCTTACAACTTAATATACGGAGAAAAAAGGGCTTGTTCTTGTTCTCATTCGTCTAGTAGGTCAAGACACCGCGAGCTCAACGCGGAGACCCTGGTTCGAATCTGGCATGAGGACGGTGTCTCTTTTTCTCCTAAACAAAAATAGCTCTAGTTTGAGCTACTAATACCTGGGTGTGAAATTTATTTGTAACAATCTCATAATCTTAACTATTCTAGTTTCTGCCATTCTTTCCACTTGTTTAACTCATATCTGAATTTTCTTTATTTCTATCACAAGCTCTCTAATCTGTGGTTTCTAAACCGTTTAAACCAGGGTTGTTATACATACAACATATAACCCACTAGCCACAATCCGGCCCGCCAATAACTTATTAGATTAAAAAAAAGTCCAAAACAAAAATTTTATATTTTTTTTTAGTAGAAATAGGGAAAACAAAATGGGTGATCCCTTCCCATATTGCATGGATAAACAAACAACTGCCAAAGACACCGAATAGAGGCATGTTTTTTTTTAAAGGAAAATTTCTGAAACCATTGGTCCATGAGATATGTGAAATTTTTTAAAATTTTAAATGGCTTGCTATCTAGAAAGGTTAGACAACCCTGGTTTAAATCATGATCCACCTACCTTTAATGAATATGAGAAATGAAGTATTTTTTAATTTAATGCTTTTTTACATTGTATACAATACAGTTAAACCTTTCTAGAACAATATTATATGGACTGAGAAAAATTATTGTTGTGGAGGGATTTAACGTTGTATCAGATATCGTTGTTGGGAGATTTTACTATACTACATATGCGTGTATTAATTATGTATAAGCATAGTGTATGAAAATGCATATAATATACTGTGTAGGTTTATAATTTTTACTTTGTTATGGACTTTTCGTTTTTAAAAAAATTTTCGCGACTCACTAAAAATTGGCTGAGGACCCGCCATCAAGTCACAGTTCAGGGTTTGGAAACCACTGCACTAGATAATCCTGTATATGGTATATTTCAATGTTTCTTCTAATTTCCCGCACACTGCCCTCTTCAACTGCCCCATATCTATTATGAAAGTACTGGTATACGGTTAATTTCCAAAAGCAAACGTAATTGAGATTAGTTTTTAATTTTGAGCGTTCATTTTCTTTTTCATGAATGCTTCTGCTGTATCTACATATTACTATAGATAGGTGCACCATCGCATAGGTTTGTATTAGCCCTTAATATTCCGTTTCAGATTATGGAAAAGTAATAGAAGAGAGGAAAGCTGACTAGTTTCTCTCTTGTTTCAAACACAAGCACTTTGCTGATTCTAGTGCCATGATGGCATGGAGGTGACATGTTTACTTATTATGCCATTAACCCAGGTTTGATTCCCAACGGCACCACAGAATGCATGTTGTTTTTTCTGTCCACCACAGCACAGGGTTTGGTTCCCTAAACAACAGATGTCCAATCGCCTCAGGAAAACTGTATGTCCAGATGCAACATGACCGTAGCCGTTTTCACGCCATGGAACACAAACAAGTGCACTCGTTGGTTCCTTCGACCTGGAAACTAAAGAAGCAACCAAAAATCCAGCTACTTCTTGAAGTTGAGCAACCATTCTAAAGCTTATTCTCGAAATGAGAGGAAACTGGTCAACTGTTCTTTTTCGTCTTCTGAGAATACCTTACACAGTCTAGTTGAAACGTTAATTATCAATGAAATGGCTACCTAGTTGCCCTTTCCTTAAAATCCTTTAGAGTAATTACATTATTTTGTATCTGAACTGTTTTGCAATAAATAATGACCAGTATTTAACCATTACATTGTTGATTGGTTGTATTAAGTATATATATATATATACAGGATGTTTGGTTACCATGTGTACAGAATTTAAGGGGTGGTAGGGTATACCAAAATAAGTAACACTTGTTTTTCCTTTTTTTCGGAAGAGGTTTCTTTACCAAGTTGTGGCCCAAAAATTGTTTGATGGATGGAAACAGGAAATGTTGATGCTGGCACCAATTTGTACACGTTGGCTGTATTTTTTGGAACACATGTTCTACCATACTAAATATTAAAGAAAATGTCCTTTTTTATTCGTTTTCTAGTAGCGAAGAAAAAAGTTGAGAAAACAGACATGGTTTATGTACGATTATAAGCACAAACACAATTCAGTCGATAAACAGCAGCCTCCATAAGATGTATGCATCGAGCTTGATGGAGAAATCGACAGAAACGAATAAAAAAAAATACATTTTCTTTAATATTCAGTGTGGTAGAACACATATTCGGAAAAATACAGCCCACATGTACAGATTGGTAGTAGCATCAACATTTCCAATTTCCATCCACCAAACGATTTTTGGGTCCTAACTCGGTAAAGAAATCTCTTTCGAAAAAAAGAAAAATCGTATTACTTATTTTAGTATACCCTACCACCCCTTAAAGTCTATACACGTGGTAACCGAACACCCTGTATATTTTTTAAATATTTTTCTCTATTTAGTTTGGGCGATCAAATATTTCAAACTGCCGCAACTATTTCAACGTGGACTGATGAGCTTGCCACAAGGCTTTGCTGTGCTACAAAATATGTTGCTACCAACTGATGAAAGCCGAAAATTCGTATTAGACTCAGACTTTTCATTCTACTGGAAGTCGTTTCGACATGTAATGCCATTTTAATTACAAACCATATTTTGAAATGGATATTTGCTCTCTTTAATGTCAAATTGGTAGAGAATTGCTTTAGCTTGATAATTAATGTTTTTCATGGCATCATAGGGCCGTGTGGTGGTGGTAATATATTTGCCTAGCGTGCCGTTAACCTGAATTTGATTCCCAACGGTACCCGCCCCCCACAAAAAATCACTGACAAATTCAACACCATGTTCCAGGGTTGGTATCCTAAGCTTTATGAGGGTTTGGACTCCTGAGAAAACTATAGATACTGATGCATCATTACCGTTGTTCTCTTTACGGGTGTCGTTAGTGGGGGGCCCAATCCCCCAATGTTGGTATTAGGGTTCCATATCCCCCTCCAATTTCAAACAAAATGCCTTCTACTGGTATATTGTCCCCCCCCCCGAATATTTTTATGCCGTCGGCACCCATGGTTGCCTTTGCACCATAAAACATAAATAATGCCATCATAAGCAGCCAAGGTTGAAAACCATGTAACAATTAACCATTCATCATATGATTTAAGTTGTAAATTTCCATTTATCATCTATGTGTAGCAATTAATTTGTAACAATTGAACTGTAATGACATTATAAGGCCCAGCAGCAGCAATAATCTGAGATGCAGATGTCTCTGATTAAAAGAGCGTGATGCTTATGCCAGAAAATGAGAATTTCATAAATCAGCTTTGACAAAACACTCACTTGAATTTGAACACAAACTCTTATTCTCCAATGCACATGTTATTAAAGAAAACTCAATGCTTGATCTTAGCTTCTTTGAGGCATTTCATATCCTATTGAACATCAACGTTACAGTTAATGATCAAACTCCTGAGTAATTTTGTCTTTCTCACATGGGAAAACCTTTTGTGCCTCACAGCTAGAGATGACACCCACCACCACCACCAATACACTTAATTCTTCATCAACCCAATCAAGTTTCTAACCGATGTGATGACAACTTTACTATCACAGATATAAGCAGAAGTCGCTATGCTCTGGTGAGCCAAGTGCTATTGAAATAGCTATTGGCAACATTTTTATATTACATTGTTTTATACATTAATTGCACCAGTAAATTTTATGTAACTTTTGCCTCTATTTGATTACTTCCAATATTCTTATACTGCCAATAAACCGATAATTTGTATTCAGTTTGTGAGTTAATGATAGTAACTAACAACACAGAGGTGTAGTCAAGGCCTACCAGTGCTAGGACAAAATTTTAGGAAATCATACATTTTACAAACGAAATCCTGTTCAAGTTGTAAATAAAAAATATGCGGCTCTACAATTTTATTAAGAAAATTGCTTTAGAGCAATGACCCTAAAACTTTGAATAAATCAACTAAGAAGCGTGGGAATTAAAATGAAATTACAGCTTGGAACACATGTCATAAACTGTGTTCCGAAAATAGAAAAAAAGACACAATGCCTTGTTTGACACAACAAGGGCCAAAAAGGCAGACTTTTGACTACCTTTTCCAATTGTTTTCTTTATTTTATTAGCTCGCTTCAGAGGTCATTCCTGGTTTATTTCCGTGTGGGCACATGCTTTTGTAATACATTATTATTATTTTATGTTTATATGCCCTGAAGTTATATTCTGTAGGCAGTGTTGGATCCATAGGGACATTTGGGTGGGGGTCTTGCAATGCCAGCGCTCAACAATCCATACATAATAATAATTTCTGCTCTTGTCAGATTAATGGGCTGTTGACTGGTTAGGGGGTTCCCTGATCCACCCCTGATTTAGAAACACACTTGGCTACTTTTTGTTTTAGGACTACACTGCTGCCGACAACCTGAAACGAATGATTGAACCCCAAAGACAAAATTGCGTTGGAAGAAATAGGAACTAGCTTAAAGAATGCATTCCATAAAAAGATTGATTATATCCGTGCCTCATTGTGTTACTTTTTTCTATTTTGATTTTAGATGCCCCGTTTTGGTACAGATTCTCCTTATCATCAGCTGCAGAACATAAGGTCACACAACCATCGGTTTTCCAAGAGCAAGGTTGCGATGATATATGGGCCACGACATGTGTATACATTCGATAGACTACTGTATGAATTTCCTGTATATCCCTCAGAAGACTGTGCCTTCCTTCTAGCCCACGATGTGCATCGATCTCGATTTTCAGTCGTGTCAACTGCTGATGCCATTCATGCGCTTTTCTCTGAAATGACAGTCACTATTGATTCCCAAGGGCATGTTTATGTTAACGGAAGCGAGAAGCAGCAATCGCTACCTCTTCAATCAATGAATAGGTAACTTTCTTCTAATTCAAGCATTTTCTCTACATCAAGGATGTGCTTCCATATCTTTAAGGAATTGAAATTCAATTGCAGTATAATTCTAATTATCCAGACTCCGGTTATACATGTCATATAATTAAACGAAATCTCAATCTAGAAGCTCATGACCTCGTGGTGGTGAAAAGGTGACCATGTACTCGCTCTTTGTAACATTTTCTTATAATTCCAGTCTTGATAATTGTAATTTTATTCTTTTAACCTTTAGTCAATGAGCCATATTACTAAACATTTCTAGTCCTGACAACAAAATGATAGCAAATCAGTTTTTCCCTCATTACAAACATGTAACCTGCATTAACTAAGATCCTCATTCACCTAAAATTGTCAGGGAATTTGTAATCATCTCTACACGTCGACCGAACTTAAGGCTATTTTCTAGTTTATATAACTGTATTATTTTTTTCATGATTTTATTACCCTGATCAGGGATAGCGCAACTACAAAGGGAAATGAAACAAGGACACCAAGAAACAGTGTGTGCATTTTTCTCTTGTAGAAGAATTAATGGAATATGTTTTGACACCCATATTTTATTGCCCATTTGACTCAGTACCACAAGATTTGACAGGTTACAAAGACGAGAAAAGACAACGATGATCCAAGAACCACGAAGTGTGGACGTCAAAATATCTCATGGTGCTGCGGTGGGGTCGTGGTAACGCATTTGCCTAACCTGCTGCTATCCAGGGTTCAACTCCTATCAGTTCCAAGAAGAAAATTTACTGACGAACTATTCATTGCAGTCCGGGAGTTGGTTCTCTAAGCCACAAGAGGTTCGGATTCCTTGGAAAGCCGCAGGTCCCTACACAACATGACCCTTGCTGTTCTTGTGCCATAAAAAATGAAACGTCTCACATTAAGTGCTATGAAAGTGGACACTGTATGAAAGGCTTCCTAAATGTAATTCGTTAATCACTTTCATTGTACACATTAATCTGAGATTGTGTGTCTTGGTGCAGTTTTGGTGACCAGTTAATAAAGTACTTTTTGCTTATGATGCATGAAAATATTAAACTAGGGTATCATCATGGAAGTAAAGAGTCATTTTAAGGAATCTCTGATTCGGCATTATTCAGTGAAGTCTGTCTATCATGATGTTATAGGGACCAGGAAAAGATATTGTTATGGACGTGGAGTTTTACTTGATACACTGTCTATATATCAGAGCTGTAAAAAAATATCGTTATGAGTAAATTTCTTGTTAATGAATCAAATTTCCAAAGCATTGTTGAACATAGGATGGATTTTCATGTCCTATCTCAGTTATACTTAAACCTTTATATAGGAATATCTTTGTGAAGCAAGAAGGCAAGATCTTGAAAGTGTCATCACCTGACCTCACCATCTTGTGTGAAACTCGTGATCAGTTGTGTACACTGGAATTAAATGCTTGGAATGGAGGAGGAATCATCGGACTTCTGGGGAATGCTGATGGTGAAATATCGAATGAATACATGGTTTGTAAAATCAATGAAATAATTTGCAGGGTCAGCAACGTAATTTGTAAAATTAAATTTAATTTGTGAAGTCAATGAAGTAATTTGTAAAATTAAATTTAAAGATAATTTGTGAAGTCAATGAAGTAATTTGTAAAATTTAAAGGTAATTTGTGAAGTCAATGAAGTAATTTGTAAAAAATAGCTAAGTAATTTGTAAAATGTGGATAAAGTAATTTATAAAGTTACTTAAATAATCTGTAACCCAGTGAAGCAATTTGTGAAGTCTGAAGTAATTAGTAAAGTGGATGAAGTAATTTGTAACTTCGATTAAAGTAATTTTTGGGGAGTCAATGAAGTTAATGAACTGTAATAATGATGCATGGATGCAACACCCCAGACTCGTGTAATTTAATTTTTCCTCAGAATATTTATTAAAAAGCAATCATAAGAATTGTAAAAATCATGTTTAGATAATTGCATGTGATATTTTGTAGGTGCCAGATGGTTCTGTTGCAAGTAATGTTGTTGATTTTGCCATGCCTTATGAATTATCAGGCAAACCTCAGTGCCGGAATCCACAAACATCTCCACCACCCGAACATAACCCTGACCATGAAAGCCAGTGCATACAAGGATTACAAGTTTTTTGCGATTCTTATGAGAAATCCAAAAAGCATTTTTACAGCTCTTGTTTGACTAATATGAAGGAATTTGGTAATGGCTGCCCAAGCATAATGGCCATGGCGGCAATGTGTTATTTTTCTAATGAAGTGATGGTGACGAAATGTGACGGTAAGCGTTTTCATTAGGGAAATTTAAACTTAATCTTGCAATTATTAGTTAGCCATATGGTGTTAACGCCAATTGCCAGATTAGTGACCTTTCCTGTAAGTAGTGGTTGACATCATCTGAATTCTGCAAGACTCTTAATATTTTAATTCTAGCTAGCTCTTTATAAGAAATTTTTTTTTTCATTTTAGGCCCTATGTATTATCTACCACGATAACTCCTCCCATCTCTAAAGAGTATGTGGCATCAGCAGAAGCAGATTTATAATTTTACCAAACATTACTAGATTTGTAACAGAAATTTTGGCATTTTTGTCAAGTTTTTAATTTAATGTCTCCTGGTGGTTATTTAAAATTCTTTTCACAAGTATTCATAAATTTGGTGCCTTTGAGTCTCTCTCTTAAGGTGGCATACATGGCCGTTCTCCTTTTGCGAATGCCTAATCACGCCTCTGAGCATAAGGATTCAAAATTACTAATACAACTGACCACCAAAACATTCAGCTTCGCCTTTGCAAACTTCTCATCGAAAATTTGCCACCATGGGTTTCAGCCTACTTAGCTTTTTGGTAAATCCGTCAGTAGTATATCGTGACTTTAAAAGTGGGCTATTTCCAAATGTTCATCATTCCCCCTCCTTGAATAAAAGAGTCGCAATGTTCAAACTTTTAAGATTTCTAAAATGTTGATCTACAATAGATTCAAGTGCCAGAAATTGATGACCAATTAGGAAGAAGGAAATTAGAAAAAGATGTTTAAAAAACCTAGGCTATAGCGAATATACAAAGGGCATCAAAATACTTTTTCTGCCCATCGTGTAGGATTAATGGCCTTAGTCTGTTTGCATTTTTGATAAGGCATAGATGTTTTTAGTATCCAATGCATTAAAAGTCACATTAAGTAGGCGGTCCCGTCGTCGATGGTTTACCGACCATGGCTATCAATTAATGAATAGTTTTAGTTCAACTTAAAATCTGATTTTAGTTTATTAAATGACAGAAGTTTACAGTTCTTTTAAATGAAATTTCAGTACTACTCTTTTGATATAACAAACTATAATAAAAGTAAATTAGCTTTACTTTAAACATTTTAAGTAGCATTGGAAATGTTACTTATCAGAATTTTATCTCCATTTAGTTCCGCAACAGGAGAGTCGAAACGTACGCCACAAACTGGAGGTTATCTTGGTCGTTAATGAGCATGCATCAATGGTCGGAGATGGTCAAATGGCTCTAACCAAAGGGATGGAAAGTCTGGTAATGGCAATAAAGCAGCAGTTCCAATCCCGTGGTTATGCTAATATTCACTTCAGTATGATCGGTTTCTGCGGAAGTGGTGTCCATTTCCATCCATCTGTTCACACTGTTGGCAAGTGAGTTTGCTAATTGTTTTTTGTTCATTAAAATTAGCATATCTTTGTGTAAACCTAACAAATATGGTAGTATTGCATAAGATACATTAATGGTTAGTAATTATATATGGTCATTAAAATTAGCATACTTTGTATATGCCTAACAAATATGGTAGCATTACATAGGATATATTAATGATTAGTAACAGGGTTGGCTTTCTGCCGGCAGAAACTAGTTTTTGCCGTGCCAGTGGCAGAAACTGGTTATAACCGGTTTTAACCGGCAGAAAGTGGGGGAACTGGCAGAAACTAATAAAAGTACTGAAAACAGTATTGTATCATTTAGTAAATGAAAGATTACAAATATATATATATTATGACAATAGTTTAGCATATTATAAAGCTTTATATTATTTTAATAAAGTATTTTAAAATAATTAAAAAATATTCAAGAGTAAATCAAGGATTCGTTAAAAAACATCTTTTGAAGGCCATATTATTTAACTTACTTGGTCTATTTCATCTTATTTATCTTCTCTACCTCATTAGACTTTTGGCTATAAAATAAAAAGCAACAACACTAACAGACTGGCTGTAAAAAAAAGCCTTAGTGGTTTATGACTAATCGAATAAGCTGTATTACAGTGAATGAACCACACTTTTTGTTTTTAAGTCTGTTGTAAAGCATGTGGTATCTGCTCAAAAATATTTGAGAAATCGGTACAGACAAGGTGCTTGGCTAAAGGAATACATAAACACTGTAAAGCCACAAATACCCAGCAATATAAGGTGGAAAAGTTAGGTAGATTGCTTGGAATCGTTCATAAAGAATCATCCCATCTATATAACTTGCAGATCATGAAAATGATATGGATGATAAAGGAACTGTTCAGGTCATAAACAATCAGATGATTAATAAAGATGTAAAAAGACTTGTTGCAGCTTTTAAAATCTATTGCTGTTCCCCTTTATAAGATTTGAAAAGGTGATTTTTCTATTGCAATGCGTATGAAATTCAGTTGGCCCTAATGGGTGATGATGATGATAGAAATGAATCAAAAAAGGGTAAAAAGTAAATATAATCAGGTAATAACTCAACATCATATGCCAGTTTATATGCTTCATCCAAAGTACATGTGATCTAAATTGTCACATGAGCAGGAAGAAAATACTAGGAAATTACTCTAGTATCCTATTCCTAGAAATTCCTAGTATCCATTAATCCTAATTGTTTCCTTTACATTATAGCTTTTTGAGCAAAATCAATTCCTTTTCCTGAAACATATTACTATAGTAAAATCTTGGAAAATGTCCCAGTTCCTATATGGTGGTCTAGTTTAAAGGAAACAACTATAAATGAAGATTTGTAACTCGGGTATGCAGTTATATTGCCTGCAATACTGATGGGCTTGGAAGAATCTATCAAGCTTTTCGTCTATTCATAATAAATTAAGAAATTATTTGAATTAGGAAATAGCAGGAAAACTGATCTTTTGCTATAGACTGCTTTATCGAAAAGATCAGCCTGAACTTAAATGCTAGTGAATTTGCTATGATGTAACCTTTGAATAAATACTATACACATTGTAACTAAACTTATTTTACTTTAAAATACATTCCTTTGTGCGCTTTAGGGTATTTCGAGTAGTTTTTAACAAACAAAATAATTATTTTTGGGGTTTCTGCCATTCCGGTTTTAACCGCCTTGGCAGAAGCTTTCCAATCCTGGTTAGTAATTATATTTATTTGTTACTGGCCAAACCCAATTTTAGGCTAAACTAGATTGGCCTAGGCCAATCTAGTTTTGTCCTAAAGCACATAGGATAAACTAGTTTGGCCTGCCATACACTGGTCTGAACTAGTTTGCCCTAGGTCAATGTAATTTGGCGTAATTTTATTGATATAAATGACTTCTCTGGCACCAACCTGGTGCAAACTTTAAGCCAATAGTAACATTGCTGCCACCCCTACCCTCTATCCCAGTGTTTCTTAAAGTATGGTCTGCGACAGCTTATCAAGTGGTCTGCAGGTTCATCACCAAATTTCAGAAGGAAAAATTGAACTAGAAATTGCTGGCGTAGCTAGAATTTGGGTTCGGGTGAGATTTATGGAATTTCTCGTAAATATTACTTGTTATAAACCTTACCTTTCGGTGTTTCATGAATGGTTTGAACCTTCTGAATACACCCATGCTGTCTACATTGCTTTTGATTATTTAATTAAATTAAAAATGTAATTTTCATTGTAAATTTGACAAAATAAGATCGTAACTTATACTCTCCTTATCAAATAGTGTTACTCTAAAAATTATTTTGTTTCAGGTGGGTTTGGCAACCAACCCATATTTTAAGAACATTGTCGGAGATTTTAGAGATTTTCTGCCAAAAGCTAGTGCTTTTTTTAGTTAAAAGTAGTAAATTACTAGTATAGTAGTATAGTAAAAAGTAGTCTGGGGTTTGGGTCCCTAGGCCACTTCTTCAGAAAACCGTTGGTTACGGCAGAGCATGATCTTATGTCATAAAATTGTGGGGTTTAATCTCCAAGGTGACGAGAAGTTTGAATTTCTCGGAAAATCATATGTCCCGGCACAAATGCGACATGCATCACATGACACAAACATGACCACTCGACTGCTGAGCTGCTCTAATTTTGTCAAAAAAAAAAATTATTCTATTAACTTATAAAGCTAATTTTGTCGTTGCAGTAATGTCTGGGTGACCTACAAGGCTATACCTGACCTCCTGAAGACATTGAGTTTCAAAGGTACAGTGAATGGTAATCCCATCAGTGCAGTACGGTACGCCATAGAAACTTTGGGTTTTGATACATTTGACTCAAAGATCATTATCGTGATCACCAATCAAGATCACCAGGTACGATCATTTCCTTAAGAAAAAGTAAGATTACCATATGACTGATAATGCATTTTTTTTAGGGAATTTATAGTCTCTGTAGTGGCACAGTACTCTCATGGTGTACCATGCATCTATCTGGTTTTGACTTTCAACTGCGCCAATAAAACAAAAACAAACTGCTCACTGCAGTTTGGGAATTAATTCCCTAGCTCCTCAAAGGTTTGAATTTCTCATAAAAATGCAGCGGCACGATGGTAAAGTGTCTACCTAGTGTGCGATTGTCCTGGGTTTGACTCCCAACAATGCCAAAAAAAAGAACGCTTACCAACTAACTGCTCACTGTAGTTCGGGAGTTGGTTCACTAGGTCTTAAGAGGTTAGAATTCCTCAGAAAATTGTAGGTCCCAGTGCAGTATGACCCTTGTATCGTAGAACTCTCACAAATAAAAATGGAGGTCCACTTCCCTACAGTAGTGTAGTGATGACGCTTACATCCATTGCAGGGTTGCCAGATTGGGTGCATTTCCGCCAATTGGGTTACTTTTTTTTGCGGCCAGCTCAAGAAATTAAATTTGGGGGCAAGGCAGATTCTTGGGTGTGATAAAATTTCAAAACTCTATTTTGAACGTATTTTGTTTTTGACTATGTGATTCTTTTAAAAAAAAAATGTTAGATGTATTAGAAAAATAAAAGTGCAATAGGCATATTTTTTTATCTCAGCGAAGTCTTTGACATTATAAATATGGATATATTACTTAAGATTAAACATCGTGGCTTAAGAGGAAAAATACATAACATCATAAAAAGTTATCACGAAAATAGGAAGCAATTTATTTATATTGATGATGTATAATCAGAAAAACTAGTAAACATGGCATTCCACAGGGATCAAATATTGGTCCACTGTTATACTTACTGTATGTCAATGACATATTCAATGTTTCAAAAGAGAAGAAAACCCTATTTGCAAATAACTCGAGTATAATAATAACAAACAAAAATTTAAAAGGTGCATTAAAAACAGCTATAGAAGAAATCTTGAAGTATGAAAAATGGTTTAATATAAATCAGATGAAGGTAAATGTAAATAGGCCCTGCGGTGGCGCAGTGTGGTAACGCGTTCTCCTATTGCGCGGCTAATCCGGGTTCGACTCCCAGCAGTGCAAAAAGAACGCTTACTCAGAGATCTCATAAAGATCGCACTGCTCACTGTAGTCCGGGGTTTGGTTCCCTAGGCCTTAAGAGGTTCGGATTCCTCGGAAAACAGTAGGTCCCGGCGCAGCATGACCATTGTAGTCTTTGAGCCGTAAAACCAAAAAGAAAGCGAAAGGGTAAATGTAAATAAAACTAAAATAATGCTATTTTGTGAATAAAAATAAAATTGATACTGATGTAAGAAATATAAAGATTAAGATCAAAGGAAAAGAAATAAGAGTTTTTTGAAAAAATAGACTTCATAGGAACAATTCTAACTAATGAACTGAATTGGAAGATACATATAAATAAAATAAGCAAAAAAAATGAGTAACGGGGCTGGAATGTTAAGGCAATTTTGAGACAGTTTACCAAAAAGAACAAAAATTAAATTATATTACTCAATGATACATAGTCATATGATTTATTACAGTGGCATATGGGGTAATTTAGGAACATTGAATACGCAGCTACTGATTAATATACAAAAAAAAGGCAATAAAGTTAATAAATAAAATTAACCAGTTTCATTGGAAAACATTTGCAACGAAACATAAAATCTCACAAATAAATAAAATCCATCGTAACTACTGTGTGTTAAATAAGATGTTGGAGAGCATAAAGGAAAATAAACATAATGGAATAATAACAACATGAGAGAAATAGAAAATATAATGGCTATTATTTACCCAAAATAAGAACAGAATTAGGAAGAAACAATATTAATTATAAAGGAGTTAAAATGCGGAATGACTTACCAATTGAAATAAAGAACATAAACAGCAACAAACCATTTAAAAAAGGTTAATGAAAAAATTACTAGATGATGATGTAAATGCTAGGGAACATTATTCAATAGAAGTCATCTAGTGCAGCGGTCGCCAACCTTTCAGACCTCATGAACCACTAAATTCATAATTTTAAATCCCGCAGACCACATTCCGTGAATTTAGTGCAATATAAAGGTGGAAATTGTCATTCAGAATATGAGAATTTCTTAGAATATTATTTTTGTTTTATTATTAATAAAACATTAAAAATGCAAATAATGTCCAGATTTTTCTGCGGACCACCAAATTTTCTTGCGAACCATCAGTTGGCAATCGCGGATCTAATGGACAAAATCTCCGAAAGGTCTTTAGCTCGTTATACTTTCTCAATATTTACGTGTGACCTACTTCAGGTGGTAATCCATGACAAATTGACTATACACATGCATATACAGTAGAACCTCCATATAGCGAAGTTTTGGTAAATCCCCATGGTCATTACATATGAAAGTGTTTCTATATAACGAAATAAATTTATATATAGCGAAATTTTTAACTACCAAAACAGAAAATACAATGGTCACGTCAGTGACATCACCTTCCCTAATATTGTGGGAATACAATACGGTTTTAAGATAAATGGCAAACAAACAGAATAAGGCATGTCTAAGGGACTTTAAACTCCCTAATAAAGAGTTTTCCTAAGCACACACGCACCTGTGTCTGGTTTCCCCATACAGTGCAAAGCTGCTAGGCTAGTAACAGGCCCCACTTGTCCTTGAATACGCTGTATGGTTTGAAGAGTAGTACTCGTCACGCATTCTTGCTCGGTTGATTACCAGAAATCCAGACCTTGCAAATTTCCCACAGGGGTGCTAACACTTGTATGATGAATCAACACCGCCATTTGTTGTGCAGCAGGATGTTAGAAATTTTTCTACAAAAGCATGAATGTGTATGAAAGAAGCATTAAATACGTTTTCATTTTAAGATAAGAATTTTTCAACTCTCTTTTTTTTTTTTTTATGTGCCTGTATATTTCACACTTAAAACGTCTATTTTTAAATGGTTGAATGTCATTTATGAGAAACAGTCGTTAACTGAAAAATAGGATTTTAATTGTGGTATCATATTGCCCTGTCCTGGTTCATGAATACATCGTTTCCA
>QLNU02015003.1:158681207-158691492 GCA_006491805.2 Dysdera silvatica
GTTAACAAGTGATTATGCTCCAGCAACCCCAGTACAAACTCATCATTTTTTTAAAATTATTTTTAGCAAGGATAATTGTTATGTTGGGATTTCAACCCAACATATCTTTACCTGAAATTTCACCCTGGCTAGCAATGTATATTTTATTTAATAAATCTACATGACTATTAAAAAGTTATCGCATTCTCTTAAAATTCTACATCAGTAGATACCTTTAACAGCAAGACCCTAAATGCAATCTGTACAACTGAAATTATCATTTTGATGACGAAATTTTATTTCATTATAAATATTCCTAAGTTCAAATTAAATAATGTTACCACTTTAAGGTATTAAATACACGAAGAATTGCTATCAATTAATTATCAAAATTGGCTTAATATTTTTTTTAAATACGTAATGCAAAAATTGTTTTATATAATTTAAATGATGATATTTCAAAATTCCCATAATTTTCAAAAACCTTTGTTTTGGGAATTTTGAAAATTTCCTTTCCAATAAAACCTTTTTTTCCCGGGTTTAAATCGAATTTTTTCCAGCCTTTACATCTCTGGCCATGTTAAGCTACTTCATTGTGATGAGTTTTTCTCTTTTTTTTTGTGAATTTTTAAAACTTTTATGAATTTTGACTGATCATATAGTTCAACTTGCAATGAAATGTACTTAAAAGAGACTTTTTTTTTTTTAGATTGCGACTCAGGAAAAAGATATCAATAATTTTTCTGAACAAATTAAGAAATGTATGATTGAAGAAAGCAAGCTGAAATCGGTTGTCAGTGACTTGGAAAACGAAATCAGGGAACTACAAGAAAGAATCCAAAATAAAAATGATACCATTCAGACACTGGTAAATGATTGTTAAACAAATGACGCAATGTGATAAATTGTTTTTTAGAACAGTTTTATTTCCCGTTTAGTCAGATGTGATTAAACATTTAATAGTTAATATTTTTCGCTTTATAACTATAATGCTAATATTTAATGAATTTAATAGTTCATTCTTATGGAACTTTGAAAGGGTTCATTTTTTTATGACCCATATTTGTCCCCTCGTACCGAAATGTAAATAAGTATATTCAATGTGTTTCCCCTTTTTTTTTTTTCACTGCTTGGTTAGTCTTAATCAAGGCCAACTATATTAATATACTCCCGCTCACGTGAGCCTAACGCCATAGAAAACCTGTCCCCAAATTTTCGCAGTGGCGATTCTCTCAAGCAGTTTTTCTCCGACAGAGGGCGCCTGCTACCTGGGTTAATATTCTCAATTTAACAGACTATAAATGCCAATTAATAGCCCAGTTTCTGATTACATACAGAAATATATTGCTTTTTGCTCAAAAAGTTATCGTATTTTATTTTCCAACGACGTTGATGATATCGTGATATGATAAACTTTCATAACAAATTTTAAAATAAAATTTAAATCTTACATACCTTTTTCTACTCTTTTATTTACACTGAAGACGGTTTATTGGATGAAATGATTTCTCAGGCATGATTAATAACTGATAATGAATTGATAGTTTACACTGAAAGCTAAATTGCAAAATGCATATAAAAGCAGACTTTATTTTAATGGTTAATAAAATAGAATTATATAGAATTTAAATCAACTAATTAATAATTTAATTATTTTTATTATAATTAATTATAAAATAAAGAATTAATTAGAAGGCTTGACACCTGTTTGGAAAGACTTTAATGGAATGTTAATGAAATTAACACATGAATTTACAATAAACTGATGATATAACTACACAATGTATAATACATAATTTCTAATAACTTTTGACACAAGTCAGATTTTTAATACACTGCATGATAAAAATAAAGTATCAGGTATTCATGAATAGCAATTCTTTCCAAAATAATTTTACTTGAAAATACAAACTACATAATAGAACAGCATGTCACCGAAAAAATAAAATACAGAATAAACACTTACTGTGTCCCTAATACTGCAGATATAAATATGTTGGATGAACTTAAAACAATTAATGCACCTTAGCTTAGCTACTACAGAGTAAAATTATGAAGGGGAAACAAATTACCTTTACGTGAGATATTTGTAATCCATTGTATTCGAAGGGTTTCTTCACTTGGAAATTCGTGAAAGGATACATTACTTTTTCCTGACTGCGATTTACAAAATGGAACACAATAATATACTCCCATTATTATCACAAATAAATATCATGTAAAAATTGTAGAAAACCCAGAAACCCTTTTTAATCTTCGGTTAACTGCTGCAAACACATGAAAGCATATGGCATGTTTGTACCTGTGATTTGGCGTCCCCTATGAACAACCCCAGTAATTACTCCAACAGAAAGTGGGGACACCCTTAAAATTCACGTGAGCGGGCCTGTAGTAATCTAATTGGCCTTGGTCTGCATAATAGTCATTGTCCAACATAATTAAAGGACTTATAAACCCAATGGAAGAACACAGTCCATAAATCTACTTTTCTTCTGCTGATCCTGTCATCCCATATTGAAATGTAATAAAGAATGTCGAGCCCATTTCTAAGTGCCCACCTTTTTTTTTATTATTATATACAGGGTGTCTCAGCACCAGGGTTACAAAATTCTTGGAGAGGCAGGGTACACCTAGATGACTCGGAATCACATAGCAATGCTGGTCGCAAACCACTCACAGCGCTAGTTCTAAAACCGTCCAGCATGCACAAATAGTGACAACCAGTGCATGAGAAGCGCAAAATGCGATGTCCTAATCATCTATGCACTTGAGCAGCTGACCTGAGTTTTATCTGGCGCTTTTCACGCACTGGTTGTAAATATTTGTGCATGCTGGACGGTTTTAGAACTAGCTCTGTGAGTGGTTTGCGACCATCATTGCTATGTGATTCCGAGTCGTCTAGGTGTACCCTACCCTAGAAGTTTGTAACCCTGGTTCTGAGACACCCTGTATATAGTAATGAAAAAAAAATTGGGCACTTAGAAATGGGCTGGACATGCTTCATTACATTTCAATATGGGATGAGAGGATCAGCAGAAGAAAAGTAGAATTATGGACTATGTTCTTCCATTGGGTCTATAAGTCCTTTAATTATGTTGGACAATGACTATTGCGATCAAAAAATTCGGTGAATAATTTTATTACGAACAAAATAATAAGCTTACATGAAATTTGAATTAATCTCCTTCAGAATACTCTCCTTGGCTAGCGATTCACTTATCCCAACGTTGATTCCATGATTGGAAGCATTTCTAGAAGCCTTCAGCTGCTCCGTCGTGTCCCTCTCAATATCGTAAATGGTGTCAAAACGTTTTCCTTTTAGCAAGGTTGTTATTTTTGGGAAGAGCCAAAAGTCACATGGTGATAAATCCTGAGAATAAGGCGGATATGGACAGACAGGGACCTCTTTTTCGGCCAAAAACTCGTGGATCAGAAGCGAGGTGTTGCATGGCGTGTTCTCGCGATGAAGGAGGAAGCCATTGGCACATTTTTCTGGTTTCCTTCTCCGCACATCCTTTCGCAAACGTTGCCGTAAGCCCTTGTAATATTCGATGTTTACAGTTGTTCCCCTTGGAGCGAACTCTGATCGCACTGTGCCCTCACTATCCAAAAAAACAAAACAAAAAACCAATGAGCATGACCTAGACGTTCGACTTTGATTAACGTGCCTTCTTGGGGCGAGGAGAGCCACTCGCTTTCCATTGGAAACTCTGAATTTTCATCTTAGGGTCATAGCCATATACCCAACTTTCATCTCCAGTTATAATTTTGGCCATGAAGTCCGGATCTGTATCAAGACGAACCTTCAATTCCGTGCAAACTGACACACGATTTTCCTTTTGTTCGCCAGTCAAAAGTCCGGGAACAAATTTCATACTCACCCATCTCATTTGCAAATTATCAGCTAAAATGCTTTTCACAGACCCGTACGAGATGTTCAGTTCTTATGTAAGCTCTCGAATAGTCAATCACCTGTTTGAACAAATCATTTTTTCCACGTTTTGCACATTTTCGTCTGTTTGTAAGGTCGAAGGACGTCCTGACCGTTGCTCCTCTTCAACCAATTCATTTCTGCTTTTAAATCACCCATACCACTTGTAAACAGTCTTCAGAGCCACCACATTATTGCCATACACTGATTTTAACATTTCATGAGCTTCTTTGGCACTTTTTTGCAACTTAAAACAAAACTTAATGTTAACACATTGTTTGAAATCCATGATGTGCGACAGACACGGTAAACACGACCTCACTCTTCCAGCTCTGGAAGCTGACTGACCCAACTTGTTCAAACTTGCCACTGACTGTCTCAACGAATCAGACTATTGGACTTATTACTTTAAATGGATGTAGCGACAGCAGTTGCTGGTATAAAAATTCATTCACCGCATTTTTTGATCACACCTTGTATGTGTGTGTGTGTGTGTATTTTTTACGTGTTCTGCCTTGATAGCCATACATAACTGAAGGACTTACAGACCAAATGGAAGAATATAGTTCATGAATCTGCTTTTCGTATGTCAATCCTGCCTTTCTCCCTCCCTCATATTGAAATGTGATTAAATATCTTTAGCACTTCTCTAATTTGCATCTTTTTCCTTTGCTGCATGTTCAGAATTCCTAGTGGTCATCATTGGCTGTATCTAGCTTAACAGGTGGGCTTACAGGGGCCCTTACTCAAGCAAGCAGATAACCTCAAATTAACAAAGTTTATTAGCTTTTTTCCTTATTGCAAAACTTTCAAAATGTAAAAGTTGGTGTAAAAAGGACACCGAAGAAAAAAACCCATTATCAAGCCAAGAGCCTCTGATTGCTAGCTGAACATGATGTTTCACTTTCTAAAAATGCAATCTGAGCATTAAGCAAAATCTACATGTAGTAGTGTTTGCCTACTGCGCATATCTATATTTCGTCATTTAAACTAAATTTATAAATTTCAATAGTTGGGCATCACACCTAAATAATGTTGCAAGTAAAATCAAGATCTATATCTTCATATTGAAAGCCTTTGCATCCGTGTGATTTTATAAATTTCAATTTCAGCAAGACCGCCTTTTTGCTCTTAATGAAAATAAACAGGAACTAGAGAAACATGAATATGTTGCCAGCTTCTGTTATGATTTTCTGCGGAAGGATATAGAACCACGAGATCAGCAGATTGCTGCAGACAAGAAAAATTTGACAAGGGTAAGATTTCATTTAATATAAAGTTGTGATCTAGCTTATATTTATCAACTGTGTTGAGCATCAAAAAGGGAACTATCAACAAAGAACAACTGGAATAGTTATTAGATGCAAGAATATCATGACCGAAGAAGTATGCTTAAACAAAATGAATCAATGTGAATCAGGAGACACGTTCAAATAATTTAAAAACGAGCGGCAGAGAGAATAGCATATATAAAATGTCTCACAGAGACCTTCATTTAGCAATGGATAGATAATAAAATTGAATATATTATGATCAATACCCAATCATTATCCATCCATCCATCCATGCATGACAGATTGAATATTATGATGAATGTTCAACGATTATCTATTCGTGGATGAATGATTAAATGTGATAATGAAAAGAAGGTAAAATATTAAGAAATAAGGTGTTGCTTAACTATCACGTATTCCTCAAATAATTATATGTGCATCAATAACTACTAGAAATTAATAATTGCTATATAATGTATATTCATTATTCGGTATTACTATTGATTAATATAGCCTATTTGTTTCTGTCTTTGTACGCTCATGATAAGTACAAAATCGCACATATGGGGTGTTTCGGCGAATTTGGTGGCTTTGAAATCGCCATGAAAGCTAAATGCTTTTATTTATTTAGATTTAATGTATATAAACACGATGTACATATAAAAGTATTCATTTTTTTTAATTTTATAAATTTGACAATATTAACAATTTAATGTATGAATAATGAAAGTTTTAATTTCTTTAAAATAAAACAGGTTTGTTAGCAAATTTTTTGTCATTAGCCTACCACAAATCACACCGAATTTCATGAGAGGTCATTTCACAGTTGTAAAATCCCAGTATGGTGTGCAATATTTTCGTTTGGAAGTACTGGTCCTTATTTGAAGATGTGGAAGACAAAAAGAGCCATAACTGTGATCAGACCATGTTGCATTCACATTTTGGAGATCTTCTTATGTTATTGCTATATAGCATATAGCCACATAAATATTAAGCACGGACTCGCATAAATATGCATAAGGAACAGAATTACACGAATATGCATAAAGCATAGAAATCCTAAATGGCATAGCTTATAACATGTTAACATGTTAACTTGGGTTAACATCCAAGGAGAAAACGTGTGTTATTTTGGTAGATCTTATCACTATAACCATCTTCAATAGGCAAAGATGGATTGCCTTATCTTCTAAAAAAGTGTGGAACGGTATCATCAGTACACCAAATTGAAGTCAGTAGATATAATCATCAATTCATTATATTTTTTCAAATTTACGCCATTTTTATTTCAGGGTACGCTAATTTAAATCACTCTTTTTTAAAAGAATCATTGATTAAAATCAAAATCTAAGCTGTATTTTTTATTTTTCATTACGGTTTGATTATATTTTAAGTCAAAATAAGCTACAGAAGGATATATATTATTAAAAAAAGAAAGGAAATAAAAATACACTCTAAAATACACCCTAAGAATGTCCTATTTTTCAACTGAAATTCTCTGCTTCTCTTCTTTGTGAATGTGTGAAGACAATGACCAGAGGGATAACAGTATTCATTAATTGAGATAATAGTGACAACTGACAAACAAATATTTAACTTTTTGGCCACTAACCAACAGACATTACTTATAAACTTGTTTTTCAAGTACTTGATTGTGTACACTTTAGATTGTTGCTGAATACTTGACTTGTCAGAGAAAAGAAGGGTCTTGATGTGGTGGTGTGGGAAAGGGGGGGATCAGTAGGCTCAAGCCCCCACATTGGATACCAAAACACATTATTTTTTCACATTTCATCACTTTTAAAAGATTTGAACACTCCTCTCCATAATTTTTGAACTGCTACGCTACTGGCTTAGTACTATAGAAAATACAAGTTCAAACATTTTCTAACTCTAAAGTGGCAGGTGGAAAAAAGATCTTGTGCGGCGTCATTTTACTGAAGTTGCAACAGTGTTGCCTGACACTGTTGCAACTCAAAAGAAACGAAAGTTGCAGTACAAGTTCTTATTAACATAGTTTAATTTTCTTTTACTTTTCAATTTCTAAGAAGTCTTCATTCGTAAATTCGTTTGTGCTTCAAGAAAATCATTTTCATTAGTCGATGAGACTTGGAGTTCTATTCTTTTGCCAATAGGTTGCTTCTGTATTCTGCTGCAGTATCTTTGTAGGTTCTTCAAGTGTTTCAAAAATTGCAAAAAATAAAGGCACTTTCTTCTACACATCTTCTTTACCAGTCTGTAATTTTGTTGCAGGCAGAGGTTATAGTTCTTATTGCATCAAAAACGTTAAATAACTTTTATTTAGTTTTTTAAGCATTGTGCCTCGCTGGTTATTAATTGCTTTGATTAATATTTGAAATATGTGGTAAAGTTAAAGAGTTTTAAATGTTGTTTTGATATCTTGGTCAAAATGAAAGTGGTATTTAATGATAATAGCTTTATTCTAGTATTAAGATGGGGTGATGTTGAAGAGAAGAAGGATGCCCAGGTTTGAAATAACTATCACAGTGTGGATAGATCTTCGGGCACATCATTAAAAAAAAATAATTGTAAAGCTGAGAATTCTTAAAGTGAAGGAACTACTTATGTACAAATTTAAAAGGACTTAAGATAAAGATAATGATAAGACCTAAGCAGGGGCGGACTGGGCCCCAGGGCCGGTATGAAGACTTCTGCCTGTGAATTGACAAGGATTCGCCACCTCCGACAATCCAAGTTTGCCCTTTGAGATGACCCAGATCGCCCCTGGACCTAAACCCTTTTATATTATATTAAAAAAAGAACCTAAATCGTGTCATAGAATATCAATACTAGAAGATTAGTTTTAATCATTTTGATCTTTTAAAAATATTTTAAAAGTACATGCCATTTTTACATATTTATATGTTTAGAAATTTACAATATTTCTGTTAAATTATGATTTTAATTTTTCTAAATATTTTAATGTAATTGTTTTTTAATTTGGATTGCCGCATTTTCTTAGCATTTACATGCTCCAACGTTTAACTTAATTAAATTTTAGAAACGCACTGTAAATTGTACTCTCTAACAAGCTCAAATTTAAAAGTAACTAGTTAATTTAAATAAAAAAAATCCAAATTAAATAAAAAACATGATTTTTTTGATTTTTTTAAAAAAACATGATTTTTTTTCATATCTTGTTTTTTTCTAGCTTATTAATGTGGTACAAAAATTAGAAAAGACTACTGCGATGAGTCAGAAGGAGGTCAAGACTTTGACTGAAAGGCTACGAAGTGCTGAAAACGATATAAAAAATGCGAGACACAAAGTAATAAAAAATTTTCTTTTATCAGAATATTTTAAAAGATAATGCTAATTAAGTATTTTGAGCAAGGTGTCTATGGATCTGGAAAACCTGGAAAAGTCAGGGAAATTTGAAATTCATTGTTATAATAAATAACTTATTAAAATAATTTTCCTGAACTGTGCTTTTCATACCACATTGCATACTGAAAATTTTGAAAAACTTGTACTTTTGACTAAACTTCTTCCAAAAGTTACCATTTTGCACCAAAACTAATATAATTTATATAAAATTATTAAGCCCATATATTTTTCAGAAGAAAATGTTTGCCAAATATATAACTAAAACTTGAAAAACAAAAAGTGTTTTTAGCTAAATTATCTAATCTGTAAGGGGTTTTGATCATACCAATCTCCTTTGCCTTATATACAGTCATACACATTTTAAATGAAATAGAAGATGAAGCATCAGCTTTGCGATTATATAGTTAAACTCTTTTATAATAAATACAAAAAGGGCTGGATGAAAATGTTGCTGTAAATATTTAATTAATGCAAGTTTTTAGTGTAAAGAAATACACTTTTTAATACAGCTTTTGAATTTGTAAATTCACTGTAATTGAGTTATAAATGGCTTTGGGGTTTGTGTTAGTGGATTTTATGGTCTTGAAACTTGTTTTTATTACGCAAATTTTAATGCGTTGTGTGTTGTTTACTGTAATTAGCGACTGGAAATCGATTAAGCTTTGATCTGGAAAACCTGGAAAAGTCAGGGAAGTTTGAAACAGAATTTGGGTAGACACTTTTTTTGAGGCATTCCTTTTATATATATATGCTCTAAGTAAGCTGGCTTTACTTCCTGAACCTTATGAACCCAATTTGAGATTTATCAAGGAAAGGGACTAACAGTTTTACGAGGAATCCAAATGTTGACTGGCTCATCTTACCTCCAGAATCAAATGGGAGACCATGGGGTAGTAAACAAAGGCTTTGCCTCTCTTTTTACCACCTTAGCATCTTTAAAGTATTGCCTGATTTTTAAACTGAAGAAGTGTTGCCATTTATAACTGAAAAAGAAAATATGAACGTCTCATTATGAGCTTTCTAATCCACAATAATGATAGGAATTTCAACTGACCCTGTTATGATTCCTCGGTTGCTGTAAATCAGGGTTGCCCAACATACAGCCACACAATCCGTCCTGCCAACAACTGTTTGGAATGAAAAAAAAAATCCAACAGAAGTTTTAAATTTTTTTTTTCAGAAATTGAGAAAAACTGCATAGGTGACCCCTTTTCATATCACAAGTGAGCAAACAATCGGAAAACTCTGGGGTTTTTTTTTTCAGAACTTGCTGAAACCATTGACCCGTGAGATCCGTGAAAATTTTGTAAGTGGCCCGCTGCCCAAAAAGGTTGGACAGCCCTGATGTAAATGAAACAAACAATTCTAGTTTGAACTAAACCATGGGTTCACTTGAAAATTTCTATAACTTAACTCATCCGTGCTTAATTAACTGGTTAGTTTAGTTTGACCATTTAGCATTCAGGCAATATTCATCACATTAGAGTATATTTGTGTATTTAGCATAGTTTTTGGGCTAAAGCGATTGCTTTATATGACAATATTAGTTCGGCTATTTGGTGTGATGAGTATACTCTTCATAACTAGTCAGTGCCAAATTAAAGTATGAGCCAATAGGGAAGTATTTCAGGCCAATGTTTTTTCCAGGTAATGCCACGGAAGCTTAAGCAAAAAAACAAAAAAAGGTTTGTAAAAGGATATTGAAATAATTCCCATACCATGGGCACAGGAATACCTCAGCCCAGTCTCATTA
>QLNU02015003.1:158691592-158706815 GCA_006491805.2 Dysdera silvatica
GGGTTTATTCCCTCATTTCAATATTCCCGGGTTTTTTGTATCTCTAATCATGGTATACAGGGCACCAACGAACCGAATAGTTATATCCCTCCTGAGGGTAAGAGGTGGCGAAGGGTCTCTCGGGACAAAAATGTCTTGGGAAAAAAGACAAAATGTCACAATGTGTCATTGTGAATGTGTCATCATCACAATTCGTCACAATGAATTGTGGTTTGTGCAATAAGTATTCATAGTGATCTCTGATACCCATGCTAAAGCACAATTTCTGGGGGAATCCATTCTGCTGAGTAAATAAGATTAAAAATATAAGTGACGGGTTTTGTAATTTCATGAACAGTATATTTAACTAGAACCAGATGAATAGCATCTGACATAGTTCCTTATACACATTGAGACTGTTGATTATTCAAATTGCCTCTGAATTAGTGATTTCCATTAACAGCATAGAATCAACGATGTTGTATTCACGACAATTTTAAAATATTATTATAAAAATTATTTGATAACAAATATGGAAAATTTACAAAATATCCATTAAGGATGTTACAAATACGATTTGTTTTTATTATTGTTGCTTGTGTCATTTTTGGTTTATTAATTTGTTTTGCAATAGTGCTCAATCTTGCAATGAATTTATTGATTTCGGTCCAGGTTTTTTATTATTTGTTGATTTCCATAATGTGGAGAAATGCGGTGGCTTTGTGTATTTTATTTTAATATTTAATCTGTTATAAAACGCTTTAAAGTTGGCATACTTCGCTTGTGATTTGATTTTTTAAAAATTAAAAAAAGTTTGCTCTTAGTCCCAATTCCGCTCAAGATTATGGTTGTGATCCGCGGTTTACAAATGCACTTATTTTTATTTTTTTAAGGTTAAACATATATCATAATTCTTTTTGAAGTTGTCGAAAAAACATGCGAGTAAACAAGTGATGATTTGCTTAAAGAATATAAATCATTCCAATCTGTGTCTTGGAGCTTGGTTTTAAGGAACAATAGGTTTACTTTTTTGAAAAATCATAGAGAAAAGTAAAGTTACCACACTATTTAATTTTTACAAAGTGATAACCACCACAAATATGGGATGATGATCACTGATTTGGAATATAATGACACCGCGCTATGGAGTGATAATATTTGTAATACAATGATCAATGATGGTTGTGAGTATCTTGTGATTCTAGTTGGATTTTGAATACAATTTTCAAATCCAAATGATTAAATTAGGTCCATAAATTGATGTGCCCATGTGTGGGGTTTTCAAATTTTCTACGAGTAGTATGCAAATCAATATTTAGATCTCTCAGGATGACCAGCTGCTGTCCTAGTAAAGTAACGAATGTGTACAAATCCTGAAAATTCTCAAAATATTATCACGAGGTTTCAGCGGGTGCTCAATATAAGCAACCATGATAAAAACTGCATATGTTTGTATTGAAAATATTTCAAGGGAAGGAAAAACTCTTATCCACCACGGCATTAAGGTGAATTTATGTGTTTTATTTATATAAATTGCTACATTGCCCCCTTCTTTCTAATCTGTTAATACTGTTGTGCCCAAAGTTTTTTTCTTTTATTCATATTTTATGTATGAAGACTTCTGGGTACATATCTGGGATGTGGCCAACAGCTTAACATGATACCAAAATTTCAATACGAAATCCTAATTATTCTTTTGGCGTATAAAAAAGTGACACATACCTTTTTCTGTGCAATGATGTTGGCTTCCTTCAGCCTTTCTACTTCTTCTTTATGGACTTGAATTTCAATGGAGAAGCCGGATTTCGCTTCTTTAATTTCATTGTCCACTTCATCTTCAATTTGGTCCCACAGTTCTTTGTTCCTTAGATTTGCAGCTTCAATTTTCTCAGTTTGCTAAAACAGTAGTATAATTAAGGTAGTAGCATGTTTATTATCATTTTGCTCTAAAATTAGATACGAGAATTATATTTTAAATCCTTGAATAATATAAAAAAATGTCATGTCAATACCTCGTTTATGATTCTTTGTTTTTCTGATAGCTGCATGCCATACGATTTATTCAAAGAAGCAACTTCAGTTTGATGCTTTTTTGTCAGGCTACTTATTTCTTCTCTCAAAGCTTGTTCTTGATCCTTACATTTTTTTATTAGAGCGTCCTCGTCTTCATGCATGCTTCGAAGTTTTTCTCTTGTGTTCTTTTCTAAGGAAACATACATACCCCACATCAAAAAAAATAAGAAATAAATTTTGCAAACAATGGTATTAAAAAAGAAAACGAATGCGTAAATCTTTAAGTACGTTTTATTTCTTAAATATGTTACTTTTTTTTGGAAGATATTCGAATCCAAATTTTACTATTTACGAGTAGATTATATCCACAACAGAACTCCAATTATCTGAATTTCTCATAACAGAAATGGTTTGTCGCATTTATTACTTTTACCATTAATGCTTTCGGTAAAAAATTGTCATTTATTTTTATAATGTTAACAAATTTGTATTGGCTAACTAACTGAAGACGAGCATTCGCAATGACGTATTCCCCAACGTGAATGATTTTCTGCTCCTGGTGCAGAAAATAATCCTTTTTTTTGCATTTAATCATCCGATACAATCACACCATTGGCTATATGATGATAGAATTACTCTAATCAAATACATAAAAAGGTTAAACACTGGTAAAATAGCAATGAAAAAGATCACTCAAGCTTTCGGACGCATCTTGGGAAACTTACAAACTACACGGGAAAGCCATTAATACATCACAACCACTTCCAGAAACTTATAAACAACTCTTACTCTGAAATGTATGAGACATCCCCAAATTAGGTAACCCGCAGTGTGGGTTTCTCATTGGTCCCTATTGGGGTTCTTCCATGATTCTATTGGAGGCCTCCCATTGGTTCTCATTGGGTTTTCCCATTCTGCGGGACTACTCTGATGAAGGGTTTTCCAGAAATTTCAAGTATAAAAAAGAGACAGAAACATAACATCGTCATTACTCCTGATGAAGGACTGCTGCTGATGCGTCCGAAAGCTTGAGTGATCTTTTTCATTGCTATTTTACCAGTGTTTAACCTTTTTATGTAATTTCCTCCCTGGTACCCTGTATTTTATTTCTATCTAACTAAATAGTCAGTTATGGTGAGTAACAGGACTCATTGTGATTCAGTCAGATATTTGATCTCAGATTCTGATAACACAAAGTGACATTAATGTGTAAGACACTCCCCTGTTAGGATATCCGACCCATATTTTTAAAATATTCATACATTATGAAAAAAAAAGTATAATTCACACAAAATTCAAATTTGCACTATTTGGAAAATATTGTGCAAGTCGGTTTTATGTATATTATTTCATGAAACACAATGTTTTTTCATGGTGAATCAAGTATTATGATGAGCTTTATCATTATGGAAACTGATGCCCCTAGTACGTTATAAACGAGGTATTTATGATTTAAAAATAATGCTTCCTACCCATTTGACTCAAATCATTTTTTCCTGTTTCTATAAGTCGGATGATCTCTTCTTCGTGTTTGTACAACATATCACGCTTTTCATGACTTAGTTGCTGAAATATAAAAGAGAGTGAAAAAATGAACAACCACATCTTATCTGCTTTAGGAAAGATATATATATATATATATATAAAATTATTTGGGTATACTGACATGAATATTACTATTTAGCGAAGAAATTTGCTTCTCAAAATTTTCGCTCATGTTTTTCATCTGCTGTTTGAAGGACATCTCCTTTACAGAAAGTTGATACTGGTTTTCAAGTTGTATTGAATTCAGCCGTGTCTCAAGATCTTTGATCATGGCAAACTGAAAGAAGAAAAGAATGTCTCTAAATATGTTCAACTAACGTACATTATTTAAAGACCTTTAAAATATTGCAAATGTTTAATATTTGCTTAAAGTATCTTAAGTAGTCAACATTGAGTTTTAGCATCATTGAATGAACTAACGCTTGTGTGATTTGAGTATCTTTAAAGTATTTAACACTTATTCTCTAAGTAGCTTTAGAACAAGTACTCAACAGTTGTCATCTAGGTATCTTTAAAGCAAGCGTTTAATGTCAGTCCTCTGAGTGTTTTAAATGAATGAATGAATGAACAAATAAATGAAAGAAAGAATAACTATTGTCCTATAAGCATTTTAATTCAATTGTTTTATATCTAAAATCTGTACTCAATTAATAAGGCATGTGTTCAGAGCACAGCATTCAACATTTAATGTGTGTTGAATGCTGTGTACTGTCAACATTCAAAATCAAATCAAACTTTATTTCCTAATAAATAATAAACATCTAAAGTACGTATTCAACACATTTATGAACGGGGTAATAATGGATATATTAAACAAGTTCAATGCTAACTTGGTGGTCAATGTTTTAGATATATAAATACTTCTAAAGAAATTACAGAAAAAATTATTCATGAATGTAGAAATAGAGAATTGTTGTCCATGTTTGATTTTAATCTCTGAACCAGAGAAGACTTTGTATTTTGTTTGTGAGGTTTATGGTACAATAAAAGATAACACTTGAAGGAGAACGTAAGTATCCAACATTCAATTTTTAAGTACTTCTAATGTAGATTTTAAAGTTAACTTCAAGTATATTTAAAATAAGTCGCCAACATTTACCACAAAAATGTTAAAATTCATTTTGAAAAATTAGGTAATAAAAAAATAGGTAAATAAACAACTTACGTGTTGATGCAGAATTTCTTCTTCAATCAAGACTGCTGTAGAAAACTTGACAATGGGCTTCTCCGTTTTCCCCTTTTCATAGATTTTCCACAAACATATCATACCATCTTTCCCAGCTGTTACAATGAACTCATCCCCAATGGCAACCTTTAGCTACATAAAAAATTCACATTCACTTTCAAACAAATTTGACATTGCGGGACATGACATCCAGAGTTTTGTAACCATAAACATTTCAAACCAAATTGTACAGAATAGCATAAAAATAAAGCATATCTGACAAGGTTTTCTCCTTATTATTAGAACGATCACTTTGCTGGTTGCTCAGTTACAAAAAAAGCATTCAAAATTATCAAAAAGCAGAGAGAGAGACAGCTGTATTTCTATGGTTATGACATTTAATACATTTCTTACAAAATCTATGTGGATAAAATTTCCTTATGCCCCAAACATAAAGATTATTTCTTTACACATTGAATAACTCACTAGTTTAGGTTACGCACGTTTTTAAATTTTTAAAAAGTACTGGCTTTTACTACAGTCTTTGATTTTACCATGTTTGGCGCAGTATAGCCCAGATGCTCTTGCGCCATAAAAAAGCCAAACAAACAAACCAAAACTAATTTAGGTTAGAATAGAAAAATACTTTCTTGTACTCAAGCTGCAAACAGCCTAGCAGGCCCGCATTTAGGGAGGCGTGAGTGGTTCCTTTGAGCAAGGCACCAATACAAGGAGAATGCCAAATTGTTTAATGACTCCTGTATGGAGCATAAATTTCCTTTGATCACCTAATCACCCAATACTTAGAGGAATTACCCTTTACCACGTATGTGTTTAATTTAGTGTGTATTAAAAGAGCCCCCTTTCCGACTAAATCAAAATGTGAAATTACAAGAATGAACGAACTTGTTTAACTGGACAGAAGATCAATAGCAAAATCCACATTGTATACATCTTCATACATGCATACTACAGCACTGTTGAAGACAATGAATGAATTATGCAGAAGGGTGCTGCCAAAGGTAGCACGGTGATCCCCAGACAGGAGGTTTACGTTGCACAAACTAACTGTAAGATGCAAGTTGGGGTTAGGGGGGGATAGTCAACCATGCATGGCGCACAAAGATGAACACTTGCAGAAATCATTCTGTAACGTAAACCGAAGCCAGCAGACTACCACAAAGGACAATCACAGCCCGTGAATCGGAACCACACCCTGAGGTAGGCCAAAGCTCCTGCAGGAACTTAAAAAGTCCCATAATAAAAGTCTGAGGTGATGCAGGCTGGCCGAGATAGAGATCGGCTTCAAAACCAGAAGCGAGGGAAAGATATATCCCACTCGTTCAAGAGACAGAGCCAGTATCCCATCATCCATGAGAGGAGAAGATGACCATTGATCATAAACAGGAACCAAGGCCCCATCAATTAAGACTGAGGAGAAACCACATCTCACCCGCCCAAGAGCTAAATCCCGTCTCTTCTGAAGACAAAAGTCGTAATATGTATGCAAATGTACCCAATTGCTAATCTCCGCCGAAGAAGTCTGAGAAATACTGTACACTATTTTTGATAACTGGAATGATGGTTTATGACATGGTGTAATTTTGAATACCAGTGTATATTAAGTATGGTACATTTATACACTTCCGATCACAAATGCTGGTTGACTATCATGAACATATCTGTATGCTTTTGGTCTGGGCCATTCCTGATCCATTAGTTACTCAGGTGCCAAAGCAGTGTTATAGCTTTTGTTAAGTCAATTTTATTCAATTAAGAATTTTTTATGTACGGTGTTTACTTTTGCATGTATATATGTGCATAGTTTTAAACAGTTATCATGCAAAGAAGAATTTTGTTTTTTGATTTTCATTTTCAAAAAATAAAACACACAAAGGACCTTGATATTTTCTTTGCTTCAATGATCAAAGATGATATAATCATAAACAATCTGCAATCACCCTTGTATTTAGCCACCCAGGTGCAGAGGTACCTTTACCACCCCTTGCAAGGAATGGCCCTGCTTTTGGTCGCCAAAAAATACGAGGGCGAATCAGAAAGTCTTTGCCCCTATTTTTTATTAACCAAAATAAGGTACCTACAGGTAATTACAAATATACGTACTATTCTACGTACCTTACACTATTTTTCCACATAGTCCCCACACCGATTCAGACATTTGTCCCATCACAGCACTAAATTTGGGACGCCCCTGTGGTAGAATTCATCTGGCTGACTGTGGAACCACCGTCGGACTGCTGTCTTGGCTTCATCGTTGCACGTGAATCGCTGTCCTGCCAGGAACTTCTTCAGCGGACCGAAAACGTGGAAATCACTAGGGTCGAGGTCCGGACTGTATGCAATCAGAACCGCCGACAAGCTCCGGTCATTTCACTGGGAGAGTCTGGACCACCCACCATACAGTCCGGACCTCGCCCCTAGTGATTTCCACGTTTTCGGTCCGCTGAAGAAGTTCCTGGCAGGACAGCGATTCACGTGCAACGATGAAGCCAAGACAGCAGGGACGAATTCTACCACAGGGGCATCTTAAATTTAGTGCTGCGATGGGACAAATGTCTGAACCGGTGCGGGGACAATGTGGAAAAATAGTGTAAGGTACGTAGAATAGTATGTATACTTGTAATTACCTGTATGTACCTTATTTTGGCTAATAAAAAATAGGGGCAAAGACTTTCTGATTCGCCCTTGTATTAACATGTTCACTATGAACCGTAAGCCTATGCAGAAAGTTCGTAGAGGAGTATATTGAAAAATTAAAGCTCAATGGGGGGTTACAGAGCTACAACTCACATATTCCTATGTTAAATATACAAAATTTCATTGCAATGGGGGGTTACAACCCCATGAACACCACCTGCGTACGCCAATACTATAGCGTATGGAGGGGGTGTTCATGCATACGCCAATACTATAGCGGTATCGACATTTAGTACCTTCAAGATTGACTTTATAAGGTAGAGGTATCAATATTTAACACCCTGTCATTCTATTAGTAATTCGAGTAGGAAAAGACCAACACTGAACGGTAGTGCATACCTGTGCCTCGGTAAATGTTGAAACTTTGTTGAGTCTATTCTCCACCCACATATTTAATCATCTGTTGATATTATAGCCTTTTTTTTTTTAAAAAAAAATCTTTATACATCTAATATCCAGATTTTATAAAACAGTGACAATGTTTGTAAAAGCATTCACATAATTCTGGGCATTAATATGTGTTGTGCATTGTGTAGGTATTCATACCGGGATTCTTACGCAATCTGAAATAATCAGAAAATTTAAAATCGTCCCTAAAGGTCAGAGGAAAATTGAATTTTTTGGTCAAACAGGAAAAAATCAGGGAAAACCTTCGCAACCTGTCCGGAATAGCTAAATTTCATGCAAACATGAGGCTATTTTCCCCAAAACTGAAATTTAGTCCAAAGTTTTGCTTGCGACGCGTCAGAGAATTTTACCAAAAAGCCATTGAAAATCCGTGAAAAATCATGGAATTTTTTCGCCATGGCGAATGGGAACTCGGTGATACGCTTTTGACACAAGTGTATGTTGAGTATTATTCGTATTACAGGTGTGCTAAATTATTCACTGAATGAATCAATGAATTATTTCGCCCATCTATAATCGACGAACGGATTCGTTCATTGATTTGGTCACGGAGTGAATTAGCACACCGATAATTTATATTCTTTCATTAATACAGTGTATGTCACAGTAGAAGCTCTTTAATCCGGCATTCTTTAGTTCGACAGATTCTATAATCCGGCATCGATCGTGCTGCTTGCGCTTAATTTCTTTCGGACGGATTCGGGCATTTGTTCACCTTCATCGACAGGTCGAATGAAGAATGTGACGGCGCAGACAAAGCTAAAGTCTCGTGGAAACAGGCTTCTGAATCATTAAATACATTTATAAAATTTGCCGAATCCAATAAAAGCTATAACTCTTCAGAACTCATAAAGTTGTGTATAATCCGTAACGATTTTTTGAAGAAGAGACCCGAATCACGGATGCAACGTGATATCAGAGACGCTCATATGTATTTTTTCTTGCCATTGATCAGCTTATTGCAACTTGTTTTAAATATCACTGCACTGTATTAATTTTTCTTTGGTATTCCCGTTAAAACCATATTAACGTTCGATAATCCGGCAAGGCCGTGGTTCCGAACGTGCCGGATTAAAGAGCACCTACTGTATATAATAATTGTGAAGCTTCCATACCTTCGTGACTCGTCCCAAATGGGCACCGAAGTCAATCGACGCAGCAGCTGCAGTTAGAGGAAAACGAAACACACGAAGAGAGCCAAACTGAGTTGCTCCAAACAGCATGTGACCAGCATGAGAAAGTGACAATGTTGTTATTTCTACACCGGTTGGTGCTTCCCTTTGAAGCTGCAGTCAAATAATTAAAACATTAATTATAATCAATTAAAATTCATACGTAATTATATTATTTGTCCATAAATAAGACATATTTGCAATAACAAAGTGTGAATAAGCACAAATAATATGGAAATAGCCAGTTATTGAAAGATTAACCTCGTATCCCATAAACTGCCTGATGGTCATATCACTTCCAACTGCATAGAACTCTTTTGCATCTCCGAGGACAGCAATGTCAGAATAAGATGTACCTTTCACCACATTTTCCGTGATTCTCTCTTTGGCAATCAAATCCCAAATGTAAATGGCACCTTTATCATCACATGACACAAGAATTGTGTCATTGGCATTCCATCCAAAATTCGTTAACTAAAAAAAATAAATACTTTTAAGCAAATAGTAAAAAATGCTCATAAATTTACTTTTGATGAGTTCCTGAATAGATATGCAGTGTAAGTATTACAGGCAGGAACATTCATTATATGCATCACGAGTAATAATGCCCATGTGCATATAGAAAGGGAGGTATTACACACAGGAGTTTTCTTACAATTCTATTCTTAATTTTTCCTCTGTGTAGTGGAGTAGCAAGACTAAACAACAGGTGGCTGGTGTAGGACACGCATATGGAATGGTGAATTTACCCAGAGCTTTATCCAAATATCAGATCAATTATACACTCTGCATTTAAGCTCTAGCGTACTTCTTTACTTGTTTTAAAATGTAATTAGATGAGATGAGTTTCATATAAGCAAAGCCAACCTGCAAAGTTTATTTATGTAATACAGACTTAAAAGCAATCAAAAACCTCTGCTTGAGTGTGCGAAATCAGTCATGGACTTAATCAACTAATGATTCTGCATAACTCTACTAAATGAGCGGAATCATTCATTTACTTTGATTTCGAACAATTCTGAACATATTTGGTCCACTTATAATGACTTTTACTATGGAAGTCTTTATGTAACTGAAATGAGCACATGTAATGCACATGCTTTATAATATGCCAAAACGCATCGTCAAACACAGGATCAGTAACTTAACAAGGGCCGTTATAAATTCATCTACAACTTGGCTTCAGAGATTTCAAATTCCCTCCAGTGAATTCAATAGGTACTGGGAAATTTAAGGACAATACCACATCATGTTCAAAACATTTGCTCTGGTCAGATCATCGAAGCTACAGTAACATGCAGTTCAGTCAGTTCCAAAGAGGGTAACTACATGTGAACAACACCATATACGGTTGGTTTTAGGGCGATGTCAGTTGCCTACTTTGTTGTCAACTTTATTTCCTTTCTGATTGACATGTTATTTGAAATGCGATTGGCAGCTTGATGTGAACATACCATGATGTTCATAACCAAGTTGGTGCTTTTATGCAAGAGGGCCATGATGTGCTGGGAACGACAGTTCTCCAAGGTATTGAAACTTCTATTGCCAAGGGAATCAAACCACAATGGTGGGCAGGAAAATGGCACGCATTCTCCAACACCACACTGGGAGTAGAACCTGCGTTAATGATACGATGGACAAATACGTCACCATCATGTTATCATAGGGGTATGGAACAACATTTCTCTGAGGAATTCAAACCTCATAAGGTCTAAGAAATCAACCTCGAATTACAGTAAGAAGTTAATTGATAAGTATGGGTTTCTTTCTTTAAACCATTGGTTTGGTTAATCTATCCGTGATTAACTGATTTTTAAGTGAATGTGAAACCATTGCAAGGCCCTTCACATATTGAAGCGTACTGGGGATCCAACTCGGCCCAGTGGTCCTAAAAACGAGGGTAACCACTGAGGAATTAGGGTGAACACAGAAGTCATGAAGAACTCAATAACTTATTGCTGTAAATGCAAGTACAGACATGAGTCTGAGTAGAAAAACTACAATCATTTACTTATGGTCTCATGTCACAAGATCGTATAATGGATCATGTGAAATTAGACCAATAGTTTAATATGAACTTTGAATAATGGCATGTGCGAATATAACCATGCTTGTTAGGAGTCAATTCCGGTCCAGTAGACTGAAAGACTGGTTGTAGCCATGATGCTATCACTGTAGATATGTGATTGGCTAAGATTTATTGATAAGAATGATTGTTTATGTTTCGTGGAACAAGAAAAGTTAAGGCCACTCGGTGCTAGAATCTATAATTTTCTGAGAGACTTGACTCTCTGTTTCTGAGGGGATCAAGCCCAGGAATGCAACAAGGAAGAAAACGTGGTAACCACTTCAATACTAGTAAGACTCAAGCCCAGCTTTTCCTATGGTAAACAAATGCCACCATAGAGTTGCTAAGAATGAATAAATTAGGGAGAGAATTGAAAGGTCATATATTGATAGTCTCAACTTTTTTGTGTATAATGTGTTTTTAAAAGTTTGAGCATTACCGTTCCTTGATGGCCCTTGAAAAGGGCAATATGCTCCAGTGTAAGAAAATTGTAGAGTTCAATACGGGAACCATTGGCTATGGCAAGTAAATGACCACAGTGTGAGAATGATGCCTGAAATGTTATAAAAACCATGTACAAGCAAATTAAAAATAAATTTTTATTTAATAATTTAATTAATAAATTCTTTCTATAACAATATATTTACGTATACTACAAGTATAAACAAGAACCAGAACATGTGCTCAACTATGGTACATAAATTTAATCAACTACCTTTAAGTTTCACTAGCTATTTTTAAATTTTCTGTTCCAAGATAACCTAACTGGTGTCTTGATATGTAACCAGAGATTGAGAGATGCTTTGGCTTTTTACGCATCTATCAACAATTATATTTGGGTTTTATATCAACAAATTTATTAAATAAATGCTGTTAGTTTAACCACTGAAGGCTGTGAATTCAACCACTCATAAAACTCAACAGTAAGCTCTTCAAAAAACTGGCCACTTAGCTCCTGATGAAACAGACTATTTAGTCCCTCATGAAACTGAACATTTAATCACTAACAAAACTGAACATTTAACCACTTGCAAAACTGAACATTTAGGCACTCACCAAACTGAACCTTTAATCAGAAACAGTATGTCACATGCTTTAATACATGCTTAAATTTTAGTTTCCTTTTTTTAAGTAAATAAAAAGCAAAGTAACAAACAAGAATAAATATCTTTCCAATCATTACCTAGCTTTTAAAGTTGACATTTCAACAGGCAGTTTGTGAAGTTTGTTTGTTCGTTTGGATTTTTTATGGCGCAAGAGCATCTGGGCTATACTGCGCCAAATCTGTGAAGTTCAAAAGCGTGAACAAGACAGTTGACTGATTGTGAGTTTAACGGCACAATGGCACAAGAACAAACAAAGGTCATGCGGCACTGGGATCCACAGTTTTCCGAGGAATCCAAACCTTAAGGAGCCAACCCATGGAACAAGAACCATCATCAAGAACAAACAAGAACCAAATGCCGGAACAGTTGACTGGACCGTCCAGAGTGCAAAAACACAGGCACGACAGTTAATTGAATGGTCCACAAATACAGACAGTTCACTGGATGATTCGTAAATAGTTGATTGGATGGTTCACAGACAATTTGTAAATTCTTTACCTCAGTGCATTGCTTGACCTTCATTAAAGCTATTTCCATGAGGCCATCAGTAAGAATAATAAAGATCCTTGTGTATTCAGTAAAACCAATAACTAGGTAAAATCCCAAGGGATGGATAGCAATACTTAAAATTTCATCATAAAATTTTTTTTGCATTTCCCTTTTTCTAAAAAGTAAATAGAAACAGTATCAGATTTGAGTACTTTTTAAATTTTGTGACTGACATAAAAACTATGATAGAATAGAAATCTACAGACAGCAAAAAAAAAAAAATAGAAATAAAAGTCCGGTAAATTATAAAACACGTTTTATCAACTTTTTTAGGCGTAGTAATAGTAACGCCGGCGTTATGAGGTTATTAGATGGTGAAACGTTCGTAAAGAAAAGAAATGTTTTTTGTGTTCGGTGGGGCACGATCCCACGACCTTCTACAATCCGGGCAGGAATCCTACCGACTGAGCTGCGGACGACGAATATTCAATTCCTTACGAACGTAATTCAAATTGTACTTTCCGAACGTTCGTAAGGTATTTAATGTTGGTCGTCTGTTGCTCAGTTGGTAGAACTCCCGCATGGATTGTAGAAGGTCATGGAATCGCGCCCCACCGGACGCAAAAAACGTTTCTTTTCTTTGAGAATGTTTCACCATCTAACCATGCCATAACATCGGCATTAATATTACTACGCCTGAAAAAGTTGATAAAAATTGTTTCTTAATTTAATCTTCATAATATACGACTTGTATAAATACATAAAAGTCAGATATTTGAGAAATAGATACACTGTTAATGTGTTCACAAAAGCACAATTAATATGTACATAGAATCGCCACTAATGTGTTAATAGAACCTTAATAGATAGGTTAGAAGGCAGAAGAGTTTTAGGTATTGAAAAATTAAAACTGCTTAATATTCATTCCGGTAAAAAGAAGTGAATTGATTGGTTATTGTTTCGCATTCAAAGACTGCTCATAGAATTATCGGAGACTGGAAAAATGCTTTAAGTGATCTGAACTATCACATATTTTTTATCATCATATATCATCTCGAGGTTTATTTATTTCTCTAGGTCTACTCCATCCTCACTAAATAGGAAGAGATCCTCATATGTGGATAAAATCTAATTCCAAGCAAAAAGGTTGAACACAAACAAGTTTATAAGCATTTTCTAGGACAATGGTAAGGTAAATTGTGGTGTTTATAATTTTTCAAAATACAATCTTCTCTGCTCCTCTAAAGATGTAGTATCTTTATGTCCAGATTGTTTTTGTTACTATCTCACTGAACTGCGTGTGGTTTTATGGTGCTAAGTCAACTAAGGTAATACTATGCCAGGGTCAGCAGTTTTCTGAGACATCTAAACCTCTGCCAACTGGAAAATCAAAATGTGGACGACGGATTAGTAATAAAACTACATGCATTCTACCCATTGGCATATGCAGGGGGTGTTGATGCAATGAAATTTTGTATATTTAACATAGGAATATGTGAGTTGTAGCTCTGTAACCCCACCTCATTGAGCCTATAACCTCCCCCTCCCCCCACTTACGAATTTTCTGAGTATGCTTATGATTCTACCATTTGGATTTGAACCTATCTTTCTACATTGTAGACGAACCCATTACTACTGACGGACTTCACTGAATGGCAATTAAAGAAATTGGTCATATCATAAAAAATCGAATCACTTTTAAAATCAGCCTTTTTTATTGTAAAACTCCATGATTAATTGATTGAAACCACAGAATTAATTTAACAAAATCTCAAAATTGATTTTAAAAAAAACTTTACAATTGTAATTTAACAAAACTTCAGAATTGATTTAACAGAATTTCAGAATTAATTCAACAAAACTTCAGAAATAATAGATTGAATCTACAAGAATAATTGGTTCATGAACTTTTTGCCCTCCAAATTAACTGAATAAAATTGCAGAGTTCATTGATATAGAGAATTCAACAAATTTTAAAAAGAAAAATATATTAAAAATGCAATTACCTTTTCACATAATCCCATAAGATAACGGTGTGCTTTGAGCAAGACACAATGAGAGGTTTTTTCGTTGAAATATCCATTGCTAAAATTTCATCTTTATGTACAGGTTGAGTCACACACTTAAAATATTTCTTCACTGTCTGCAAATAATATCAATATGTTTGTTTATATGCATGTCATGTAGTGGCATATGCATTCCACACGATCCAGGTAATCATAGATGGAATAACTTATTTTTTAAAAGAAATATTTTCCCTTTAACTAGCAAATTTTTTTACACTAGTCAGAACATACAAAATGCAAAAAAAGGTAAAACATACTATCTGCAAAAATATCCACAACATCTCGAGAAGTACTGCTCCCTTCATCATTTCTTTCTTTCTTTCTTTTTGGTTTTACGGCTCAAAGACTACAGTGGTCATGCTGCGCCGGGACCTACTGTTTTCCGAGGAATCCGAACCTCTTAAGGCCTAGGGAACCAAACCCCGGACTACAGTGAGCAGTGCGATCTTTATGAGATCTCTGAGTAAGCGTTCTTTTTGCACTGCTGGGAGTCG
>QLNU02015003.1:158711040-158725282 GCA_006491805.2 Dysdera silvatica
TATCTATGGCGTCGTAAGCATCAACGAACCCTATGAAATCTTCCCGGATCGTAGTCTGGTCGAAGTAGCAAATGCTCAATGACATTTGTTCTGTTTGAGATATACCTGTTGTTTTATTAAAGAGTACGGCCAAGCACTTGCATTCCTGGATTCTTTTCCGAATCTTATTTAAAAAATTTCAGAGCAATATTAGATTATTACGTTTTGTGAAATATGGCGCGTGTATGTTGCTGGAGAAGTAGTAGTTTTCAAATGATTTTCTAAAACTTTATCTCTGGACGCGATTCGAAATCTTGGTGACTCTCCGTACCAATTTTGTTATCGTTGCGGATACGGATCTGCCATCACGTATATTTAAATCAGCATGATGCCCTCGAAAGGGAATGTGTTGACGCCCACATAAGATCATTCTCTCCATTATAGGATGCAATCCTTATCTTTGTTCTCTCGAACTTGCTTTAGTTTCTCTGCATTGACTTGGTTAATCACTTCTTGTTTAGTTGCTTTGGAAGTTAAAAGAAAATTTTTAATCCTTTTCAACATTTTCACGATGATAAGCTATCTTGTCGTGAAGGGCCAAGTGGCTGTCCTTTCAAGCCAGTTTCTTAAAATTGGTCAACGGTTTCTTCACAAGATTTTTTTATGCCATTCCCTTGTTATTCCTACAATTCTCAACCAAGAAGACGGAAAAATATTTTCAGAGCAAATCTTTCTTAATGCCTGAATAAGCAACCCACGAGAAGCTGGTGATATGGTGAGGTAAGAGATACCGTTTGACTCCTCCAAATATAAAAAATGGGTAGTTATATCCAGGCGGTGACTTCCTATATTGTTCTAAGAGAGGAACTTTGATAAAATCATTTGATTTCTTTATAATGTGTGTGTGTCATAATTAAAATATTAAGAAATTTAAAATTTATTCATTTCAAAATTTTTAAGCACCGCAGCAGCGGTGGAAAAAAATCAGCGTCCTTTTAATTTTTAGTGTAGTTTGTCATTTAATTTAGTGTATACTTAGTTTTCTCGGAGGGGGCAATTGCCCCCTCACTGGATCCGCCCTTGATAGTAGTTTCATAGAAGATAATATATGCGTACCTAACAAAAGAACACAGTAACTTTCTAGGGTTTACCATAACTAATAAAGTTTCACCACTGATCGAATGAATAAGAAAAGACTTTATAATTTTTCGAGAACTGCTGTCCCCTTTATCAAGTGCAGTGTCAAGAAAGTAAAAATGTTGTGTATTTATACCCCCTATTCGTTTTGGGTTTTCCCTTGCACAGTCCTTTTCACTCAGGTTTTCCCAAAGCAATCCAGCACCCGATTTTTTCACTCAAACTCTCATCCTATTTTTTTCCATTCTTTTCCACAAATCTTATATAATTGAAACGTAAGTTTTGAGATGTTAATGATACGATTTTGTAGTTTATAAGAGTGTGAAGTAACATTTTTATGAAGAACTTTTGCAGCAATCAAACCAGGAGTATGGTCTTTTTCCCAAGCATCTTATGCCAGAAGGTTAAATATCTCACCCTTCTTCACAGCACAACGATTTTCCTTTTCCCCGCTTACAAATAGTTCTTTTCATCTCACCAGTGTATAGTTTCTCACAATTTTTGTAAGGTAATGAACAGTTCTAGGGAAAATACCAGAACTGGGAGGTATAAATATAGGATATTCTTACTTTCTGTACACTTTGCTTGACAAAGGAAGCAGTGGTTCTCGAAACATTGAAGAATCTTTTCTTATACATTTTACCAGTAACAAAATTTGACTAATAAATGCATTATAGATACGTGGTAAATGTTCCGTGTTAAACATATGCATATGTACTTTTACCTCAAATTTCTTTTATGTGCTTTAAAAACACACTAACATAAATAAACTTATGTATCCTGTCGATGTATACATTTTTTTACTGTTTTCTTACCAATAGTTTTTATTTTCAACTAATATATTTCAGTTATTTATTTGCTGCTCATCCGTATTTTAGGAACAAAACATGCAAACGTTTTTGGAGCGTTTTCAGGCAGATTTGTTTGCATGTGGCACTCTCATCCAAGATCCTATAAAATTGAAAAAATATGTGAAAGTGCTCATGCAGAAACACCTAAAGGATTTTAAGGTATTTTTGATATTTTCATTATGAGATAATTAGGTTTTTGTTATTTGTTATTTAAGAGAATGATGACACGTTTGGACAACGTTTAACTGAGAATCTCATTATCTTATAATATTTTCCCACTATGTGTGTGTGTTCATGCAGGGCCACCCCACGGGTTGTAGGCGCCGGGGGCGAGATTATTTACGCCGCTCCAACACACACATGTCTCCCTCCCCCTCTCCCAAATCTTCCAACTAAGCTTTTAATAATCGACTCAACATTGAAAATTTTTCACTTTCCAATAGGCACTTTCAAATGCTTACTTTTAGTAGTCATATAGCCATTGAACAGAAAATAGCCCTAAGTAAAATTAGGGAGTTAAAGAGTTGGGGTAGAAGTAAAAAAAAAAAAAATCTCAATATGATTTGTAGTTTTAAAGAAAATCAATGCATTTCAAAAAATATGGTATATTAATATAGTGCTGAACGAAGAATTAAAGTATGGAAAAAAAAACTAATAGTATGTAATGTTATTTGACTTCACAGCCAAATGCAATATGTTAAACATCTAAAGGAATCTTTCTGGCTTTGGCACTTGCAAAAGATTTTAAAATTTCTTTAAAGTCCAACTTTTTGGCTTCCTCGTTTGCATATTGTGTTGTAAATAAGTTTATTTCATTTGAATTACTCACGACTTTAGAATCAGCAGCTGAGGAACAAGTTGTAGGGGAAATGCAGGTTGTCAGCTTCGACACTTTTTTTTAATAATACTGCATTATATGCTTCCTCGTCTTGCGCTAATTTGCGTCTTCGCGCTCCAGAGAGATTTTTAGACATAGTGAAATCGCACTCGAAATATTTAATCTGTACATATTAGAGAAACTATTTTATTTACACGGGTAAGTCACAAACTGGGGGCGGGTTCTTAGATCTGGCTGAGAACAATGGAAATTCTTAACTCTTCATTTCATATATTCACAAGATGCACAATAATTTAACAATGACGATGATTATTGACATTTACAAGAATTTATAAAGATGATGATTTCCAGTGTTCACAAATATTTACAAAGATGACACTCGGAGCACAGGGCTTTGTACAGCAACTATTAAGTTCAAATCATAAAATTTGCTGCTCACTCGTAACGACGATTTCACAAGCACAATTGTCGGGATGGTAAAATGTTGACTTGAAAATAAATGTTCTCAATCACAGTACTTAAACACTTAGAAACATGACTAGACGAGTTGACAAATACAGTTCACAACTACTCACAATAAACTTCACAAATAATCCACATAAACTTTTCAATGAAGGAAAAATTTCCCGTAGCGAGCGATTACAATAGCTACTCTGCTAAGTTAAAATCTTTAGATGAAAATGGGGTCAAATATCTTAATCTCTGTCTGTCTCTCTCTCTTCCAATCCATCCGGGAACACTTTAAATAGCTTATAGAGAAAAATCTGGACAGAATGAGCGCTACTGCTTTCTCGAAATCAGTAGAAGATTGCAGAATGTAAGATATTATTACCCTTCACAGGGATAACACAATTGCCAAATAATGGTCAACACAGAAAAGCCTCCGGGGCGAGATTTTTGTGAGTTTTTCGTGGGGGAATTTATTATACAATAATTTTTGCCACCCACGTATATTTAGCTCAAACTAGAGCTTTTTTTATATTTGGAGAAAAAGAGGCGCCGTCCTCATCCTGGATTCGAACCAGGGTCCCCGCATTGAGCCCGCGGTGTCTTGACCTACTAGACGAATGTGGACAAGAACAAACGCATTTTTCTCCGTATATGAAGATGTAAGATATTATTGCCCCGGAGGCTTTTCTGTGTTGACCATTATTTGGCAATTGTGTTATCCGTGTGAAGGGTAATAATATCTTACATCCTAATATACGGAGAAAAATGCGTTTGTTCTTATCCTCATTCGTCTATTTGGTCAAGATACCGTGGGCTAAACGCGGAGACTCTGGTTTGAATCCAGGATAAAGACGGCGCCTCTTTTTCTGTAAATATAAGTTCTACTTTAAGCTACATACACGTGGGTGGCAAAAATTATTGTATAAGACTGCAGAAGCTCATTTCACCTCGGACGAGTCTTTTCCCACGTCATTGGTCAGGACTCGCGCTAAAACGGCGGGTGCGTAGGGAAAAGGAGAGTGTGCGATAGCCAACTTTTAATAAATCATCAGCTCATTGGCAATGACAGCGACCACTCTTCGCTACCGGAGGGATCGAGGTGGAGGGGGGGGGAGAACTGTTTCTAAGGGCGCGGTTCGCTGACCAATAAGCTACTTGCCATGTACTATAAACAGACCCTTCATGTTCAAGTGTTCTATTCGATTGTTAATTCCACGGTATTGGAGTTACGAAAAGAATTGGTATAACAGTTAGCCACTTTTTTTAAAATAATTTTCTCCCGGTAAATTAATGTTACCCGATTGTGAAACCCAATATTTTTGAGGCGGCTCCCGGGGCGGCACTGTGTTCATGTATGCATATCAGCTTGCCTAATTGTGAGTGAATCCCGTAATGTGTTACAATGTAAAGTTATGGAAGTGTGTAATAATTGAGGAATAATAACACAGCAATAATAAGTATTTGGGAAGACGTTTAAACAATTTCGTGTCCTGAAAATTTTATGGGATTCAGGTCAGAAGTGATGCTTGGCCCCTCATATTTCTGAAGGGATGCAATAGAGCATTCGTGAGAGTGTAAACTTTATTCTCTGCGTACGTTTAATTTATTCATGCTCCTTTTGTCTTGTATGTAAGGTAAGTGGAACGTATTCATTAAAGTACTTGACAATCTGGAGCACAATGATTATGCTGAATTATGTGCTCTCCGGATAATAGTGTTTATCCCCTTTTAACGTTTAAATAAATATTATGTATAATACACCGGGTTCTAGAAATTAAGGAAAAATTACCCAAACAGCGAAAATTTAAAAAGCTGCATGATGATTTTAATGAAACTGAGCCAAAGTATACAATACAGAGTAAGATGTAAAATAACATGAAAACAAATTGCCGAACAGTTATGGTGAATTTTGAATTGGATCATCGATTGCCATGTAGGAACAGTGGAGAACAGATCTCGAACAGGAAGAACGAAGGAGATAATAGTGTCCCCTTGGAGGCATTTCGTCTAACTTAATTTTTGTTTTTTGAAAGAAACGGCTCATTTCCAAAAGGTCTGAAGCTGGGACCGCATAGTCTGCGGTGTTCAATTTCTCTGATCGCCGAAAATTTAATTTTGTAATTGTGCTGCCCTTGGTGATGTTTTTTGGTATTTTCGGGCTGTACATGATTTCATGACGAATGAGTAATATTTTCGATCCGCTGTCTTATCTCAAACAGGAAGAGGGAGAAAACGTTGGTAGTCCGCTCTGTGGGAATTTCGTCCATATTTTTTTTTAAAAAACGATCCGTCTCCAAAAAATTTGAATCTGGAATCGTGATCTGTGACGCGCGATTTTGATAATCTATGATCGGCCTGATTGTAAATTGAAAGCCAACTAACTTTAATTATCTCTCTCAGTCGATGTACTACGTTACCTCATTTAATGTTAATAATCGAATAAATATGAATGGAGAAATAATTCGAATGTAGATTAATGTACAAAATGACAAATATGATGTCACATGTGTAATAAATTTGACCAAGGTACGATGTTCAAAAAATTTTCAAGATATGTGGAGAACATGTAAAGAAATTCGGTTGTATGCTTGTCTATTTAAAAAAGTGCGTGCGTCAAATATTATGAAAGTAATGACTTTGTAATATATTGTTTTCTATTTGCGTTTGCTAGGAATGGCAGAACATTTAAGTTTGCGTCATCCACTAAACGCAGTGCGAAGAGAAAATAAAGATTTTAATCGAACCCTAGAAATGTTATCGTTCTTTTTTTTAGCTTCCATGAATGATCACATTACTTAATTTTGAGTAAGTTTTTAAGTGTACTTGAAAAATTTTAAGCATTTCATTTTTTAACAGAAAGAAACTGTGGCTGTTGATTATGACTTGAATGCAGAATTTCTTCTCCAAAGAGAGCATTTAGAAAAATCTGTTGGCGTTCTGAGGAAACGTGTGGTGAAAGAAAATAAAGTACACAGGGTTGAATATGTGAAAATGGTGCAGGTAAGAGAATTTCTACAATATTTAGTGTATATATATAACCTGCAAAAGGGTTGCTGATATCTAACCGGAAGGAGACCCACACACTGAACATATGTGATGATGTGTGGAACCGGCCGGGCTTTCAATTTATGAAGCAAATTATTATTTGCTGCACGAATAGAAAGGGGGAAGGTGAAGGCTAATTCACCAATCCGTCTAACCAGCGTGGTGAAATGATGGCTAATTCCTCCACTATGCTAATATACCAAAAACCTGCTGGAGTGCTCCTGATCAAGGCAACAGTCAGCGTGGCATGAAAGCAGAGGGTACTAAAAATCACTGGAATGGCCCAAGCTGTCAGTTGGAAAATAAACCATCTATAGGGTTGACTTTTCTCTGTCTTGCCTTTAGCAAGCTATGCCAAATTGCTGGTTAGTCAGGGTCCCACAGAATCATATTCGTAACACTAGTAGCAGGGACGGACCGGGCCGGTGCGCCCTCATGGGCTCTAGGATCGGTGCCTGCCGATAATCCAAGGCGTATGCCCTTTGAGAGGACCCAGTCCGCTCCTGGCTAGTATTAACATAACAATGAAAGTTAAAGGTTATGAAGTGTTTATGAGAAGAGTCAGAAAAGTAGCAAATGTAGAAAGTTTAAAATTGCCCTTGAGAAAGGAGAAATGCACATATATTTTCTTTATATATAGAGTGGTGATAGAACCGGAAAATTAGGGAATTTTACCTTTCTGGAAAAATTAAGGACATGCCAGGCAACCCTTCCAAAGTTACTCCAGGGAAATTTAACTTTCTATCGCGTTTCCTGTAATTCTTTCATATTACTATCAGGCTAATTTCCTAAATTCGAATACCGCATCCACAACATTTAAAACCACATCCACATCATTTAAAACCACATCCACACCATTTAAAACCACATCCACATCATTTAAAACCACATCCACATCATTCAATACGGCATCCACATGTGCATTAAAATCCTATCCCCTTTTCCCTTCTTTTACTGCCTTTTGGCTTAAAGAAACTGCTAACTGAACCAAGGAAAGAATGACGATTGTGTGTTTTTTTTAGCATAAAGCACCAATGAAAACTAAGGTTGTGATGCAGAATGACCCTTGCTGTCCCTGCGCCATAAAAACACAAAAACTAACTAGAAAACTAAAATTGTACTCTTTGAATTGGAAGTATTCAGTTCAAAGCTATTCTATTGGTCCATAGGTACTTATTTAAAAGTGGGCATATGCGTTCACTGTTCAGTTCTACCCGAGTTGAATATGCACGACAGTGTGTTTATTTAGCACCCTATACATACAACTTGGCAATGTTTCAGATGGCTGATATGTATGATGCAGAGTTATTGTAAAAAATTCCCAATCCCATTGCACCCATTATAGGCATTATTATTATTTTCATTATTGATATAGTTTTGTAAGCGTCCAAGTATATTTAAAATTGGCATTGCTTAACATTTCTAAATCCGAGTCGACTCGAGAACGATGGCTACCATTTTTATCTTGTTGCAAAAAGCAGATTTTTTTCCAGAGTTTAGAATTTTTAAATTCCTTTTTGTACAGCCTATTAGAGCAGAAGAGAAATGAAAAAGAATCATCAAGTCATCGATATTAACGTCAAATTGTTGTTACAGTAAAACCTCCCTAAGGCAACCACCGTCAGTTCCGTGAAGAATCAGTCGCAACAATAGAAACATCGTCTAAGCATATCAAATAAAAATGCCACATCATGCAAATCGAAGCGAATGAAGAAGACCACGTGACCTTAAAAAAATTGCACCGTGCTATCACAGCAGAGGCTGCCGCAGCCTCAGCTATCTGGAACTATTCCGTTCGATAAGTTACAGACCTGGCTGAACTCACCTTCATTGGGTCCGATGGCAGAAGAAATAACACGGGCCTTCACGCCAGCGTTATCCGTCTAATGAAAGAGTATTTACAATGACCGCTGCAATGGATTATTTTTCAACTGCATTCCAATGAATTTCCGTTAAGGCACCTATTCGAAAAAATTGATGGGCAGACATCGGGTCCGAAACGTTTTCTCGGAGAAATAGGTTAACATCTTCCTACTTGCCATAACCAACAAGTCATTGGATTTCAAAGTATTGAGTCATCAGTACCTTAAATAAAAGTTAGTTTTCTAAGTAAAGATCAGGCTTAACTTTACAGCATTTGCCAGGCTGTATCAAAGTGGTTGTTGCCCAAACGATCTGGCCGAGTCACTTCTTGGAATCATACACCACGCTCGATGGTTGACTCTCGCTTGCCGCATCGTGAGAAGCTACGTGTCTACCAAAAGCCCATCCCAAGACCTAAAGACATTAACCGAATTCGTCGTCAAAGACATCGTCGTTAGACATCGGGTCCGAAAGGTTTTTTCGGAGAAATAGGTCAACAGCTTCCTACTTGCCACAACCAACAAGTCATTGGATTTCAAAGTATTGAGTCATCAGTACCTTAAATAAAAGTTAGTTTTCTAAGTAAAGATCAGGCTTAACTTTACAGCATTTGCCAGGCCGTATCAAAGTGGTTGTTGCCCAAACGATCTGGCCGAGTCACTTCTTGGACTCATACACCACGCTCGATGGTTGACTCTCGCTTGCCGCATCGTGAGAAGTTACGTGTCTACCAAAAGCCCATCCCAAGATATTAACCGAATTCGTCATCAAAGTTTACGCCCCACTGCGGTTTGAACTCAAAAGCAGTGAGACGGTAAAAAATGCTGCAAAGAACTTCTGGCTAACGGTTAGGAAAATGGATTACTTACCTGAAGATTTTAAGAAGTTTCTTCACGTAGGACTTGAACGCCACGCCTTCTGGGGACATCCATAAAACATACTGGTCTATATATTGGCAGACACACGAAAACATGTTCGGCAGCAAGCATCCCAAAGAATCCTTGAAGTAAGTGAGACGCAAGGTAAAGTGTTACAAAAGTTTGCACCATCAAAAATAAATTTCAATGCCGAAGGTTACACCGATTTAGTATTTTGGGAGAAAGAGGATAAAACGTCACTTCCAACTGCTGATGGACTTACTAAAGAGGATCTAAATAACAGCATGGCCTGAAATGAAGAGTCATTGAAAAAACTCCAGCTATTCCTCGACTTACCTTGCCACAGCCAAGCTGTCGAACGATGTGTTAAGGACGTGACGGCTGCTGTGTGCGGAAGAAAGCTCGTGAAGGCTACATCTGGGTATGAATAAAAGATCGGCATGTGACGCCGAGGTTTGAAAACAAGTCCGACTTCAGGACTTAATATAATCTAGTCTAGTGGGAAGCCGGTACTCGATTTGCAGCCACCTCCTCGTGGTGACTGCTAGATAGTTGATTATTTGATGAACCGAGAGCTGAAATTATTTCTCCTCCCAAAGACGATTAAGGATTAAAATTTATTGAAAAGTAACTTCATAAAAGCAAATACCGATTTGATGTCAAGCCCATAAATGGTATAAATTTGGCTGTATTTGGTGATTTTTGCTGCATTTTCGGAGCTTTTGTGTGAACCCTGACATACAAAACAGGCAATATTAGTTGTTATACGACCCATTCTTAGCATTTTGGACCATGAAATGGTTTTGCAAATGTCTAGGGATTTTTTTTTAAATTTTCGAATTTTTATGCCAAAACTCAAAATTTTGAGCTAAATTTATCAGACTGAAGACATTATCTAACAGAATTCAGGTAGTTAAGTTTTTTTTCTGGTTAATAACTACCACTAACCACATACTTTGAGCACTAGAGGTATGGAAAAGATATTTTTTTGAGGTTAGAAAAAGATATTTTTTTGACCAATCCTAATGCACTATGCTTCTTTATAGTATAGTACATTGCTTAGGGATTTTTCGCAATTACACTAGTATAGTATTTACTGCAATTCATGCCATTTATTTATTTTGTTTCTTTATTTTTCACTTATTTAAACACAGCTTTTTCGTGTGTTTTATTTGAGAGAAAAAAAATTACTTTCATCATAATGGCTATGTTGGACACCTCTTTAAATTGGACACGTTTATGGGGAAACCATATGTGTTCAACTTACACAGGTTTTACTGTATATTATTTTGATTGAACTGTTGTCACTTTTAAATCTGTAATAATGATTCATTTTTAAATAAAAAATTAAGGACAATATACACTATTTATTTTTTGTTAAAATTACAAGATGTGTCATTTAAGTTTTACAACTTTAAAGATGATTAGCGTATATACAGTTTATATATTTTATAAAAAAAAATAAAATCACACAAAATTTATGTAATTAGTCTAATCAAAAGAACTTTAATTTAATAATTTCGATTAAAAAAATTCATGTGGAGAGCAATCACAGAAAAATCAGGGGAAATTTTAATCCTATTTTCTGGAAATCAGGGAAATATCAGGGAATTTTTACATTGAGAATCTATGGTCACTCTGTTGTAGCTCTGACGTATACACATAACCTATCAAATTCATTACTTGCAGATATTATGCTATATTTTTTTAATAATGCAGTATATTGCAGGAAAACTCCCAGCTGATCCAAACTATCAATGGTTTACGACACGACCTCAAAGTATCCCAAAAGCGAATACGTGACATGGAAGCTTCTCTTGGCTTGACTGCAATGGAATTTACTGCTGAAGGAACTGCAACACGTCAGAAGCTAGAAATGGTGGTGCAATCAGTTCAGAAGCATGAGGATGAAATTTTAGAAGAATTTAGCAACAAAGATGCCCTCATACAACTTCAACAAGAGGAGTTGCGCAAATTACAAGCTTTGGTCGTTGTGAGTGAAGAGGGAAGAGTAGTTGAATCGTAGTGCTTCATGCCACAATTATTTTCCTCCAGATGAATAACTTTTTAGATGATGTGTTTTTTGTTTGTTTTTTTGTGGGGTCGTTAATTTCATTTCCTTTTTGTAAAAAAGCTTTTGTTGAATGAAAGCCTTTTGAAAATTTGGAATGCTTTCATAACCGTTTACACCATGTAACGCGACTATTTGTGTACATTACATCATACATTATTTATTTGTGGTAGATAATATATTTAAACTGTAAAAAGGTGGCCGCGAGTTCAAAAGTTTTTGGGAAATTTAAAATTTTTTGGCTAAAAATGCGAACTTTTTTTTCCAACAGAACTGCTTTAACCTCTTTTGATCATTTTAAAGGGAGATGTCAAATTTTTAAGTTTTGGACAAAATTTACATTTTTTTTCAAGCATTATTCTACCCTTTCGAAACTACGATTTTTCAAAGCTTTGAAAAGTGTATATGGAAAAGCACATACATGGTGGGCCATTTAACTTGATGATGTAAAATTTCTAAAACAATAAGCGTTTTTCAAAAAACAATTTTTAAACAAAACTTGCTTGGCTTGAAGAGAAATTTTTTTTTCATTATCTATGTTTTATTGGGGAGTAGGGGTCGTTTTCAAGGTAATTTGTAGCTCAAACTATTTTTAAGGGGGAAACCTATGCTTTTATTTTTTATTCTTATTCCTTGTAAAACAAAAATAAACAACTGTCTGTAGACACCATTTTTTCAATTTAGCGCTTAGTTTCACAGATATTTGAAAAGTAAACTTGAATAGAGAAAGTCATGCCTTAACATGTTTTTACATGCTTCTCCAATATTCTCCATAAGTAAGAACCATTTCGACAAACATTTCCTCTACAGACAAAGACTTTATTCTCAACATGCAATAAACTAAAACTCAATAAACTGATTTATTTTAACACCTAACTGTTAACATTTAAACGGCTTACACTAAATGGATGGCTATAAGATAGAAGTAGATAGAAGCTGAACGTTGGAAGCAAACGATTTCCTTGCTTCGGTACCAATTAATACAACGCTCAGTGACCCATTTTTCTAGGGAATATAAATCAGTGGCATAACTTACCAACCAATAGTGCACGTTTATATGTACAATGTCTCTCCAAGTACTGCATACTTAATTTCTTTCATTTTTTAAATATTAAATTAGTTGTCTATGATATAGCATGAATTTCTTTATTCAAGCTTACCTTTTAAATATCTCTAAAACTATGCAATAAATTGAAAAAATGGTTTCTACAGAAGTTTTTTACGAGTGTTTGGTGCTAAAACTTTTAAGTTGGCAATTTTGAAACTCGCTAGTCTATTGGCAAGACTTTTTTTTTTATAGCCGTTATGCATTGAAAAGACATGCAAATTTTAAAAAGCTAATAAGCTTATTCACCACGTCTTAAAAAGTGTATTTTTGTAACCAGCCGTGGCTTCTGTATTTTTTCGCGACGCAAGGCGGTTGAGCTTACTTGCAGTAGTGGACAAAATTGTGGAAACCCTTTGAAAAAAGATTATTTTAGAGGTTTGATGGCTAATAACACCACTTTTTTTTGTACCAATACTATAAAATTATATATCATTGGAAAGGTAATTTAATCAAGATTGTAATGCAATAACATTTATGAATCGTATTTTAATAGAACAGCATTCATAAAGAAGAAAGGTGATATACATAGAAAAAATGAGATATACAAAAATGTTCACCATACCAGTTAATACTTAGTTGGGTAACCTTTAGCCTTAATTACGGCCTTACAACGCTTTCCCATGGAGTGAACCAAGTTCTTTAGTTCTGCAGCTGTTATAATATGAAACCAAGATTGAATTATTGCTTCTGTTAATTGTGTTTTATTGCTGGGTTGCTTCCGACTAACAAGCTTCTTTAGCCGGCTCCATAGATTTTCGATGGGGTTAAGGTCTGGGCTATTTCCAGGCCATTCCAGCAGTTGAATATGATGATCTTGAAACCATTTTTTGCACACACGAGCAACATGACATGGAGCTGAATCCTGTTGAAATATAAATGCTTCATTATCTTGGAAAAGATCACATGCAGAAGGCTGCAGCTTGGGCTCAAGTATTTCATTTATGTATCTTTGGGCATTTATATTCCCATTGATCACGCAAATTCTGCCCACACCTCTTGATGTTATACAACCCCAAATCATAACACTAACTGGGTGTTTCACGGTAGGTGTAATGCACTCAGGATGGAAATCTTCTCCAATTCTTCTCCATACGTATTTTACGCCATCACTACCAAACAGTGAGATTTTGGTCTCATCACTCCAAATTACACTGTCCCATTGTTCCGTTGTCCAGTTAACATGGGTTTTAGCCCAGTTTAATCTTTTCAACCTCTGTTTGACAGACAAAAATGGCTTTTTTCGTGGAATTCTTGCATTTAGACCACATTCATGCAGTCTGCGCCGAACAGTCCTTGCACTTAACTTCACATTGCATTGCGCCATTTCACCTTGTATACACAGAGATGATTTTTTCCTGTCACCTAGGCACTGTCTTTTAATTCTTCTATCATCACTTGCTGTTGTGCACCTTTTTCTGCCTTTACCAGTCTGGTTTTGTAATGACTGAGTCTCCTTATACTTCTTCAAAAATTTAGAAATGCCACCTTTAGTTAAGTTTCCCCCAATATTTCTTCTAATTTCTTCATAACTGTAGCCTTGTTCACTTAATATTACTATTTTACATCGCTTCCTAGGTGACCAGTCAACTCTTTGCGCCATTTCTTTAATTTTATTACGTTTTACAAGCACACTAAATCAAAGAGCACAAAAAAAAAACAACCAACTTGATAGCAATTACAGAACACACTGATAAATGTCCTGTAACCTGTTGGCTCATTGCCAAAACAAGAGAAAACATGATTGGCTCATTGCCAAAACAAGATGACACCTGATTGGCTCTGTAAACACTCATGCTCATTGGCCACATTCAAATGAAGGAAAGCTACTTCATATAAATGTAAGCAAGCTGTGCTTCTTTTTTCTGGTTATTTGGCTATAACTTTTGATAGAATACAGATAATTGAACAAATGTTATTGCATTACAATCTTTATTAAATTACCTTTCTAATGATATATAATTTTATAGTATTGGTACAAAAAAAAGTGGTGTTATTAGCCATCAAACCTCTAAAATAAACTTT
>QLNU02015003.1:158740506-158775879 GCA_006491805.2 Dysdera silvatica
CAGTTTCTGAGAATGAATCGTTTAGGGTATCCATTATTTTTAAGTGCCGTGTGTATGTGTTTTGTTTCTGTGTTTGAAAGTGTTTCATTACTGCAGTGAGAATTCGCTCTAAGACTTAATGTTTTAACAACGGAAGCTTTGTGGCATGTTGGATGATGCGATTTAAAATCGAGATATCTGTCTGTATGTGTGGGTTTACGGTAAACTGAGGTGAAGATTGAGTTATCGTGAGATCTGTGTACAAGAACGTCTAGGAAAGGGAGTTTATTGTTCTGTTCTGTTTCGTATGTGAATTTTATATGTGAGTTTAAGTTATTAAGGTAATGGAAGAAGCTTTGGAGTGTATTAGTTTTAAGTATAACAAACGTGTCGTCGACGTATCTTTTCCAGAATTTAATGTTTCACAGGCGTCCTATACCAAATACCATGCAAAAACTGCAATAAACATTACATAGGGCAAACAAAAAGAATGATCAAAACAAGAAGAAAAGAACACAAACATGCACTCGCGAAAGGAGACAGCCTCACGTCTGACAGAACACGCTTTACAACACTGACTGGGATAACAAAAATACTACACCGGCACATCACAAACAAAAATAATAGACTCTTCTTGGAATCTTGAGAAACTTACAAACTACATGGGAAAGCCATTAATACATCACAACCACTTCCAGAAACTTACAAACAACTCTTACTCTGAAATATATGGGATTTCCCAACATTAGGTGCCCCGCAATATAGGTTTCTCATTGGTTCCCATTGGGTTTTTCCATGATTTCTATTGGAGGCCTCCCATTGGTTCCCATTGGCGTTTTCCATTCTGCGGGACTGCTCTGATGAGTTTTTTGAGAAATTTTAAATATAAAAAGAGGCAGAAACATAACATCGTCATTCCTCCTGATGAAGGACTGCTGCTGACGAGTTCTAAAGCTTAGGTGATCTTTTTCATTGCTATTTTACCAGTGTTTAACCTTTTGTATGTAAACCCAAGTGTGACTCTCAGTGGTGTCCCCCCCCCCCCCACCTCTAAAGAAACATATTTTTTATAGATGAAACTCTCACTTATTCCGGAGGTTCGTTCTCTTGACCTTAAGAGATTTGGATTCCTCGGAAAACTGTAGGCAGAGGCACGGGTGCCGTTAGTGGGGGGATGGGGGGACCCAATGAATTTATTTGAAAAATGATTATTTTATTTTAGTTCTTACTCACAAGTGAATGCAGCGATTTCAATGTTTTTCCAATCCACCAATAGCGCTTTTTACGCACTTTAGAAAATATATACCACAAAATAGGTGTTACCATTCGAAATGTTAAACTTAGGGTGGCCGTGGGTGGGGTCGAACAAATAATTTACTGCATGATGACTTTTTACTTCCCCCTTGGGTGTTGCACCATTTGCATACATCCCAGACTCGTACAAGTCAAAATTTGTCCCAAATGCGTACAAGATGAGAAAATGAGCTCATAGTTATGGCTACTACCATTTGGCTACCGATTTGACCACCATTTGGAAGCACGCAAATGTAACTGCTTATTTCTATACTGTATTTTTATATAAATTAAAATTTTATTTAATTAATTTTAACAATTATTTTCCGTCACAGTTTTATCCAGGCTTCAGACTGGAAGCTTATTGCTATTTAAAATTTACGTAGATGGTACAGTCGAATCTCATTAAGATGAACACGCTTAAGACGAATTATTTTTAATACGAACCGTTTTCTGAAGTCCCGTCAGATTGTATAACATATTATCCTTTCCGGACGAAACGAATTACTGTTAATACGAACTGATTTTCTGTTCCTGCTGGTGTTCATCTTAACGAGGTTCGACTGTATACAGTATATTATACATTTATAAGGAAAAATTACAAAGTAAATTAAATAATCAATTTTGTTAAAATTGTCAAAAGGAACGTTGAATATGTTAGAACTTACTGTAAGCTAGCACTATGTGTGGACTGGGTTGCTGGCCCCTTGACCGATGCACCCTCATAGGCTATAGGACTCACGCCCTCCGATAATCTAAGGGGTGGGTCTTTTGAAAGGACCCAGTCCGCTCCTGGTTAGCACATTAAGCTAAAAGTTAAGAAAGATTTCCCGCATTTTTTAAATTTTAACGTTTAAAAAATATCAAAAATTATTCTGAATCATAATTATGTTATGTTGCAAATGTTTTGCTTGTTTTATTTTATTTTTTGAATAGGTATTCAAATATACACTTGAAATAGAGATATATTTCACTAAGTAAAACAGGTGTTAAATCCAAGTTCTCATTGTCTTAAAACAGATTTACTTCATCCCTATTGTGCTTTTCTCCCCCCTTCCCTTTGTGTGCAAGTGGGACAGTTTTTAACTTGTACACATCTGGCATGTACGCAAATGGGCTATAATCCCCACTTGAAAATAAACTTGACGTGTGTGACCATTTTTTAAAGACTCCATTTTAACTAACTGTAAATCCATCTTTTTTTTTTTCAAAGCGCCGCTCTGTATACATTATATTATTTTACCTATATTACATTACTTTGATATATACTTTCTTTATACATTACTTTTAATGAGCATTATTGTCTTTTTCAAAATGCACTTTGTCATTTATTTGATGTAATTATACCTTTTGTTGGATTGTATTATATATTCAGGGGTGCTGAGAGCTAACTCGTGCCCCTAGGCTCATTTCGACAGGCTCCATGACCCCTTCTCTGGGCTGAGTCCTCCACAGCATAGGACCTTGCCACACGGACCCCTAGACTTTATTTGGGCCCCCCATCTGCAGTACCTGGTGCTCCCCCCTCGTTGGCTCTGTATATAGCATGGCAGCGTTTTCATTGACATGTTATTATTTTCAACTGTCAAACGGAATGTTTTTAATAACGTTACAGCTACATCTATACAGCTATAGTTTCTTTATTTTAATTTTGAAAGTTTGAGGACGTTTTTGGCCCAGTAAGCTCATTATTAAAAACATAAATTAAAGGGACTGTCTACACCATCACTATTAGCATAATAAATACGCAATTTAGTAAGGAGCATTGTATGCGAAAATGAAACTAGTAATGTAACTAGAATATTAATTTTATGGTAAAGTGAACGTTATCAAGCAGAAGCACATTTAACTTAAACACTGGTTTGTTGTTGTCTGTTATCCCTGTAAAGAGTTGTTAACAACAAGGCCTTAACCAGAAATTTTTTTGGGGAGGCAAAAAATTTTTACAACCTCGCTAATGAATAAGTATTATTAGCAAAAACATTTCAGGATGGGGGGCAGCGGGCCCTTGTGACCACCCACTGGCTATGGCCCTGGTTAACAAAACAACTGCCTTCCATTAGTATACTGTCTCCCCAATATTTCTATTCTATCGGTGCCCATGGGCAGAGGCATAGACAGGGGGCAGTTTTGGGGATTGTAACCCCCATCGTAGTAAAATTTTGTATATTTAACACAGAAATATATATATACTATTGTCCGGGTTTGGTTCCCTAGGCCTTAAGAGGTTCGGATTCCTCGGAAAACAGTAGGTCCCGGCGCAGCATGACCATTGTAGTCTTTGAGCCGTAAAACCACAAAACAAACAGAAATATATAAGTAGTAGCTCCGTAACTCCTCCATTTAAACTTATAACTCTCCTTATGAACTTTCTGCCTACGCCACTGACTATATGTGCCGGGGTATCATGACTTTTGTTGCCCTTTCATCATAAAATGCAAGCAAACAAAATCTTTCATTAAAAATTATAAAAAGCAGGGATATTAGTATTATAATTTATCTATTGTCATAACTTACATATATACTGCAGTTTGCATGTTGTCAGGTTTACTGTTATGACTCATGTGATGTAGTGTCATAGTTCATGTATTGTCATAATCTATGTATCATACTTTATGTATTGCCATCACGTTATTTATGTTTTTTTTTTTGTTTTTTTTTTATGGTTCAAGAGCATCTGGGCTATACTGCGCCAAACATAGTAAAATCAAAGACTAGTAAAAACCAGTATTCTGTAAAATGTTAAGGACGTGTGTGGTCAGTATGGCCGTTTAAAATGTCAGACAGTGATGAAGAGTTATAAGTAAGAGTGCGGGCAAGGTTAAAATAAGGGCATTGAGTTAAAATGTGTAAAACACTCATGGGTTCATTGCACACTTGGCAAATAGGTGCTGGTTTTCCTTCCAACAGATGTCTATGGGTGAGATGGGAATGCCCAATGCAAAGTCTAGCAAGGAGAACCTCCTCTTTCCGATTTTTACGGTATGAGGAGGGCCAGTTACCAATTGTATGTTTAATATTACGCAATTTGTTATTGGTTTGATGATCCCATTCTTCTTGCCACTTTTGATTCACACAGGTCTTGATAATTGGCTTCAGGTCAGAGAAAGGAAGAAGCTGGCTAAAAGCAAGTGGTGAGTTCATTGCCTTCGCAGCTGCATCAGCAGCCTCATTCCCTTTGATACCAATGTGTTCACATCGTTTATGTGTTACCACGACTTCTGTCATGGTTTATGTATTGTCATGTCATGTCATAGTGTACATATTGCAATTTGCATGTTGATGTAGTTGATAAATTATCATAGCTTATCTATTTTCAGCTTGTTTTATTATATTGGATATACTAGCTTTATAATGTTTAGCATTTAACTCTTTTTATGGAAATTTTGTGTTGTTTAATTTGAGAATGTTATTTTATGCCGTTTTTTATATAAAATAACAATTTTTTTTTTAAAGTTTTGTGGTGACACAATTGCTGGAATATCTCTGTTATCATCGTGTATAATGAGGCTTTGCCATCAAAATAATAAAAATAAATTTGTTGACATACTGCTGAATAGAAGGTCTTTGTATGTTATGACGTAAGTATACTTTATTTTTCAAATTCTTTTCATATAAAATGTTTTTGGGAAGTATTCATGTCCATGAAAGTTTAGAATAAAGCACTTGTTTCTGTCTTCTCTTGCAGCGGTGTAGCAAGGTATAGTTTTACTCATGAAATATTAGATGAAAAGAACTCTGTTTTCAAAAAGGAACATGTTCTTCGGGACAGAAGAATATCTGTGATTTGTAGAAACAAGCCCAAAAACGAAGATTCTTCCTTGTAACATCTTGCGACTAGATATGGACTGTAAATTATTTTCAATAAACCTGCTGTTACATGTGTATTATTTTGAGTAATAAATGTGTTGTTACTTCTTGTACTGTTTCATTTTAACCATGTAAACAAGTAATCTGACTCTGTAAGACTAATTGATGTGTGGGTGTTGATGATGCTTACTGGAGGGGAAAATACAAAACCAGTGTAACTCATTTTCGCCAAAAAATGAGATAGATCGTGTTGCTCCTTAAGTGACGATATGTTTTGATATCCAACGGGGGAATTGAGCCCCCTTGACTATGCCACTGACTCAAAATATTTTAACCGTTTGAGTTTAACAATCCTTTAATTGCACTGTTAGATGGTACCGTCTTGGTGAATGGATTAACAGGGTAGCGACTCAAGTAAAAGCCCCAAATTGACTTTGTTTATTATATTTCTGTTATTGCAAGATTTGAAAGTTCAAGTAAAATAAAATCCCGAAAGTGATACAATGCTTCTGCTCTGTTGTATGGAGTCCAGCATCCTTCCCTCTCCCCACAAATCCTGAGGATTACAATCCAGAGCTGTACGCAAAAGTAAAATTTAATAAAACGTTTTGCACATTGTTTTTATATTTATTAATCATTTAAAATATGCGATTATGAAAATTTATGAAGAAGACTTTTTTAAATTCAGAAAGTGAGAAGTTTGGACACAATCCGTCACATCAAGAATTTTATTTTATTGTGACTGAAGTTTCTTTTGCTTCGAATTGAAAGTGCAAATGCTATTACCAGTGACACGGCAAAGTGGGAATCAAGCTTCCCATCCCATTGAATGACAAAATACATTTCTTCTGTTTGATGCCAGATCACATGACCTGTTACAAACCAATATCTTCCCCATAATTTTTGAATTACTAGGTCCCTAATTTTGAAAGAGCTCTTAAAAAATAAAAACCTTATGCTTGCTGAAACCGTTATTATATTTTCGAATTTTAAATTGAATTATCAACTTATTGATTATTAATTAACATGATTATTAGCTATTATTTATCAATTATTATCTTTATATTCAGTTGTTTTGATCACTCTTTTCCTCCCCTGGCCCGTAGTTACATGCTTATTATAAGGGGGCTCAGAATGCTACAAGGGGCTTAAAATTCGTTCATATTTTGACGTGTTTTATTAATATATTTAATAATACTAAATATCTATGTAAACTAATATATTTAACATCAATAAATAAATTTCTTAACTTAAATTTTGCATTAAAAACTTACAGAGGTATACTAAAATTTATATTATGTATATATTTCTTTTCTTCCTTTTCATCTTAATTATAGAGTACAGGGCCGGCACCAGAGGGGGGGCAAACTGGCCATTCGCATTAAGTGGCGGGTTTTTAGGGCCGGCAAAATGTGATTATTATAAAGAATAAAGTCATTTTGGGGTGGCAAACATGTGTCCCCCACCACATCCCCGAGCAGTATAATACTTAGCACTGGCCCTGATGGAGTAAATAAAGACTCAAACCTCTGTAAAAGATATGATGTACACAAGATATACCGTATTTTGAATATATTTTTAACGTCAAAGAACAATTTCCACTGTCATGTACACTTTTATGCAAAACAAAAAATTTAAAATAAATTTCTAAGGTACTTTATTTTGAAAAAACAAGAAAAAACTATTTTCCATAGGGTCTGACTATATTTCCATGGGTTCAACCCCCACGGGTTCAGCTTGGTTTTGCTCCCCACCTCCTAACACTCCCTCTTTTAAAGAAAATTGAACTGGCGAGAGAAAGATATTGTGCACGTCAACCATTATATATATTTTGTAGTCAAGTAAAATAATAAATTCCGATTTTTTTTAAATTAACAAACGCTAAATAAAATTAAGACATATTCTTAGAAATTTGTAATATAAAATATATGAATTCTAGTGAATATAAAAATGTATTAATGTGCCTTATTAATGAAAGATTATTAGATTTTAGAAAAAATAAAAATTAAATATAAATCTTTTATGCAGTTTTATGTGCATGTGAGTTAATAATTGTATTTTTACTTTTATGTCCCAGGTTTGGTACCAAAAATGGTGCAATTATATAAAAATTATATTAAAAAAAAAATCCTTCCGTCGAGCCGGAGTCGAACCAGCGACACAATCTACAGTCCACCGCTCTACCAACTGAGCTATCGACGGCTGGAAAAGTGCATTTTAAATCTAAATAGAAAGCTAGAAACTAGTAGAGCAACTGGAGTCGGTAAAAACTGATAGTTCCCAACTGGTGGTTCATGGACCACTAGTGGTCCGCGAGAAAAAGATTATTATTTTAAAAAAATAATTAAAAAAAAGTACTTATAAAAATTATTTATTAAACATTAAAATTAAATATAAAAATGAAATTGATGGTATATTTGTAGTATTTTACAATCTGACGGAACTTCAGAAAACGGTTCGTATTAAAAGTAATTCGTCTTAACGAGGTTCAAATGTATTATCATTAGATGTTTTTTTCTGTTTATTATTGCTTTTATTTTACCTAAAGAACGATTTTACAAACACGTTTCCCCCCCCCAAAAAAAGACCAGGCTCCCTTTTTTATTCAGGTCTTGCAGTTAACTCGTGAAAACTTTTCGAAGTGGTCCGCGACTTAAATTGAGTTGGGAACCACTGTAGCAGAGCAACTGTTCTACCACGGCCAAACTGCGCTTGATGGACTAGCTTCTAAATTCTGGATCTAACCGGGGGTTCATTCCTTTGATCTAACACGCGCCATCTTGGCACGGAAGTGGGCGGAGCTAAGTTGTTGTGTGGCGTAGGTTGGGTGATTCCTGGTTGAAACCGATGCGAATGCGCATTCATTTGCGTGCTTGCTTGTTTCTGTTTTCGCACACTTTTCATGAAGAATTTTTAAAGGTAGTTGTGTATATAATGTTATACATAGGTGTAGTTTGAGGGTCAAATATAACGCAAACTGGAAGGGGGGGTAACAAAAAACAAAACCCAAAAGTGGGTGGAAAAATACGATTTTCCCCCTGTTCTAAAGAAAGTGAGGGGGGCATGTGCCCCCCTTGCCTCTAGGTTATACCTATAACGTTACATATACAATCTATATACACAGTATTACATAATTAAAAAATATATAATTATACACGATTGTGGTACGTAGTTCAAAAAACAATTTAATCATTTTGCAAGTACAGTAAATATTTATTTTTTTAAATGGCGTTTTGCGCTATAGCTACATGTTCGAATACAGGTAAAAGCGTGAAAGGAAAAAAGTATTTTATTTCATCCTGTCCTTTTGAATAATCTGACCGAATTTAAATGCTGGATTCAACGATATCGCAGAACAGATACTTTGAATACAAAAAACGCTAGAATTTGTATTGAACATTTTAAGAGTTCAGATTATCAAGACGCTATGATGAATCATTTGCTCGGTTTGCCAAAGAAAAAAAACCTCTTAAAAATCATCTGCCGTGCCGAGTCTTAACTTACCTTCGGGTAATTTACAAGAATTAACATTAACAAGTCAAAGGCTATTAATTAAAAAAAAATACTAATTGTAATTAAGTAATGCTTTAAATAGAAACAAGTGTTTAAGTCCCAAAAAATCTCGTCTTCTCCAAACAGAAAATGATTCAGAAAACATCCAAGACAAAAATGAGGCTAATGAATGTGATAAATGCCTAAAATTAACTATTGTAAATCTCAAAGAAAAGCACAATAGAAAAGGGATACATGGCTGAAGTCTCCAGTCGTGAATAAAAAAGGTAAAATTTTAAATATGATACTTTTTTTTTTCTTTTGGAACTGCTTTTAACTTAAGAGCTATTAGAGGGCTAATTGCAGAACGTTTATTGTAATAAATAATCATACATAGAAAGAAATAAACAACAAGTCAATAAATAAAAAAAATCAACATATATATATATATATATGATAATTAAATTTTTCTATTTTTATCCCATGGTTTTACATTTATATGAGTATATCAAAGGAGTATAGAGGAAAACTTTCAGGCGGAGTGGGGGACAACTTCACTTTTCTATTAAAATTTTCAACAAATTTAGTTAAAAATTTAAATAATGGGCATTTAAATACCCATTTCTTTTACTTTATGTAAATGTATAATTCGGAAGGGGCGTTCTGCTTTTTTTTTTCTTCTTTCGGCTCTTGCATTTATTAGTATTGCATTAAAATTAAAATCTAATTTTTGTAGTACTAGAGTATTTTATTATATTTTATATGTTCGGAAAATTATTTTTTCCCCCTCTACTCTTGTATTTATCTTGTACAAAGTATGTGGTCATTCGATGCAAAAGAACAAATGCTCGTTTCATTTGAGGTTTTTAAAGTTTGAATAAAATAATTTTTAACGAAACAATACAGCCTTCACTTGACAAAGGGAGCAATTGGCTCCCGAAACGTCGTGTTTTTAAACCTTACGCCAGTGTCGAAATAACTGTTTGTTATAAAATAGTTTTTATATGCCAACTATTTGCTTTTTGGTTTTACGGCTCAAAGACTACAGTGGTCATGCTGCGCCGGGACCTACTGTTTTCCGAGGAATCCGAACCTCTTAAGGCCTAGGGAACCAAACCCCGGACTACAGTGAGCAGTGCGATCTTTATGAGATCTCTGAGTAAGCGTTCTTTTTGCACTGCTGGGAGTCGAACCCGGATTAGCCGCGCAATAGGAGAACGCGTTACCACACTGCGCCACCGCAGGGTCATATGCCAACTATAAGTGGACGTTAATCAAAATGCATATGTGCGTATAATATATTCACTCAAAAAATATAAAGGACAGCAATTTTTATGAACAAATTAACTTTTTAAACTTAAATCAGGGGCATTTAATATTATTTTGCTAGTGATTTTAAACAAAGCTCTCCCGCAAATCTCAGATCGTGGAGGTCAACCAAGCTACGTCATCACTGACGACTTCCGGTGCCAGCGTAAGAGCGTAAGAGAGAGAGTGACCTAGCCCTTGTATTCTATAAGCCCTGAGATCTAACTCGGGAACAAATTCTTTTGCGCATGCTCGTGGACCGTGCCGAACTCCGTAATGGAAATAGTATTGCCAATATTGAGTACTATTCTGAGGACAGAGCTCTATTTTTGACACTAACATTTGGAATGGGCAATACCAATGATGGAAAATGCAGCCGAAATGGGTAAAATAGATTTTTATAATCCCAGAGTAGACGACGGAAAATCTTACGAGATCTTATAAATTTTAAAATTTTAATTAAATTTTAGAAATTTTAGCTTCATATTAAATCAGTGAAGCGATGCTACTAATATCGAAACATGTGGGCAAAGCCGGCCTTATGGGGCGGACCGCACGCAGCGGCCCTGCTTGCATAAGTTTCAATAATCTGGATGGTCCTCTGTACACTCAAATAAGTTCATCCGTTTTGATGTAAATTTTACTTTCATGATTTCCTACTTGCAGTGTCATATTGTGGTTTTGTTGGGAAAAGGAATTTTTACTTTCTTACACACTAAAACACATTGTAGTGAAGAATAATTTATATAAGGATTGAATAAGGGATAATAATTAAAGAATAATGAATTTGTTAAAACATTGAATAATGTTTAAAACAATTTAAGTTTTAAAGTTTAATAGTATAAAATTTTACAAAATGTTTTTGTACTTCAGGGTCATTAGGCGACTTCGGCGCCCTCCCATTAGCTTGGTGCCCAGTGCGACATCACCGCTCGAACCTCCCTTAATGCGCCACTGCTCCCTATTGACTATTAAGACACACTGTAATCTTTCACGCTGAATTACTTGAGCTTCCTTTAAAGAAACCTAAGCCCCCCGTCTCATAATTTTTGAATTGTTTCGCACCCTCCCCCCCAGTTATATACAGTAATGATTAGAAGCATGGGCGCCTATAAATAATTGATACGGGTATTTAATAGACCTGTCTGGAATCTACCTTTCAATTAACAAATTTTCAATTAAACAAAGCAAGCTACCTTTTAATCGAAAAAAGCAAGTGTTATTGATTGTTGACAATATTGCAATTGCGCACAACCAGAGATCTTATCAATTATTCCCAGCGCTGACACTCCAGTTAGAAACACTGGATGCAAAAATTTAATCTTGTTTGAGCTTGTCTTGACATCATTTCAGACATTTGATTCGAAAGGAACTGTGATTCCCAAATGTTGGCAAATCATATTTAGCACACACTGGCAGAAGATCAACTGCTTTTCTACTTGTATATAATGTAAAACAGTTCTTTGTGGGATTTTCAACGTCAGAGACTAATTCTATGGGTATAAATTCCCTATTGCTACATTCAGGATTAAGACAAAATGGGGGAGGCTTGTAGGCACAGTATCAGATGGGGGGTCCCCTTACGCGCGATGACAGATTTAAACTCCTCAAATTTGGGGTGAACTTCCCAAAATAGCCCAAAAAATAAACTTTTACCTAAAACTTTTCTAGATACTGATCAAAAGTGATAAACCAAAAGTCAACTTCTAAAACAAATCGCAATATGAAGTCCCCCCCCACCACAGCAAATCACCATAATCTTCTTCTTCTTCTTCTCTACAGCTCCAGGTCTTTCTATATAATATTACATATTTGTAGTTATAATGAGTAATTTTCGAAATTTCAATATTTTCTCAGTATCTTCACTGATATTTCTAATTTTGAGATGATGATGGTCATGACATCCATTACTACCGATAAACGGTATTTGACTATATTCGTATTTTTCTTTTTTTTGGTTCATTTTTATAAAAAAAAAAGGCAAATAAAATGCTAATAATAAATAAAATTGGGAGCAACTTTCAAAATTAATAACTCTAGCACTGATGACTAACTCCATCTTAATGAACGATTTAACCGCGCCCGGGTCCAAAACTTCGACCCAAATAGCTAAAGTTCCTTTAGTTACGTCATTGTTTTGTGTTACTTCGATTTTTATTTATTTGGTTAGCTTTTAGTAGCAGGCTATCGCTTAGAGAAGCACTATATTTTTCTTATTACAAAAAAAGCCTTGAAAATTTAGTAGTCAATGATGTAAAAAAGAACCCCAAAAAAATGACCGAACGCAATACCCGCTCCGTTAATGACACTAAAGTAATTCGATTGATATCAGTCTTCTTTCTTTCTTGAAGATATCTGATTCAGGTGCCGAAGATGAGAGGACAGATGCCCATGGACTCGAGATCCTAAGATGCCCGGCGCGAAATTTTAATAATATAACTAACTTTATTTACCTTCAGACATGATTGATTGGAGGTGCCCGATCTGCTAAACTGCCTAGGGGCTCGTAAACCCTGTCCCCGGCCCTGACCTAAATTATTTCAATCAAAATTAAGATTTTAAAACATTTAAATGAATATTATTTTTTAGCTTTGCAAACCCTTTCATCTATTAAGTTTGAAAATAATTTCATATATATTTCGCATTTTAAAGACTATATCAATACATCTTAAGTAATTTCATCTCCTTCCTTCCTTCCTTCCTTTTTGTAAGTTTAGTTATTTGACAACGATAGCTACTGAAAAGAACAAAAAAAGATAATTAACATAATTAGACATAATTTACCCCCCACACCCCAGTTGTAAAACGTCCCTGCTGATCGCCATTGTGACCAAACCAGCTAGCAGACGAACATGATTAAATCTACTACTGCATATTGCCATGGCAGAATTAAGCTGCTGCTACCACATTGTCAGCTTGGAAAATTAACGATTTCCGATGCGCCTATGAAAAAAACAAGCACAGACTTCCTGCGCTAAGCCGTTGTCGAATGCCTGTTGCTTGACAGTTAGTCACGTCATTCCGCAGACTATTGACTATTATGAAGTTATACGTGACAGTGGTTTTTACACTAAGGCCGTTTTTTTAGTGAAACGTTTTCACATTGAGGCCGGTGTTCTAGTGCAAAGTTTTGTCTCATAATTTGTGTTTGTATTGTGCGTCAATCCCGTCTGCTAATGAGGAAGAATGTAAAAAAAAATCTTCGATTTGTTTTGGAGATTCGTAGAACATCGGTTAGAACAGTCGCCCTCCATTGAATGCTACAAAGTATTTCCTGGGAAGAAGCGGCGATGTTGAATCCTGGGAAATAATATAGATGACGTCATGGTTTAACAATCTTTAAGGTAAGAACAGGCCTGTCCTACCATAATAATGAATCTTTCGGCCAGATCCCGAAAAGAAGACATCTCCCCTTCGGGAGATTTTATTTCACCCAACTATACATTGCCCACCCTCTCGGATACCATGAATCCAAGCATCACCATATCTGCGAATCGCGTACCTACGCAATATGGTTTGTTTGAATCCATCAAGCATCAAAGATACAGACAGGCCTTGCTTCTTGTAGAAGCTGGTGTCCACATTGATGGAAGGAACGAACTAGGGCAGACACCTCTCATTTTCGCTTGCACTACAATCATGGACAATCCAAAACTCAGGGAAAAATTTATTCAATTGTGTCTGAGTGCCGGTGCCGATCCTAACCTACAAGATTGGAAGGGACTTACAGCATTGATGCACGCCTGTTTGTTGGAACAGTTGGAAACAGTTATTGCTTTGGCCGAACTGGTAAGTGATATTCTTTACTTAAGTTAGAATTTTCACCCCAAGAAATGGCAATAGTTTTCTGGAATAGTAATAATTATTAACCGCAACAAGCCTCGAGACAGTAGTGGCAACGGTACCCCTTAACTGCAAAAATCTATTGCCGGGAAAACCGGTAAGAAAGTCACTTTCAGTAAAGCCTACTCCCTCAGAAAGTCACTTTCAAAGAAAAGCTTCACCAAGAAAGTCACTTTCAAAGATGATTTGCAAACCATTGCCCCAAAGAAGTTTTTGTTTTTGCGGTAATTTTTTAATTTTTTCATTTCCTATTCAATGCATTTATTATTTGTATAAGTTTCAAAAATTTACGTCCACATAAATACCGCTATACGTTTTTACCCTAGGTTTAGGTTTTATATAAAAAAAAAGACTCTTTCTCTTTAGGTTCTGTCGCCCCTGAATGTTATTCTGTTACACCCTCTCCGCCTGCTTTAATTCGGTAAAGTTTTGAAAGCTTAGCAGAGAATAGACGATTGAGACGCTGGTGGATGAATAAACAGGTGACGAAGGCATTGTTCTTGAAGTGAAATATGTTCAATAGCAATGGGCCTAGCACGAATCAAGAGGGAACTAATCAGCAATGAACAATTGACGTTGTCAGCTGGATATCGAGAAATCATCGAAACAAATGAAAACAGAAATCGGTTTGGAATAACGCGAAGGGAAACAGTTCCCAGCAGGCTTTCATAAAGGACATTTGGAAAGGTCTGAACCCAGAAATGGATTGTTTATGATTGATCATGCCATGATGGGGGAGGTGGGTAATAAAAGCCGACTTCATCATGTCCTTTATTGACATTTACTGACTACCGTACTATAACATGATCTTACTAACAAGAGAATCATTGTTGTGGAACTCGCATTTTGAGACAAGACATACCACAAATGATAGTCCGTAAGTTCCTTATTAAGAATATGAAATCATTTTTTTGTGAATAGCATATAAATTTTTTTTATTAATATTCAAAGTCCAAAAATCGCACTTTTTAGGTGAAATTTGATATTTTGTGTTTGCGCCGTATATAAAAATAATAACTTTTGAACACAATTTGTATGAAGATGGCATTTAAGGGATAAAATTATAAAATTACACGAAAGGTCATTCAGAGTATTTTAAAAAATTGTATAAAAACTAAGCTTTTTAATAACAATATCCGGCGCATTTGGCTATGATTTAGAAGAATTGGCGATACCGGTATGAAGTATAAACATTTCGTCAAAAAAATTGCAAACAATTGCTCTGGATGAAATCAAAATTGATGTAACACACCAAAACGAAATTATAAAAATTCATTATTTGATTGATCTATAACCAATTATATATATATGTATATTTATTTATTTACTTATGGAATAATATCCTTGGTGTAAATTTTTCTTTAAAGTGCAGCCATTGTGAGGCGTAATTATGCTTTGGTCACTTTTGTGAAAAATATCATTACCATAATTTATAAAAATAGTTCCGGAATCCGATATTTTGAGACATTTTTATAATTTTCTCATATCTAAAGTCTTTGATTGATTTACAACATTCAGACTTTCCGCGTCAAATTTTGATGAGAGCCAAGTCAACTTCACAAAAAATAGGAGACGTCAATATGACACAATGCTTGTCCACTTTTTAAAACAGTTTATTTACATATAAAATTTTGAAATGCCAGCTTCATTAAAACATTTTTCTTTATTAAAAAATTACGTAAAATATTTTGATGTTACGGCCATAAAATTTAGAAGATTTTTTCCTTTTTATTATGCCATTATATTTCCTAAAAATAATGCCAATGAAGGTTGCAATATGAGCGTAATTGAATAATAAATGCTTCATACCGATATCGCCAATTCTTCTAAAGCATAGCCAAACGCACCAAATATCTGAATGAAAAAACTTAGTTTTTATATAATTTTTTAAAATACTCTGAATGATCTTTCGTGTAATTTTATAATTTTATCCGTTAAATACAATTACCCTCTTTATTCGAATTGAATTAAAAAGTTCTTATCTTCATATACAGTGCGAATAAAAAATATCAAACTTCACCTAAAAAGTGTGATTTTTGGACTTTAAATATTAATAAAAAGATTTATATGCTATTCACAAAAAACTGATTTCATATTCTTAATAAGAAATTTAGGGACTATCATTTGTGATATGTCTTGTGTCAAAGTACGAGCTTCCACAAAAGTGGTTCCCTTGTTAAGGTTCACTCCAATCTATTCCTGATAAAGGACGACTAGGTCTGTCTGAAACGCGTCGATGCGCTTTGCATCATCGTAACTAAATTTAATATAAAATTCAATTTATTTAAATATACAGTCATCATTTGCTATTCACCGGGGGGCTACGTTCCACATACTATCCGCGAATAGCTAAACCGCGAATAGCCAAACCAAAACTCTATGTAACGAGGAGGGTTACTTTTATCTCAATTATCTCGCATACTGAATACTATACATTACTAAAATATCTTTACGAAAAAATGCAGAAAAATTCAATATGTTTTACTTACCGTTATTTTTGTATCCTATTTGTTCTTGTACAAACTAATGGATGTTCAGGAACTACATATACAGAGTACGTTGTGGCAACACTCGAAATGTTCACGCATATGTATACTCTATCTTTATATCCGTTTATTCTTAGTATATACAGTAGGCCCAGAGCCGTAGCTAAGGGGTGGCGTGGAAGGAGGGCGCCAGGGGCGTAGGCGAAGAAAGACGATAAATCGGCTAAAATAATTCACAGGAGTGAACGTGCCCATGACAAGGGGCACCACCTGGACAGTTTTGCCAGGGACATACGATCATCTACCCGTGGTACTGAGTAGGCCTGTTAGTAATAGTATATAGGCATTATGGTTTTGACTTAAAAACTTCTAATTTTGATAAAAAAAACCATTATTTTTTGAGAATTAAAAAAAAAAAATTAGCGCCAATACCAAACCCGCAAATAGCGAGAGACGATTATATATACCATGACCCAAACTAGACCCTTTTACGGGATGATTCAGAAAGGTACAGGGAGCTTATAATTTGCTAATGTTTTAATGTATTTTATTAACGTGTTTAATAATACCAAATATCTAAACAGACTAACATATTAAACATTAATGAATTCGTTTCTTAACAAAAATTTTACATTGAAACTTACTAAGGTATACTAAAATTTATAATTTCGCCTCCCCTTTCTTTACTATAATGTAGGTGAAGACCTAGGCATGCGCAGAAAGTTCATAAGGGGGGTTATAGGCTCAATGGGGGGTTACAGAGCTACAACTCACATATTTCTATGTTAAATATACAAAATTTCATTGCAATGGGGGGTTACAATCCCCAAACCCCTCCTGGCTAGGCCTATGGGTAAAAACCCTCTCTTTATCAACCCTCTCTAAAAAAATAAGATATATTCTAAAAACCTGTTTTGAATATATTTTTAACGTCAAAGAACAATTTTCATTATCGTATACAGTTTTATATAAAACGAAATGTTTAAAACAAAATTCATCAATAATTTATTTTGAGAAATAATATTTTCCAGGGAGCCTCAGCCTCCCTGAACCCAGCTTGGCTACAGCGCTAACACATGCGAAGATTAAATACTGGTAGACAAATGAAGTAAATCACCCAAGCTTTTGGACGCGTCAACCGCAAGCCTTAGTCAGTACTAATCTAGTAAATAGTTCATATTACTCCAGATGAAGTCCTGGTGACGCGCCCGAAGGCTCAGCCTATCTATTTTGTTCGTTATTTTACCAGCAGTTAATTCGAAAATTTCTAATCTTATACTTCGTATTTTTATTCCAATTATTTAAATATCAAACAAATATTCCAAAAATATAATTTTAAAGCTGAATCATTTTAAATGTTCTATCATTCCTTTCCAACGTTTTAAATTATTGTGTGTATATTTGGCTTCCAACTATGACGTCAATGACGACGTAAATAGAGTTATTTATGAGACACTGTTACCATTGTCAACAAATGCAAATGTCATTATTCGAAAATGCTTTGCTCGAAACGTTGTTTATCCCTATACGTACCACACAGTAGTTTGTAATAACCTTTTCTTTGCTGTATTTTTAACATTGAAAAGGCTTTTACTAGGGGTGTGTCCGAAAAACAGTTGTCATGTCACAAACAGTCAATTTATATGCCCATTGTAAAGGTCTTTTATCTATCCTGTTTACATAGCCAGGTTTACAATAGGCTAACCTAGGTAGTTGCCTAATGCTACCGCCTAAAGGCTGCCGCGTCTAAATTTTTATTTACTATCAGTTTCTCCCATTTTTCAGGGCCCTGTGGTCGCTGATGTTAAAGTTTTTAAAAGCAGCTTTTGTCATCGATCTCTGAATAATTCTCCCCAAATCCCTTCACATATCATCACATCCTTTGTACACATTTTAGCAAATTTCAATTGCCATCAAACACTTGTTTCGTTTGGACCTACCCACACATATAGATCTAGTCCAGTAGTTCCCAACCTGGGGGTCGTGAACAGGTTTCTGGAGAATGGCCGAAACTATTTTTAGTTGCAATTATTTTTATAAGGAATTTCATACCAAATGTTTCCAACGCTTTTGTACTTCAACATGGTTACACACATTGCAACATTCTACTAATGGTTGTTAACTTTGTATTAATAATGTATATGTTGTGAATGATATTAGCAGAGTTATAACAAAGAAGCTCAGCAGTTCGAACTTTATTAGAAATGACAGTAAAATAATTGACGTCGCTCAGCACGCTGGCTCGCGTATTTACAGATTAACATCTCGCCAAAGACTGAGTAGTTCGTTAGTGTCACTCCAGGGAAGAACGCCAGCACTAGCATCGCCCTACTGCTCCCAATGGCACATGAGCTATACGCATATGGTAAATGGACAGGGTATTTATCCAACAGTACATTAGTATATATATATATATTTAATTAATATAATTTACATAATTAATGTAATATATATAATTTTATATTTAATGTGTTTTCTTTACTCTGTTAAAAATGCTTTTATTATGCAAATGTGGCGGCGACGGACAAAGGGTTCTCAGATCATTTGGTTGCTATAAAAGTCGGTCGGGGTTTGAAGAACGTTGGGAACCACTGATCTAGACCAAGACTCCACCCGTATCTAGACTTTTTACAAGGGGGTGGCTTCCTAAAAGGTACAAGGATTAAAATTCATTAAGGTTTTTATGTGTTTTATTGATATATTTAGTAATATTATATGTCTGAACAAGCTAATATATTTAACATTGATGAATAAATTTCTCAATACGAAATTTGCATTGAAAATTAAAATTTACAATTTCCCCTATCTTTACTATATAGTAGATGGAGACTCTCAAGCCTCTATGAGAAACATGATGTACACAAAATTTATAGCAAAAATCTATTTTCAATGCATTTTAATATCAAAGAACAATTTCCATTTTCATGTACAATTTTATTCAAAACAAAAAATTTAAGACAAAATTCTGCAGTAATTTATTTTGAGAAATAATATTTTCCAGGGGGCGCATCCCCCTCTGGCCTCGGTCTGGCTACAGCCCTGGTGTAGGATCTCGAAAAGGCGACCGACTGAGCGAGGGGGTTTGTTTACAGAACTGAATTTAGTTTTCTAATATCGAAGCTATATGTAACTAATATAATTTTTCCACCAATGGGAATTACATCCCACCCCACTGCGTACGTCTTCACATTAAATAGCAATGTAGTTTCAATCTCTGCCTAGAGGTTACTTAAATGTCCACAGCCATTACCTATCTGTACCTTGTGTGAATGCTACATCAGACATCGTATGACACTCCGGTTACTACACATAAGATTAGTCACTCGCCAGATGTCTCTCCAGTCACGTGGACGGCGACTTTCTTATTACTCATCAAAAAGCACACCAGCTACTTTTTTGCCTATCACGAGAACGCCTCCCACCACTGGCCTCTGACCCTATTGCCGTCAGAATGGGTCTCAGTCCATTTTCAATAGAGGATGCGCCAATGTGGAAGCGTTTCTTCAAGCATCTCTTGTTGAAAATGATCAAAGGCTTGTCTCCATGGCAACAAATAGGGGCAGAAGGTGGGCAGAGTTCCCATGATAGACAGACCATGTCCATGACGCCCCATGTAACGTTCCAGTTAATATCTGTGAGCTGAGATCTCCACCAGGTGATGGCCCAATCACTTTATGAAAAAACACAATCTTAGAACTTCAAATTTGCTTTGGAAAAAGAAAAAATTTGTTAATGTATAAGACGTTTTCAAACACAACGCTATTTTAAATTTCTTTTAAAAAAAGTTCAAATGCTTTTTCTCTTCATCGTAATCAGCATGTTTTTGAATTTTGTAATTTTGTTTAAGATTCTTTGTGTGTATGTTGCATTACAGGTCCATTTTGCACATCCATTTCCATTAATTTCTTCTTCGCTTTTCCATTTATTTTTCCTTAATTTTGCGTCCACCATTGCTGGTTATCCTAAACACATCGATGTCTGGCAGTTTTACACTGCCAGTTGAAGGCGAAATATTGGCGGTTGGCTCTCCATAATGGCACAATACAGGCGACAGACTTTACCCCACGATGCGCATAGATATGTCCAAACTTAGTTTAGGGGTCCAATACAAACCCGGCGAGTTAAAAGGCGGTAATTATATCCAGTGGACCACTGAAATGCTCTTAATTAAGCTGATATAGATATATAGATATATATATATATATATATATATATATATATATATATATATATATATATATATATATATATCAGCTTAATTAAGAGTTAATCTTTCGATTTCACAGTGTATATGAAATTTACGCTTGCATTATATACTGTAGTCCAGGTGTTTTTAACCTTATTTAATTCAAGGACCAATAGTTTTGTTTTTTGATAACTCCAGGGCCGCAACACTGTACAGACAATATTAGGATTGAATATGTATAATAATATTCGTATTGTTGTTTTTTTTCTTTTACCCTTACACATAGCAGAACCCCAATTATGCGAACTTTGCTTAAGCGAAATCCAGGTTGGCCAAAATGGCCCGTTGCATTTACTGTTTTTGTATTTTACTCGAATTGAACTATAAGTTCAATGTTTTCAGAAGAAGCGTTCGGGCTTGTTTTCTAATATATAGAGCTCTAATACTCTTAAAGTAGAAAAGACAATATAAATTATAGATATCGGCAAGGACGGCTCGAGGTTGATTTGAACTCGGAAGGCTTGGCACGGATTGCTTTTTGGCGCCCCACCCACCGCCTCCGACAAAAACAGGAGATTTTCACAGATGCACAGTAAGCTATGTAACATATAAAAGCGGCCAAAAGTATCTGAAAGAATTTCTTCAAACTTGTTACTTTTTAGAGAAATTTTCTACTGGTGGGTCAATTAAAAAGCATTGAACTTAACCAGTTTGGCGCCGTCATCCAAACGGGGCCCCGGGTTGCCGCCCGAGTTACCCGGGCTTTAAGCCGCCCCTGGATATCGGGCATGTATAAAATGGCTATTTCCAAAGCAGTTAATATCTGAATTAACTCATAGATTTTCTTTACGATGCTTTCCTTAACGATATGCAGTAGAAGTTTAGTGATGTACGTATAATAAAATGCATATTTAGATAAATGCTCAGTTTCTTCTCACGCTTACACAAAAAAATTCAAAGTTCGATAATCCGAAATCGTGTCCGCCCCCAATTTCGTATAATCGGGGTTTCGAGAAAAAAAGAATTTACATTCGCAAAACGTTTACTTATAATATTAAGGCACACTGCATATGACGTCCTTGTTTTTGTCGCCAATCGCGCTAGCCACTTTTTTGTAGGGTTGCTTCATCATGACTTGCCGTTTTGCATGTATTTCCTGTTCCCATTATGGAATACCGCTTTACAAACGGATATACTTTTTGTATTTTCGGATTTTTTTTTTTTTTTTTGTACTTTTATATTGTCTTTCTTAAAAAATACTTATTTACATAAACTCCGAGAAATGCGGTTGCAAATGATGTTTGCCTCCACCATTCCGCATCACACATTTATACAGCCACCTTTCTCGACCACCTTTGTACTCTTCCAAAAACCCTTCCCCGGTTTATTTTTTCTATATCGTTTGGAAACGGACATACTTTTATATTTTCGGACTTGTTTTTTTATATTTCTTGTTATTTTTTAAGAAACTTACCTACGTCTATAAAACATCTTTGCCTCCCCTTCTAACTCCTCCTAAGAAACTTCTTCCTCCCTAAAACCTATTCTTCATTCCTCCTAAAACCCGGCCCTCATTTCCTCCTAAAACCCATCCTTCCTAAAACCTATCCCTCATTTACCCGTCTTTGCCTTCGCTTTTGGCCTTCGTTTTACAAACGTACTTTCCCTCTGTATAAAACGGAAATGAGAAAATTTTTAAAGGTAATTACCACGTGTTGTCGTCCGAGGTATGTGGAGGAAAAATAGTTTTTACAGCCTCCATTCCCTTTCTCTGCAGCACAAAACAGATGCTAAAATCTAACAACTCCCAAGACAAAACGGCGACGGCACAAAAAAAACTTTCTAGATACGGGCCTGGAAATTTAATTCTTTTGGACAAATGACCCAGGCAGCGCCCATACATTTCGCATTGATATTCACTTTTAAGTTAATGATAAAGTTAGGCGCCACTACAGCACTGGCGCGAATGAAACGGTCCAAAAAACAAGTTGAAACGTGTTGGTTCATTGTCCGGTTTTCTGTGATAAGAAACCACTATCTGTAAGTGGGAGCAGTCAAGTGCTCTCACCACGAGCGACGATAGCACGAGGTGAGTTAATTATTAAAAATCCGCAAAGCACAATGTTCACCTTGCTGCAGGTGTTCCATGAGCCCACTTAGACGCAAAACCGAACGTGGCCTGTCCCTTTTGGAGTAGATTAGGCATTGAAGGCAGTACCTTGAGGATTCAATGAATGATGCTATTGGATTGTCCTCCAGCTCTCCAAAGAAGGTGAAGCATTGGTCGAGTGCTGCTGTGTGAAGAAGTTCGACTTTTAAATCTTTGTGTATGTTTGAGTTTCAAACGAAACAAGGAGCTCCACACATTGTTCGTAAACATTTATTTTGAATTATTTGTAGTGTTCTCATTTTATCTGGACCGAGAAAGGTGAAGACAGCACAACAGTAAAGAAGAATTGACCTAATTGAAGATTTATATACCAGAATTTTTGTTGGAAGGCTCATTTTGGATTTAGGTCCTAAAACTGGTAACAGTGTGGAGAAGGCAGCACGAGCTTTGTTTTTAGTAACTTCAAAATGCCTTTTGAAACTAAGTCTTTCGTCTAGCATCATCCCCAAATACTTTGCTGCGTTTGTGTTAGTGATTTTTTTATCTTTTACTGTGACTGAGTAAGAGCCAATTTTCCCACCGTTTCTGAAAATAACTAATTGACTTTTCGCTGGATTCACGGTAAGACCCCAAGCCATAAGCCATCTTTCTATAGTCGTTAAGTTGTCTTGAAGGTTATTTACAGCGGTGTTGTTCCTTCGTCCTGGAATTACAGCTTAGTTTTGGCAACCCAGCGTCGCTTTGGCGGAAAAGGACGTAATATTCAGTGACCCCTAATATTAATATACGAATTGAAATCAAACATTTTTCTATAAGATTATTGACACTGTTTATTTTTAACATGGATATCAATGTCAGGTCTCATTTTTGAACTTGAATCTCTAAGAGTGTTTTCAGTGAACGTCAATTATTCTGGTTCTGTGTTTCTTTTGACTTTACCATCTTCATTCTTGAAAACATTTGTTCACATATGTAAGTGCTCCTAAATGGTAACATTATTTTTAAAGCATGAAGTTAAATGGTTGGAAAGATGTTCTTGCTAACGTATTAAGAATAGAATTTAACGAGTCTCAAGTTGAAATTTTCTTTAAAATCAATGTTGCACTACAAATCAATCAGCCATTTGCGTATTCCGTGGAATATCTTCAACAGACGTACCCTCCAACATACTGAAAAACTACTTTTGCATGAAATAAATTATATTTTTCATGAGCCAGTAGGTTGCAACCAATGTTCTGGCAGGTTGAAGTCCTTTGCTGTAATCTATTGAGTGCGCAATAGCCCTATACCTAAAAAAAAATACGTAAAAAATACCGTATTTCTATGAAGTGCTAACCACCATATGAGCATTCAGTGAATGCAATCTCGGTTTGTAGGAACCCTGTGACTATATTCTTGCCTGACTAAGACCTATAAAGGCCTTAAGTACACTTAAAAGATGTTAATGAACCCATTTATAGATAATTCAAAATATAAAAAATAATAAACTGTAAAATAAAATTTATTTTCCGAAATGAAACAAAATGCTCAGTATGATGAAAAATTACCTTATTTGTGTATGCATCCACTTCGTTTATATTTGAGAAGTTTTCTCCTCATTCCCATATCCAGAGGTGGGGGGATCTTAGGGGTCGGTCCTCCGAAACTAACACCCTTAATGGACTTACATGGCCTTACATGTGAAAAATTTTTGAATCCTCCCCGAAATTAAATCCTGGCTACGACCTTTGTCTCCTATTTTTTTCAATTGCGAAATCCATGATCAGATCCTCAAAAGTAATTTAAGGTAATAGAGGTTGCTACTGATTTCGCTGTAGGACATTACATACTGTGGTTCACGCTTGAGCGTAACTGAGATTTTGGCGCCTTCATCAAATCCTAAATTTGAACTTCTATGGCGCGAGGTCATTCCAAATTTAGCTCCTTTTGTACTTCTCTCAAAGTAGCATTTACGGCTCCCTGTCCCTTTTGCTAATGCCAAGTTATGTCTCTGAACATAACATCTGATAATGGTGGATGCATAATAACCATATGATGATAATGGATGATGATAAGCATCTGATAATGATGATGGATATAAAAGGTAAATAAAAAAGGTTAAATCTTCATAAAGAGTAGGAAAGGGAAATCTTTAACAATAAATGGAATTTTGTAATATAAATAGAGGAAAACTGGGGATTCTGCATAACTGGCTAACCAGGTCCCCTCAGGGTGGGGTTATGGCTGAGGGTACAAAGTATTACAGTCAACGCGCGACTTCATTTTGTTTATTTTTTTTAATCAAAAGTTTTCAAGTTTTTATTTTTTTAATCGAAAGTTTTTAATTTTTATTTTTTTTCAATGACGAGTTTGTTTGTTTTTTAAATCGAAAGTTTTCTAATTTTTACTTTTATATTTATTTAATTTTTAGTTATTTTGGAAATCTTTCGCTACATGCAGAAGTATTTTAGATTTCGTTTTATGATTTCCTATATTTCTAATAGGAATGCGGTGATTATGAGCATTCCCTCTTTAAGGCGACCATCTCTCTAAGACGATCTTACGGACAGCTGTCTTTATTACGGTTAAAGATTTTAGGCTTTGCTCATTTCCCAAGTGATTCTATTTTTACCTCTGTAAGACGACTACCTTTCCAACACGATCTTTCGGACAACCGCCTTTATCATGATTTAAGATTTTCGCTTATCACCCTATGTAAATTTGACGATTGACAAAAAATGTCTGATCGTACACCTGTTTAAGACGAGCATTTCTCTAAGACAATCCTGTAGACGAGTGCCTAAAATTTATAGTTGCTATGTTTTATGGCGGGTTTTTTTTTTTAAAATAACTGTAAGTTTGCATTTTCAATCATATTCAAATCCTTATTTTAAATTGCATCCTATCATTAACGATTCTAACCCAGGTGATGTTCCGTTCCTGACGAGAAACTGAGGTTCAGAACAAGTTGAAATCAATTCCCAATATGTTTTCGTCGCTTCAGATATTTCGTCGCCAACACATCCTGATCCCCTCAAGCTTAGAGATCTAGCTGGCTCCTACACCCGGTTACAATTACCGGTTTTGTTCTTTTCTAGCAAAAATATCAAGTGACGGGATGAGTCTGCTTTTATTCTCATACCGGAAAAATTGCTATCTAGCTATTTTCCTCGTAGCTGAATCCACGTTTTTCGTGTGGGATAAGGGTCAACCTGGCGGTGGATTTGGGAACTTATTTCGATTTCAATTGTTTCGAGAGGATATTCCTCTTAATCGTGATATATGTACTTGATGATTACATGTCCCCCTTTTTTCAGTGATCGTAGCTCCCCCTAGCGGAGAATTTTTGTGTTGATTGTAAATATCTTGTTTGCCGGAATATTTCTCTCGCTCGTTGTATATACGTATCTGATGGTCACGTGCCCCTTTTTTGGCAATCCCAGCTCCCCGAGCGATGGATTTCGGCATATTCTTCAATTTTTATTTTTTAAAGGGATATTTCTCTCTGCGAGCTTTCTCCAAACACAGCGGTAAGTGCCTGTTTTTCGCGATTCATATATACATTTTCCGCTAAGTTGCATCATACGTCAGCCATTTTTTATCCCCAGCTGTTGTCTTCTTTATATATTTGTTTATTTTGCTCTAGAATCGGAAAGGGATCCTTCACCTCGATAGTCCCTCATAGCGTTTCCCATAAGAGATGGTGTTTTTGTGACGGTATCAATTTCTCTTCGAGAGATTTACATCCACCTTCAACAATACGAAATTTCCGATCTATGGTTCTGCCCAGCTCGTGAAGGCGTTGTTATAAAACCTATTCGATACTTTCAGATTCTCTGCGATGAAAAGTAGTGGTTAAACATCGAGGATACATTTCCCACTTCATCCAGTCATTTTAAAGGCAACCTCACAATTCAAAGTTCTACGGATCATATAAAGTTTTATCGCATGAAAATCCTAAAGGAGGGTGAAATAAATGAGAAGTCAATACACCCGAATCCCTCCCGATGGAAGAAACTGTTAAAGCTGAAAGATGAGATTGCCCGTTGTAGTCTAAAATCTAAGTTTGCTGCTATTTCCTCTACATCTGTTTACCATAAGATTGAAAAATCTATGAATCAGTCAAAACAGAATTTGTGCGACTCCGGAATGGATAACGAGGTTAATTCTATTTTTGAGAAGGTATTTTCTTCCCAAATGGAAGAGGTTGTTTATTCCAAGTTCAGTTTATATGAAGAGGAGGACGGTTATGATAAAATTCCTGAAATTTTGTTTTATTGGGAATTGCTAAATTTTAATGTCTCTGATTTAGCTCGTAATATTTTTCTAGTGTTATCAATAACCGCGGTATTTGGAAGCGATCTGCATCTGAATTGTTTTGTATCCGAAAGTATGTTGCGTAATATTGATATCTTGGAAAGAGTTCTAATGGAGAGAGAGAATCTATGTATGAAAGCCTGCCCTCTCCGGAAAACGTTGATATATATAATTCTGAAACTTCGGGAAATGAATTTTAACGAGAAAGATATATCAGCACCATTCCTGTAATTTAAAATCTGCTTTTTAATTGTATAAGGTATATATATTCGGTGTGGAAAAACTTTATGTGAAAATCTCGTTTCATGTACTTATAAGGTTTTCTTCCTGTGTGTGTGGGGAAACACTCGTAAAATCTTGATCCTAATCACCATTTATCGACTGGGGAAAAAAATTTACGCATAAATGACATGTATTACATTTCTGAAAATATCAGCTTCACCCAATTGGTAGAAAATCGTATTTTATCACTAAATAATCCCTGTCATCCACTTTGTAGATTTATACAATTTATTTACTATGTAAAAAAACGTTTGTAAAATCTCGTTCTTGTTTAGTAATTTTTCAATGTACAAAATAGCAATCGAATTAATAACGTGTATTATATTCCTGAAAATATCAGGTTTATTCAATAGATGGAGAAACGTTAAATGTACTTTACCACTAAAAATGTTCTTTTTAATAATTTTCTTGATGATAAACTAAGACGATAAAATTGTTTTAAACAAAATTTTCAAGATTAAAATCAGAAATAAACCTTCGGATAGGTGTATAATGATGAAATAAGACATGAATCAATTTTTAAAACAAGGCTTTCTTTGTTTATTGAGATCACGTAACACAGGAATACATATTACACAGAGAGATAAAGTTTGCAGGTTGTAAGCATGAAATTTTTTAGTGGCAAAGTATATTTGACATTTCTCCATCTATTGAATAAACCTGATGTTTTCAGAAACATAATACACATTATTAATTCGATCACTATTTTATACATTGAAAAAATACTAAACAAAAACGAGATTTTACAAACGGTTTTTCACATAGTAAATAAATTGTATAAATCTACAAAGTGCATGGCATGCATTATTTTCGTGACAAAATACGATTTTCTACCAATTGGGTGAAGCTAATATTTTCAGAAATGTAATACACGTCATTTATGCGTAAATTTTTTTCCCAAGTCGATAAATGGTGATTAGGATCAAGATTTTACGAGTGTTTTCCCACACACACAGGAAGAAAACCTTATAAGTACATGAAACGAGATTTTCACATAAAGTTTTTCCACACCGAATATATATATCTTATATACTTAAAAAACAGATTTGAAATAATAGGAAAGGTAATGTTATAACTTTCTCGTTAAAATTCATCTCCCAAAGTCTTAGAATTATATATATCAACAATTTCTGGAGAGGATGGGTTTTCACATATAGATTCTTCCTCCATTAGAGCTCTTTCCAAGATATCAATATCACGTAACGTACTTTCGGATACAAAACAATTCAGATGCAGATCGCTTCCAAATACCGCGGTTATTGATAACACTAGAAAAATATTACGTGCTAAGTCAGAGAGATTAAAATTCAGTAATTTCCGATAAAACAAAATTTCAGGAATTTTATCATAACCGCCCTCCTTTTCATATAAATTGAACATGGAATAAACAGCCTCCTGCATTTGAGTAGAAAATACCTTCTCGAAAATAAAATTAACATCGCTATCCATTCCCGAGTCGCACAAATTCTGTTTTGACTGATTCATAGACTTTTCAAGCTCATGGTAAACAGATGTGAAGGAAATAGCAGCAAACTTAGATTCTACAATACAGCGGGTAACCTCATCTTCCAGCTTTAATAGTTTCTTCCATTGGGAGGATTTAGGCTTATTAACTTCTCATTTACTTCATCCTCGTTTAGGAATTTCATGTGAGAAAACTTTATATGATCCGTAGAACTTTGAACGGTGAGGTTGCTTTTGAAAAGATAGAATGAAGATGGAAATGTATCTTCGATGTTTAACGACTGCTTTTCATCATAGAGAATCTGAAAGAATTGATCAGGTTTTATAACAACGCCTTAACGAGTTGGGCAGCACCATAGATCGTAAATGTCGTATTATCGAAGGTGGATGTAAATCTCTCGAAGAAAAGTTGATACCGTTACAAAAACACCATCTCCTATGGGAACCGCATCATGTGGGAGACTATGGAGGTGAAGGATTCCTTTTCAATTCTAGAGAAAAAAAATAAAAAAAATAAAGAAGACAACAGCTGGGGATAAAAAATGGGTGACGTATGATGCAACTTAGGGGAAAGTGAATCGGGAAAAATAGGCACTTAACGAGGTGTTTGGAGACAGTTCGCAGAGACCTTTAGGAGCCGGGTTAAGATGAGGCTCGCATAGACGCTTGGGAGAAGGAGCCGATGAATCACTCATTCGTTTGCATCCAGCGAAAACACTCGATTGTCTACATTCTATTATAGCGTCTTGAACCGATTCTTCTCGGATATATAAAAAATAAAGATAAATCATAGAATTTGCAGCTATAGGAGTGAATAAGAAAAATCAACTATTAAAATAACTCTTCAGGAAAAACACTTTCTAGGAAATAGGGTACTTCCTGAGGTAGAAGGCTTGATACGAGGAGATTGGGTTGAGAACATGATACCTAGAAAGTTAGCGTGTACTGCCTACCTGGATGGTCTGTAGAAAAATGGATGGAAAGTTAGAGTTAGTGGGGTGTTAAAAGAAGATATCCGGTAACCCACATCCATTTCATATTCAGACAGGAAAAGATCAAAGATACCGACCATACATTAAGACGCAAACAAGGAAAACCCGCTGGCAACCTCACGCTGGTAGTCCCCTCTAGAAAATATTCACCCATGCCAATCCACAAAAGGGAAACAGGTTGCGTTCGTTAGGAAAAAATTTGGGACTACGAGAATAATATAACGGAGCAAGGCATCATTCAATAGGAAAAAATTAAATATTGCGGCGCTCTCTGGGGGTGGACATATAAGCATCAAGTACACATATTACCCTTGAAACAAAAAAATTATAAGGTTCCAGAATTCTATGCTAGGGGGAGTTAGGATCACTTCAAAAAGGGCACGTGAACATCAAATAGGCATATATGACCATTAAGAGAAATGTCCCTGAAAACAAGACATTTACAAAAAATACCAAAATCCTCCGCTAAGAAAGCTACGATCGCTAAAAAGGGGGCCTGTGACCCCTCGATACAATTATCGAGAGAAATATTCCTTTAAAAAATAAAAATTGAAGAATATGCCGAAATCCATCGCTCGGGGAGCTAGGATTGCCAAAAAAGGGGAACGTGACCATCAGATACGTATATACAACGAACGAGAGAAATGTTCTGGAAAACAAGATATTTACAAAAAGCACCAAAATTATCCGCTAGGGGAAGCTACGATCACTAAAAAAAGGGTACATGTGATCATCAAGTCCATATATCATGATTAAGAGAAATAGCCTCTCGAAACAATTGAAATCGAAATAAGTTCCCAAATCCACAGCCAGGTGGAACGCTATCCCACATGAAAAACGTGGATTCAGTTACGAAGAAAATAGTTAGATGGTTATTTTTCCGGTATGAGAATGAAAGCCGAGTCATCCCGTCACGTGATATTTTAGCTAGAAAAGAGCGAAACCGGTAATTGTAACCGGATGTTGGAACCAGATCTCTAAGCGCGGGGGATCAGGATGTGTTGGCGATGAAATGTCTGAAGAAACATGTTGGGGATTGGTTTTAACTTGTTCTGAATCGCAGTTTCTCGTCAGGAACGGAATATCACGTTGTTTTCGCTGGACTTAAGTTAGAATCGTTAATTATATGATGCAATTTAAAATAAGGATTTGAATGTGATTAAAAATACAAACTTAGTTAACATTTAAAAAAAAATCGCGATAAAATACAGTAACTATAAATTTTAGACACTCGTCTATAAAATCGTCTTAGAGAGATGCTCGTCTTAAACAGGTGAACGGTCGGACATTTTTTGTCAATCGCCAAATTCACATAGGGAAATAAACTAAAATCTTAAACCATGATAAAGACGGTTGTCCGAAAGATCGTCTTGGAAAGGTAGTCGTCTTACAGAGGTAAAAATAGGATCACTTGGGAAATGAACAAAGTCTAAAATCTTTAACCGTAATAAAGACAGCTGTCCGTAAGATCGTCTTAGAGAGATGGTCGCCTTAAAGAGGGAATGCTCATAATCACCGCATTTCTATTAGAAATATAGGAAATCATAAAACGAACTCTACTTTTGCATGTAGCGAAAGATTTCCAAAATAACTAAAAAAATAAATAAATATAAAAGTAAAAATTAGAAAACTATCGATTTAAAAAAAGAAAAACGAAAAAAACTCTTGATCGAAAAAAATAGAAATAAAAACTTTCGATTAAAGAAATAAAAACGTTCGATTAAAGAAATAAAAACGTTCGATTAAAGAAATAAAAACTTTTGATTAAAATAAAAATTTAAAAACTTTTGATTAAAAAAGAAATAAACAAAATGAAGTCGCGCGTTGACTGAAATATCTTGAATAAATGGAAACTGGAGGGTAAATCTTCTCCAGATAGAGGATGGAGAGAAAGTGAAGTCCAAAGCCGATGCTTGATAGAAATATGATTAGTATTACCACTAAGAGAGCTGTGACTGGAAGTTAGTCACATGAAAAAACAGCTAAACAATGATTTTTAAGATATTGCGATGTGCATAGAAACATCGCGGTGCAGGAAATTCTAGCTACAAAAGAGCTAATTAGGTAATTGTGACACAGCGCGGAACCGGAAGCACGAACGGGGTCTACCCAAGTGGGAGAGGGGACTCGCCGGCGTCGCACTGTCTGGTGGGAAGGAACATGTCTCTGACACTTTCCGAACCGTTCAGAATTGAAATCGATGTTAATAAACGGAGTATAAATTGAAATACGGATTTGAATATGATTGAAATTATCTCATTAGGCTACTAATTACAAGCTTATTACAAAATTGCAATAAATGTGTGATTTTTTTTTTTGCGAACTTTAAAGGAAATTAAAGAATAAACTTCTATGTAAAACTTATTTTAAAAGACCGCATACAATTCAAACTAGGGGATTAAAATTATCTAATTACAATTATTTAAAACAATTTAGACATAAATTTTAGCTTTTCACTAACCTTAAGGAACAATTTAAATATTAAACATTTGTATAATACTTAATTTAAAACGGGAAATCATTCTTCTTCATCTCAAAAATAGAAATAAGACGTTTTGTAAAAAGTGAATAACAATTTGTTTGACAAGAAAAAAACACAAAGATTAAGAAAAGGTTTAAAGGTAAAAACGTTAAAAGTTAAAAAAAAAATGAATGAAGTTTAAATAAAGAAAAATATAAAAATTTAAAGAAAATTATAAAATGCTTAAAAAAAAAGGGTTAAAATTTGTAATTAATTTGAAAAAACAAATGAGAATTAAAGCTTTCGATAAAAAGAAAAAAAAAAAAAAAAGACTCGCGATTGAAAAAAATAAAAATTTAAAAACTTTCGATTAAAATAAAAATTTAAAAACTTTTGATTAAAATAAAAATTTAAAAACTTTTGATTAAAATAAAAATTTAAAAACTTTTGATTAAAATAAAAATTTAAAAACTTTCGATTTAAAAAATTGTAAAGTTAAAAAAATAAAACACGAAATGAAAAAACGCCCCAACGGGGTTGCACGGAGACTGCGATTGAGACGTTTTAGCAGAGGGGAAAACAGGGCTATTCGACGCCTATATGCATTCAGAGGTGGATGCAGAGAGGATTTTTTGGAGGAAGAGGGGGGATGTCAAATATAATAGGACCCACTTATAACGAGCCAGTATTTAGCGAGTTTCCCAATATTGAGAGGAAAATATGGATTTTGTTTTGCATAAGGATTAAGCATGATACAAGTTAACCCCTTGTAGCGAACAAGTCCTTTTTACACATCGGGTTTAACGAGCAATTAAAAAAAATCAGAATTCGAAAATTTAAAAATTAATGTAGATCATTAAAAAAGTAAGTTGGTCGTTATAATTGACACTCGTTATAACAGATTTTCACAGAATTCTTATAGATTTTGGGAGGAAAATTTTCTTAATTTACTCCCCCCCCCGTGGGTTCGCTACTAATTCATTTAAATTGGTGGTTCGGATGATGAAGAAAATGTGCCGTATTTCGATGAGTAAAAGACACTTCAGAGAAATTAACAATTCGATGAGCCAATAAATACAGCCGTGTCTTCGCAAACTTTTCGCTACTATAATAATAATTTATTTTCTACGAATTCGACACCCGACACCCGTGGAGGGAGACAGCAGACAAGAGCAAGCCTGACAAACCCGTTGCCACCCAATACGACAGACGCCGCTGGTGAACGCATCGGTTTAGTCGTATTACAAAAGCAAAGTACAATAAAAGGTAACGGGTAAGAGATATGTACAATCATAAATGGTGATCAAAATATTGTACTATTCTATGCACAGAACAAAAACTATTGGAAAAAAAACATGAATCAAAATATTATTTAAAGTTTCGAGCTATCAGTACTGGACTATGATGTAAAACTCTTGCGTAAAAACTTTTCTTCGCCAAATGGCTAGTTAGTTTCTGAAAAATTTCACTTCAGTCTCGTGATAATATTCAACAAAAGAAGAATTTGGCGTCCTTTCGAATTCAAATGAAAATAATGAAACAAATATTAAAAGAAAAATCCAGCATTAAAGGTCACGATCTCCGCAGTCCACACACGAGATAAACAGTTCATAATGCCAGCCCAACTCCACACTCATGCAGCCGGTGTCTTCCCAACATAACTCATACAGTCAATCAATCAATCAATCAATCAATCAGAATTTATTTATGCATAACATCTATAAAAATGAAATACATTGGATACAAGTTAAAAATAAGACTATTTAAAACACTTGCAACCATGGCACTTTGTTTAATTGACGCTCCAAAATATATTCTTTTAATTTGGTTTTAAATTTACTTTTTGGTTTAATTTCTTTAATTGTTGGCGGGATATTGTTCCATATGTCTATTCCATAATAATTAATATTATTTTTACATATGTTGATTCTTATTTTTGTTTTATTTAATTCTTTTTTGTTTCTTATATTATAATTATGTTTATTTTCACTTATTTTAATCAAAATTAGGTGCTTATTTTCGTATAATCTTTCGTAAATATATAATGCTACTTTTAAAATATGTATATTAGTTATGTTTAATATTTTGTTTTCGTAAATCAATTTATCTTTATGCTTACCTGTTTTGAAACATAATTTTTGATACGTTTTATCAAGTAGTTTATTGAGTTTAGTTAAATTTGTTTGGGATAAATTTCCCCATACTATATTTCCGTAATTTATATGACTAAATATTAATGCGTAGTACAAAATTTTTGTATTTAATATTAGTAATGAATTAAGTTTTGTTAGAATTCCATTAGATCTAATTTTTTTCTCAATATCAAACATTTTTAGGTTGCAGTTTAATCGATCTTCGATTGTTAGTCGCCATCGAAACATCCAACCATCAAACATCGAAAATGGCATATTAGGCCTATCTTTCAATTTAAAATTTAAGCCTTTTGGTCTCCGGCTGCAGCAGTTTTTTTCTTGGATCGACGTCTCTTCCCACTTGCAAACTTTTTCGTTTTCTTTTCGCCTTTCGTTGATCGTTTATAATACTGCATAATAATACATTTACAATTTTGAATTCTATTATAATATTATGTAAAAATTTGCTTTTGAATTTGAAACTAAAATTTTGACGTCATGGACTTCGGCCTACTGATCCTATCTGTATCCTAACTAACTAACTTACTAAAATGACCCTTACTGTAAATCTAGAACTCCTAGTATTATTGGTAGGCGCTTCAGCCGCCATTTTCCTTCATATTTCCGGTTTCATTTACCTTGGCGATAAAGGTTTTACGCATTGGCGCAATGTTCGCTATTTTGGCATAAAAATAATCAACAATCCGCGATTATCCGACGAGTGTAAACATTGGCGCAACTTTTAAGATGTCGCCAATAAATACAATTTGCAACCGTAGCTTAGTTTTCGATTAATGTAAAATTATAATACAAATAATCAAAACAAACTTGCACTGCACATGACGGCCAGATATCTAAACATTCTATGTTTATTCCTCGAATGATTAGAAACATTCCCAGCGGAACACTCACCCATTTCACCTTATTTTATTAAAAATAACACACTTGTAAATCACTAAACTTTAACAAAGCAGTGAATAGGATCACGTGACACGATGGTAGGAAAATGGCGGCCATGTGCCAGCTTACTTTCCTTGGAGTCTTCAGTAAATACACTAATGTTACCTAACACACATTTGCTTCGATATTTAGTAGAAGTAAGACAATCTGTCTTCCTTGTTGACTGGTTCAGTTCCACCATTCGCAGTTTTGAACTGTATGGCGTATGGTAAATCCAGAAAATTTCTGTGGTGTCCACCTTCTTTGATGCCCTAATCGCGTATTTATTTTGCTTAATGA
>QLNU02015003.1:158775979-158818808 GCA_006491805.2 Dysdera silvatica
TGCTCATTTTCCCAGTTCTAGCTGCAACTAATATCTTAGATCTTTTAATATCTAGAGTGTCCATAGGTGCTCATATGGGGGAGGGAAGAAGGGGATCGAGCTCCCCCTAGCCGTTTAAAAATTTGATTCGCCCGAACCTGCTATGCATTTACTTTCAAAAGTTTTACAGTCACATTTTAAAATAAGGTACTTTTTAGCTCATTACTAATTGTCAAGCAGTATCAATTATTTTTGTAGCGTTTTGGTATCTTGTACATTCACTAAAATTTTTGACAGCTTTGAGAAGAAAGTAATAATTTTTCTCAGTTCCCCATCTCCATTAGAAGTACCCGTTAATTTTTTTCAAAACCCTCTAGAAGTATTTAAAACAAATTACACACAAACGCAGTTTAATTTGAGCAGGAGAAACATTTTACAATTGTTTAGGTGGAAAATCAAGCGTCCACGGCAAGGCGTCAAGCGGAGTTTGGACGAATTTTCTGACGATGGTGGACGCTTGATTTTCCACCGAAACAATTGTAAAATGTTTCTCCTGCTCAAATTAAACTGCGTTTGTGTGTAATTTGTTTTAAATATTATTTTTGCGCAGTGTATCGCTCATATTTCTCTCACCCTCTAGAAGTATTCGCATGGGCGCCCATGAGAGTGTCCATAAGTTTTGCCGATATCATTAATAATCTATCCTATTTTTTTCTTCTGACATTCTGTATTCCAAATAATTTTGTACTAAATTTTGCTTTGAAAATTCCTTTTCTCAGAAATCACAGATACATGCAACGGATAGGATGAATAAATACATAATACATTGGCACTATTTGGAAGAATATGGTTAATTTATATTCCTATAGTTTAAAACATCGTGGGGAGGTTTTTCTCTTTTTATGAAACATTACAAAATATTTAATTGCTCGAAGTCATACCTTAACTATCCTGACGGTCAAAATTTTTATTTCCGATCATTTTTGTATGTATATCTTTGCAATATTTTAATAAATCTGCATCATTCCATTCTTTCAATTTGCTGAGGCCATGGATAAATTTAGTCTTCATTGTTTAAAATAAAACAATGTCAAATGCAACAATGAAAACAAATTACGTTGAAGGCTCGGGCCATCTTTATCCTTACAAGCCTCAGCAGAATTGTAAAACCATTTTGGAAGAGAATCCCGTAACAAGCTTCGGCTTTATATTCTCTTCCAATTCTAACCCAAATCATAAACGTAAAATCTAAAAGATTTCTTCTATGTTTTTTCTCAAAGCGCTGATGGTATGTACCTCACGAAAATGTATACAAAATTGGGTTGGATAAACAATTATTATTATTATCGCTCTGTGATATTTTCGTTTTTTAGGATAATTTATATGAAAAAATAAACTGTTACATTTTGGAAATAAACCTCCTCTTTGGAAAAACCCACACGCTTTGTTGTTGTGCCGAATTTGATGGGACGCCTACCCACAGTTAGTGACTCAGATATTCCAAATGAAAAGTGTTCACGAACAGGGTCTAAGCTAAAAAAAAACAAACTTGGCGCAGTATAGCCCAGATGCTCTTGCGCCATAAAAAAGCCAAACAATCAATCAATCAATCAGTCTAAGCTAAAAGTGGAAATGGCATTTGGTGGGGCGGGGATTATCTAGCTACAACATTGTTAAAATGGATAACCGTACAAAAGCGATTTGTAAATAAGGGTTTTTCCTTCAACACCGAGTTTAGGAATAAAAAGTGCTGAGTAGGAATACATTATTTTTGCCATTATGGAATCCGAACCACGCTACGAGAAAACTACGACTGATAAAGCAAAAACTAAACTGGTTCCGCTGAAAAACCGTGACTGTTTTAACCTTGACTATAACCAATGCACCTGGCATCAACAGATTCCACTTTTGTTTCCTGCTTCAGTTGTTTTGTATTCATTGACGTTTTCTCACCGCCATGGTAACCGTAACCAAGTAAGTTTCTTCTCCCTGGTTAAGCCCAGGGGCGGATCAAAGGGGCGGGCGTAAGGGGCGTTCCTTCTTTGGAGAACAACAAATTTACAGTTATTACAGGTCTCTACATTGGTTCAAGCTTTGTACTCCCTCCCCCCTCTTCGAAAATATTTTCTTTTTACGCGCCTTTCGCTAGGTCACGATGTTGTTTAAATGAGAAAAGTTGATATAAGTGATGACAGGGTTTGTTGTAGGTAATCGAAGAAACTGGGCGAGAGGAACCCAAAAACCTACAGTAGCTGACAACGTTTTGTTTTTGTATTTCAATCGATGTATTTTTATACAAAGCAGGCTGACTTTTTGATACAATGCAAACAATTCTCGTTAAAGACACCATTTTAATAAACGTGAACGAAACATACGCAGTGGATGCAATTAAGATAAAATGCACGAACTAATGTAATTAATTTTTTAACAACTGATGACAAAATTAACTAATGTAGTTAATTTTTTTAATTATCTGTTTGTAATTATTGCGATAGAAATAAATTAAATTTGTATTTATGGGACAAATGCATTGTTTTTTCGTGTGCTGACGAAGACGGACATGTTTATACATGTATCCTTTGCAAGTGCTGTTCCTGAATAGCCGATATCAGACTTAAAAAGCAAAATCCTCAAAAAGAATAGGTTTATTGCATGCAATAAGTATTGCAATATGCAAAAATGGTAAAAATATCTATATATCGAAGTCTTGGATCTCTATGGTCATTACATAGAAAAATTACTGTATTTCAAAAAACTTTTTTTATATATTAAATTTTATTCTAGAAAAATCGGAATTTTTCACTTGCTCTAATCGACGGTGTACGTTCGCTATGTTAAAGAACGATCTCTCAATATTGTAGTAAAGATGGAGCTGCCGAAGCATATGGCCAGCAAAATGCTTTAAAAAAAACTATTGCCCTGAAATTTGATGTCAACAATTAGAAAAAAAAGGGAGTTCATTATAAAAATCGTTGAAAATGTTGCACCTGGCCTAGTTGTTTACCTTTATATTAAATTTTTTATTAATATTAATCAGGAATTTTTAATTACTTAGATATTCTTTTAGTATATTATTAATTTTACCCCTTAATCTATAAAATTTTAGTTTTTCAATCAATATATTTCTATTAATTACATCAAAAATCTTACTATGGTCAAAAAAATCCCAGTTGATAATTACCCTTTTCTAATACTTGATGTATAATGTTTGTTACTCTTATTAATGCAATCCCCGTATACTTATCCCATTTAAATCCAAATTGGTTGAATTCCGATATTTGATTTTTATCAATAAATTTTGTTGTTGTTTTATACAATTATTTCTCAAATATCTTTAAGAAAATGGACAACATTGATATCGATCTATAATTTTCCTTACTCTCTCTTTTTCCATTTTTTATAAATTGAAATGGTTTTTGCACTTAATTTACTCTGATAACGATTCCATTCTCTATTGTATCATCGAAACTTTGCATTACTGAGTTCACCAGTATTTCAGTACAGTTATTAATTTTTTTTTTATAATTACAGATTCAGTTCCATCGACACCCCCTCCCTTTTTTATGTTTAATATTTTTAATTATTTTACATTAAACTTACGTTCATCCTGTATCGTATATACTCACTCTATAGAACTTGTTTTTCAACATTGCCGAGTTTAGAAAATGTTATTATTGGTCTCTTTGCTATAAGTGCGTGTGCTTTCTGTGCCTTCTTGGAAATCCAGATCTGTGGATGTCTCTGCAAGATCTGGTCCATCAGTGTTCCATAGAGTTTAGCTATAATCAGTTTTCTATAGAGTCTATCCGTGATTGCCAACAGAATATCCGGACCTCAGTAAAGTATTTATTGAGCAAGCTCTGTGCTACTCGTGCACAATGGAGGGTTGCATTCAGTGGCGCCGATTTCGTGGGTTCGAGGCACTTTTCGAACCCTCACTAATTTTGACGTGGGTTCCTCGAACCCCTAATATGTTTGCGCGTGTGGAAAATACACATACAGAAATTTATACACAGTTTTTTCGTCATCAATTCCTCAAGGTCTTCATTATTTATATCCTGTTCCCTGAACCTTTCATTAAAGAAAATTCTTCATTTTGTCTGGGTTCATAGAAAATACAAAAGTCTGGTGTAGGGGCGAACTGGGTCCTGTCGAAGGACGCATACCTTGGAGTTTTGGAGGGCGCGACTCCTTGTCCATTCGAAAGCTCAAGTCCTATCGTCCATGAGGGCGCACCGACCCAGTCCGCCCCTGGTCTAGTCTCTAGTAGATATGAGACGGGCTCATCCCGAGCCCGGGCACAGGCGCGAGATTTGAATTTCCATAACACTTTTAGCATTATGACCGATTTAAGCGATCTGATTGGCTGAGAAGGGGGTGTTTTGCCGGGTTCTAAGATCAAAACCTGGGATTACAGAGCCACCCTTCCCAATGAAACCCTTGCACAATCCTCCTCCTCCTCCTCCAAGATCAAAATAATTTCAGTCAAGAAAAATTGGTGTTTTCTTTGACGAAATTAGGATTGTATGTGAGCCAAAAGAACCGTTGATAATTACAAAAGACTGTAATGTCGTTGTCAAATCCTGCCGATTCCTGCAGGTGCTCCAACATAAGAAATGTAATTGAGCAAACGTTTTTAAAAGTAATGTATTTTCTAACTATTCAAATTATTTAATGAGTTATTAAATAATGGATTCATATAGACTTAACTTGGATGCAGGGCAAACAGGGTTGGCAAATACCCCCCAATAAACTTACATTTTTTTTAAAACTTTTATGAAGGTAATTGAGTTATGAATTCAGAAGTATCTGTACATTTTATATAATAATGTTGCGCCTAGAAAAGCAAAATATAGATAAATAATTATCTAGACATTTTTTTCTATAATTTGCTTCATTTTAACATTTCAGGTGTCTTATTGTACCAGATAATCTGATAATGAAATTTAAATTATACTTGAATCCTTTTAAAAAGGGCGTGGGTCAATCGATTTAAAATTTTTGGAACCCACAATAATTTTTCAAGTCGGCACCTATGGTTACATTACCCTGTTGACACAAATTACCAAATGGCGCCCATAAAGAACTTTTAATGGTCTCCAAGTAGAGTTGTGGTCGTCGTCTTTGTTGCGGAAGACTCCAGTAGCAAGGGTTGTCCTTTCGCACTCCAACAGGATACACCCTACACCAAAAATAAGATACCACCAGCTTGCACAACACCTTGCTGACAGGATGAATACTTCGCCTCACGCTGTTTTCTTCGCCCAAAGAATATATACCTCTGCTAGAAATAGTTGAAAACACGATTCGCGTGACCAGGCCATAATGTTAGTCAGCCAAGGTTCAATACAGGTGTTGTTTAACAAAGGTGAGGCGCATTATCCGATATCGTTGTGTCAATAGTAGCGGATTAATTAATTATCAAATTTCATGCAACACAGCCTGCAATGTATAGTGCATTGGCAAATGACTTGAACGGCATCTCTATTGAGTGGCATTGTGATTTGAGGCAATGTTCCCCTTCTTTGGATGGTTATCATTCTGCGCAAGTGAAGGCGGTCATGTTCTTGCATGAGCTGTGAATACCCACTGTCTTTACGTGCTGCTAATGTTTATTCTTAAAATTTCACATTCCCCGCATAGTCTTATTACTGTTGTCCATACATCCTAAGCAGAGGCGTAGCCAGGGGGCGGTTTTGGGGGTTGTAACCCCCATCGCAATGAAATTTTGTATATTTAACATAGGAATATACTAGTTGTAGCTCTGTAACCCCCCATTAAGCCTATTACCCTCCCCTTATGAACTTTCTGCCTACGCTACTGATCCCAAGAGTATTCAGTGTCTCAGAGATAAAGTGTTTTATCCTTCTGTTCCAACAATTTGCCCACGATCAAACACCCAAATCCTTCACATGCAGTGGCGGATTTGTAAAATTGCCGCCCTTAGGCACAGCCTGTACTGCCGCCCCCTCCCTCCTTTACAAAGAAAGGAATATTTGTTTAAAAAAAACGCATATCATACTCTTAACATTTGATATGTAAAGGAGATTTTTCATATAATTATTCAAACTAATAAGATACAACTCAAAATTATTGCTACCATAATCTCCGACTTCGTGGATTCGAGACATTTTTTGAATCCACAATAATTTTAGTTTGGAATCCTGGAGCCTCTGATGTTTTTACGTGTATTTCGTATATTTGGGGAAAAAAACACGTACGCATCCTTGTATGAATTTTTTCATTATCAGTCAAGTTTTTCTTTATTCATTCATTTACTATTAGTATATATAAAAAGCGTGTTAAGCCTGGATTTATAAATGGGCACTCTGGGCAAATACCCAGGGGCAAAATTTTCAGGGCCCTTCGTCTTTCGATTCTGTAGTTTGTATTTGCAGGCAAGTTAAAGTAGTCGCTTATATGTCATCGCTATTGGGGAAACAGGGCAATAATTAAAAGAAACATTATTTTTTCAACATTGGACAATTTTATGTTTAAGCAATTTGATATTGCCCCCGATAAATGCTGCCCTTAGGCCTGTGCCTTGTGTGCCTACTTGGAAATCCGCCATTGTTCACATGATTCATATCTACCAAACGTACAGGAAAGTATGGGTCAGCAAACTTTTTAGGGGCGCTGTTCCGAAGTTGTACACCAATCTCATTTCGGTTCCAGCCTTCCCCCACCAAGTTGTGTGTGTATGTGTGGATGCTTATTTTCTTATCCAACTAATAATATAAAACAAGTAAGGTAAGTTCGGGTAAGTTGATGAAGCGGGTAAGATGACGAAATCGAGGTTTCTTTGAAACTCTGTAAACAACAGCACTCATCAGCAAGTAAGAGATTCACAATATCACCCAAAGCGTCCATCGTGGATGTGAGAAGAATCGGCCGTATTGTTTCGATGACACAGAGCAAAGAAGCTACAGGTACGTTTTGTTATAATTTTTCACGTATTTAAAATTGGTTTTAAACCGGCATTAATATAATGTTCAGGAAATTGAATTTCTTTATCAGTAAGTTCAAATTGTTGGTAAATCATGGGAAAATAGTTTCTTTGTGATAAATTTATTGATGCTTTTATTTGAAGTCATGTGACAGAGAAGACTCAGTCGGGTAAGATGCCAAACATGTAATGAGGGCAAGATGGCGAATTCGTCATCTTATCCGAAATTTAGAAAAGTTTTTTCTTTTCAATATAAGTAAGCTAATAGACACATTATGAATATTTTTGTTTATTTCAGAGATGGCAAAACCGTGCAACAGAAAGACTAACCGACAAAATTTGTGTGAAGATGCTATGAAAGAGGCGATGAGGCAAATTTGAAGTGAATTTTCTACGCAAAGTACTGGCTTTTACAACAGTCTTTGATTTTACCATGTTTGGCGCAGTATAGCCCAGATGCTCTTGCGCCATAAAAAATTCAAACAAAAAAAACCAAACGAAATCTACAGCGAAACAATTCGGTATTTCTGAGGCAAATCTAAGACGATACATCTAAAAATGTCAAGAAAATGTAAGTAGGCCTACCTATATTTATTTTGTGACATCTGATTTGTTTCGGTACTGATTGAATAGGGATAACCTAATTTCTGTAGTTATCATTGTTTCTCACCGAATGGTTCTTCTTAAACAACATGTTTATTTTCTTCCAGCCAACTTTTGTCTAAAGTAAATTTAATTTAAATTTTTTATAAACCTATCTTAGATCAAGACTAAGTCTTAAATTAATACAATCACTTCCGGCACACCCAATTTTAGATAGAGTTCAACTGAATTCTAATATTATTTATGTTTAATTAAACATAAATAATTATAACCAACCTATATCGAAGAAGCCATGTAACAATGTTAGGGTTTCCACCACATACAATCCATAAAATGCAGCCTTTAGACATTTCTATTTACAGTCCATTTAAAACAGCCTATAATCATATTCTGGTTTTCCTGTAAGTTATCCAGGTCAGACTCTTCGCTTAAAAGATATTGCAAAATTATTTGGCATAGCGTTCATGAAAACAGCAACTTTGACTAATGTCATCAATGGATTCAGAGCAAATGGCACTCAACTCGCAGACCTTTGATGGCATAGACTTTACGCCATCGAAAACCACAGGACATGAATAGCTGGAAGTAATTTATACCACACCAATGCCAACATCGCTCATAGCTGGAATATAATCCGCTCCTACTGCTGATGAAGAAATGTAGAGAATATCAAGTTTGCCTTTTCTGCCTCATGCAACTCAAAAAGAGCGGAAACAAAGAAAAAATTGCTTTCTTTCCATATTACAATCTTTCCCGTTAGAAAAGCACTACAAGATAGAAAAACAGAAAGGAAAAAAGGAGAAACAAAGAGAAAAGTGCGAAAAGTAAGAAAGCTATTAATAAACAAAGAAAATTATGCATTCATCATAAATTCCCAAGGAGCAAGAATTCTAAAAAAGCTTTCAAAAAAGATCTAGATGAAGTATCATCCGACTCATCATTTCACATTAATTATCAAGAAAATGAGACACTCTCTCTGAAGAAGAGAGAATGCATTTTTTGTTCTGATCACAGTGAAGATGAACTATGATTTCAGTGCTCTCTCTTCAGAGAATGGTCACATGATCAATGCTTTGATATCAATCCAAAAGAAGCTAAGGTTAAGAGTTATATGCGATTTTTGTGAGCCCTGAAATACATGGAAAAAAATTCCCAAATTAACTTCCATTTTTGTACAACTTAATTATTCGTCATCTTACCCGCCAGTGCAAGCAAGATGACGAAACTGCGCTTCATGCAATAAAGTTTATTTGTTCATTTTTCTTGTTGTTTGAAAATAAAGTAATAATTTGTGGTTAAAGTTAATTAATAGTGCACTAAATACAGATAAAACTGCAGCTCTAATTACAAGCTGTAGTAGCTTATACGCAAGTATTGCTTAAGTTTGTCAACTTACCCGAACTTTTCCCAGATTTTTTGAATTTTAATAATCATATTTGGGATTTTATTTTTGTTCTTAAATCACTCCGTGTGCCATTAAAAATTAGTCCATGTGCCATGTTTGGCACACGTGCCGTGTGTTGCCGACGCCTACATTAAAGCATGATTAACAAGTTTTATTACTGCACGTAATATATTCATTATTTGACTGCGATGATTTCCACGTTGGAGTTGGGAGTGCGCTATACGCTACTGTACTTAAGGTTTTAGCACTTCAATTCATCATCATATACTCATTAATATTAAAAACATTATACCAAAAGAAATCAAGTGCTAAAATGCAAGCCTTATAATTAAAATTCATTTTGAAATCACTGTGTGTATTTCACACTTTTTTTCCGTAAATTTGGAGCATTTTAGAAATTTTCCTTCATTAAAAAATCGCTAAATTTCACTTAGAAATCCCTACATTTATTTAACATCACCATTAGACAAATAGGTATAGTGATTTTCAGTGATGTCATGTCGTGATAATGTTCTGTTATTTGAAATTCCTGACATTTCTGCCAAAGCAAAACAAGTGCGTGTCTTAACGAGAAAAATTGATTTGAAAGAGCATTCGTCAACAAGTACTTATCTTACATTCGTGTCTGTCTGGAATAGGCAATATACGGTAGTTCTTTTTTATCCCTTTGATGTTTGGAAGATTGTCTTTTTCTCAGCTTAGAATTATGCACGATTTTTAAAAAAATAGCCAATATTGATTTTAACAGTTCTCAATATTATTTTTGAAAGTTGCGAATTATCTGATCATAGAAATATCATAAAATAAAGAAAATAAACATGACAAATACATTTTTTCCGTGAAAAGTCTAGAATGTAGAATAAACTTTCAGATGTAGCATCTAAAGTTTACATAGTAGACTTTGCGCGTGCGTGTGGACCAAGGACGGCTTCGGGAATTCGTTAAAGTGGGGGGCCCAACTCCGGTTTTATATACATGTACATATATATATACGCACACACACACACATATATATATGTAGAGGAAAAATCTTTACTAGTAACTTGTAAACACCCACAGTTATAGGTATTCTCAATATGTACAACATATATATATATGTGTCATATGTATAAACAAATATATGTATGTATGTATATATATATATATATATATATATAGAAGAAACCGCAAAGAAAATGGACATGGAAACACCCAAATGGGGGAACTAGTGAAATTGACTATATCCTGGCAAACAAGAAATCAATTATTGAAGATTGCAGTGTACTGAACAGATTTAATACTGGAAGTGATCATCGAATGGTGAGATGTAAAGTGCACTTAAATACTAAATTAGAACGACAGAAGCTCATTAGGAAACAAGTAAGTAAGAGGGTGGATCTAATGAAACTGAAAGTAAATACCGAGGCATTCAAGTTGGAATTAAAAAATCGCTTTTCTGCACTGGAAGGACTTATTGATGAAAGTGATATCTCAGAAGCAAATGAAAACATTGTTAAGACAATAGTTGAAACTGCTGGGGAAATTGGTGGTGTAACCTGTAAAAAGCACAATAGCAAATTATCTGAGAAGACGAAACAGCTCATGAAAAGGCGAAGAGATATGAAGGTGGACAATCGAAATACCAGTTCCAGGATTGAGTACATAGAACTTTGTAAAACTCTGCGCAAAAGCATGAAAGAAGACATAAGAAAATTCAACTGTGAGCTAGTAAGGAAAGCCATTGAAAATAACAAGAGCCTTAGGGTTGTTAAAGGAAGTTTATCTGTTGGGAAGAAACACATCATTGCATTAAAAGGAGAGGATGGCACCGTAACAAGAAATAGGGAAGAAATACTTAGAAGAGTTGAAGAATTCTACAAAAAACTATATGAAAGTAACAGTGGATTAAACGAAGACTCTGAGATAGTCGAAGGAACAGCTCCTAAAATCTTAAAAGAAGAAGTTTCATTTGCAATAAAAAGTATGAAGAAAGGAAGAGCCCCTGGCGATGATGGCATTACATTAGATATCTTAAAAGAAGCTGGAGAACATGTAGAAGACATACTTGCAAAATTCTTTACCAAATGTCTTAACAGTGGTAACATACCAAACCAATGGGATTCTGCAATAGTAATTCTTTTGCATAAAAAAGGTGATAAAGAGGATTTGAAAAATTACCGACCAATTAGCTTGTTACCTGCTATTTATAAAATCTTCACAAAAGTGCTAACACATCGCCTGCAGAAAAAATTAGATGCAGCTCAACCAAGAGAACAAGCTGGATTTCGAAGTGGATTCAGTACAGTGGACCATATTCAAGTATTAAGAGAATTAATTGAAAGAACACATGAATATGAACTTCCATTGTGTGTGGCATTTATTGACTATGAGAAGGCCTTTGACTCTATTAAAACATCAGCAGTCATCAACTCTTTGATCTCTACCAAGAATTTTGTTCTTCATCAGGGACCGCACAAAATCCCTGTTATTGGTTTGCTTTTTCTGACTACAATAATTGAGATTTGTGATCAATACTGAATGGCCATACTCATAAACCGTTATTACTCAAAAAGTCATGATAATAAGGATTTTGATCTAATAAACGAAGCAAATTTTGCCTCATCTGATGTTTCCAGAAACTGATCTTAGGATTGAAGTTATTAGATGATTTAAAAATCCCTCAATTCAGCCAGAAACGGTTTTTTGCATTTCCTGAAAATTGGGATTTTTTGAGTTGTAACACTTTCGTCGCAAGGGTGTGATACACGAAATTTTGACGGTAGTTTTAGATTTTTCTTTCATATTGTTTTTCTTCAATGGGGGGGCCCAGGCCCCTTGGGCCCCTCCCCTAAAACCGTCTATGGTGTGGACTCCCAGGCGCGGTTTCAGAATTTTTTTATGGGTGGGCCTTCATTGGGGTAACTGGGGAAGGGAGGTTCTTCCCAGTGGCGTGCCAAAAAGAGGAGTTGTTCGCAATGAGTACCACAGAAGAGGGAGCGTCATTTTCATACAGTAACTTTAACAAATATAAAGTAAAAGCTCCATTAACGGACACCGTTAATGAAAAACGAAAACCTCCGAATAAGGAATCTATCTATAGGACAATGTGGAATGACTCCCATAAAAAACGTATGTTATTTTGACATGCATAATAGTTTTCGGTATTTATATTACATAAACAAATACTTAAATACATATTTGAATTACACCATATATCTCATGGTTATACTCCATATTGTACTCTGAAATACCTAATTAAAAAAAAATTACACGCTGCAGAATCAACTTGTGTTTTGATACTTTAGCAAAGCTAATTTGATCTCTGAAATGGTGAAAAAATGGATATTTTCAATTAATACTTTCTCATATTTCTTCGCAATTTTATCTCTATTTCTGTTTTTTCTTCAATCTCTACTATCCTCTTATATCTCTGCTCTCCACTATCCTATTATCTTTCTATTCCCTACTATTTATTATCCTCTTTATCTCCATTTTCGCTATTTCTTTCAACATATTCTTTCATTTAATGAATATTTACAACGAAAACTGACGTCGTTATCCCTTTCGAGGTGCAAATTTGTCAATTACTGTGTCAGGATTAATCGTGAGGGCACTGCTGATTTCACCCTTATAGATATGACGGCTAATATATGATAATAATATGATGGCATATAATAATAATATGATGGAATGATATGATGGCATTTTCCAGCCATGCTTGCTCGTAGGTATGTTTTAATACACTTTATGGCGAAAAAACTCCGTTCAGCCGAGGCTGAAATAAAGAAATATTATATATTAATATTATATTGATTTACACAGGTTTAACTGCATTCTGAATATATTAACCCAAGCATTCGCACGGTCCATGTGAATATTTATGTTCATGTCTGTATCTTTCTCGCGTATTTTCTTCATTATAGAAAAAAATAGGTTAAAAAAATTGATTTACGGCAATAAAAATAGAACAATTTAACAATGCAAGTGTATATCATACAATTTGGATAATCATGGTAAGCGGAAAAAATGGGTTGGATAAAATAGACAATGGCAAAATAGTTATGGAAAAAGAAGTATGAGAATGGCCTTTAATTTCCTAATTGAGGAAATGCATAATTATTAATGGAAATTACTTAATAGCTATAGAAATTAGTTGGTACATCATTTGGTACTTCAAAGGTAATCATCCATATCAAACCAAAAGTTAGAAACTTGGAAGTATTGTAAAGGGGTCATGGAATTTGATATCTGAGGGGAAAAAATAGTATCTACCACCAGGAGTAAAACCAAGGTTTATTCCAGGTATTGACATCATAACACATTTTCCTAATTACCGACATAGCATTACATGTTCAATATGCTGTCCACCATTTCTTGAAACCAAGTTAAAGCGCAATATTGCGCTCTCTACAGTCGTTCGACACATATTAGCCGAATGTTAGGAATATGTTCGGTGAACCGCAATTTTCAGCTCTTGAAAATTTCTGATATTATCGCGAAAAAAGTATGATTTTGAGATAATCCATAACAAAAAGTTATATGGGTTGAGATCTGGTGATCGAGGTGGCCATGAAACGAGAAATTGTACACCAATAACCCTGTCGTCCGCAAAATGTTGCCTAAGTAACCGCTTCATACGTATACCAATATGAGGTGGAGTCTCGTCATGCATAAAAATCGTGCTGCCTAAGACGCCATGCTGTTGAAGATCGGGAACCACGAAACATTTAACCAAAATGGATAACCGTACTTATTATTTTAGTAGATACTCGCTCAGTGCTTTCAGTAAAAACGTTCATGTTCACTTTCTAATGTACTCTGACCTTAAGAGGGAGACCGATATAAATGGTAGATATTGGGCATATAAAAATAGCCCGTATAGTTTACTAATGCTTTAATTGAAGCGGTCAGTTTGGGAGAATTCTTTTGTTGATACTTCTTTGTATTTAAAATTTTTGTATTTTAAATATGCTCATTTTAGATAAATAATAATAGTATAAATAAAGTAAATAAATAAAAAATAAGATGAACAAAATCATATTAATAAAAATAAAAGGATTTGGTTTGCAAAATTTGGATTCATCCAAAAGGGCGCATTTACGGGCCCAAAAAACCGCAGGTACCCCTGCTCTAGATACTATTAATTATAGCAAAATAATTGGTAATTTTACTAAACACAGAGTACAAAAAAACATTTTTAATATAAATTTTATGCTTTGTGTATTATAAATGACAGTTTCATATTATCTTTTTGTTTCAAGTAAATCTCAATTCAATGAAGGACTGGTATAATCAAAGTTTCTCTTTTTCCTTATTTCCTCAAAAGAAATTACACATGTTCCATTTATACTACAAAGTGCCCGGCAAAAAAAACCTGTCATGTCTCACAAAACCTTCATCCAGCCCTGCATTCGTGCCATTTTAACCAATCAGCTCATCCAGAGCCAGAGCTGGCGAGAGGCGGACAGCAGGTGCTGCAGCCCGAGGCTCCGGTTGAAGACTATGGGCCTGCGCTGGAAAGGACCTATGTTGCGTGTGGGGGGCGGCACAGGGAAGGCGTCATGGGGCCGATCTAAGTGAGCCTGTGAGCCCGCGTTGCTCTTGGAGCCTCTGCCTAGAGCTAATCGTTAATTTGAGTATCGTGCGAAAGTCAAAACATCTCTTTCCACTCTATGATCGTGTGTACACACACTGCGCTAACACTTCACAATTCAAACAGTAGCCATGACAAGCATGTACCAAAAAAACAGGATAGTTGTTGGAAATCGTTAGCGTCTCTAACAGCGTTTTATTTGGATGCGCACGCACATATACACTGGTGGTTTTCTAATGGAAATTTCGAATAATAAAATGGTATAATTATCCTAGTTTAATCCTCAATCAAATTATCCTATTTTAATCCAAAGTTTATTTATCTTACTTTAATCCTAAATTTAATTATTCTATTTTAATCCCCATAAGTTTAATTCTCCCGATAATCAGTTGTATAGGAGTGGGGAGGGAGTTTACAGCCTCTATCATTGGATATCAGGATAAAGTTTTAGCTTTAACGATAAATCGCCTGGGATCACAGCGCCGCCACCGGCGGCCACCATTCCCACCCCACCCCTGCCCAATCTAAAGCTAAATCCATGTTTTTTTTAAGGGCACTTAAGCACCCCATGAGTTTTCATTTGCTACGCCCCTGCTGGCAACAAAGATTGTACAGGATTGTACAAAGATTGACTAGGATTTACGATTAGTAAAATATTTTCACTAGTTAGAATATAAAAGCAGTACTGATGGTCTAACGCTTTGGATCATGAACGGTTTTGAAGCAGCGTTCAGTCTTTACCGCGCCGGGACCCTCAAAAACAATGGGCCCCTGAACATTTCTCTTGTTTGGCCATGTGATAACCCGGTCCTGCTGGTTGGGGAATCATCTAATATCGAAAACGGTTATAATTGTTGAAAGGGCCACCGGAAGGCCTCCTTTAACCTTTTTCAGTTAGGCCAAACCATGGAAAAATGGCGTTTAGCATATCATGCATCTAACCTGGGGAACTAATTATTTCGACTGGTTAGATCAGGTTTGGCCATGTGATAACCCTATCCTGTTGGTTGGGGAATCATCTAATATCGAAAACGGTTGTAATTGTTGAAAGGGCCACCGGAAGGCTTCCTTTAACCTTTTTCAGAACTTTATCTAACCTGGGCCCCTAACATTTCTTTGTTTGGCCATGTGATAACCCGGTCCTGTTGGTTGGGGAATCATCTAATATCGAGAACGGTTGTAATTGTTGAAAGGGCCACCGGAAGGTTTCCTTTAACCTTTTTCAGTTAGGCCAAACCATGGAAAAATGGCGTTTAGCATCTCATGCATCTAACCTGGGGAACTAATTATTTCGACTGGTTAGATCAAGGTTGTCCAACCTTTTTAGGCAGCGGGCCACTTCAAAAAAAATTTTCACGGATCTCGCAGGCTAGCTATTTTACAAAATAATAATAATAATAATTAAAAGCCTCTCATGGAAATGGGTCGAAATGGAATGCTGCCTCCGCGGTTTTTCCTTATTTCTGAAAAAAAATTAACATTTTTATTCTGGATTTTTTTTTTTATTCCGAATAGTTGTTAGCGGGCAGTATGTTGGACAACTCTGGGTTAGATGCTATGAGGTAACATAAGTATGATGATATACGTAGCAAAGCGGATCCAACAAACTTTCAGGTGGAGGAATATTTATTCTTTACTTTTAGCCAACTTCTGGTACTTTTAATTTCATTTTCCATGATATAACCCCGGCTCAAGGGGGGGTGACGGTTGCGATCGCCCCTTGGATCCGCACTTGATATATAGACTATTACATATAACAGCTATTATATACGTTGTATGCGTTAATACATATGCAATTACGTACATACGTATGCACACCGTCTGTTCACAAAAAGAAGTCCGATGGTACAGTTAGAAATAGCTGGAGGTGACGTCACAAACTAGCTAGTCACTTACAGCAGAGTAGGACTCCAATCTCAGAACTTGTTTTTGGCGATCGCCAAAAAAGAGTGTAGAGCTTGGAGTCCCACATTGTTGTAAGCGTCTAGCCAGCTTGTGACGTCACCTCCCGATAAACAGACAGTAGACACAGTGCAACTCGGCCTCTAGCCCGATTTCAATGTGTCTACATCATGGCTTATAGATCGAATGGCATCTGCCAGATGAAAAATGTAATTTTTCATTTACATGTAGGACATCTAAGAAATTACATCTTAAACTTTACAGTGGGGAAAGATTTATACGTGTTATACATTTCCAGGAATACTTCGTTAGGAAAACGTATAAGACAGAGTCTTCTTTCCCTCATGGTGTGATATCTATGATACCTCCATTCCCTTCCGTAAGGTTCCACTATCATCTTTAGCCTCTTCTGCCTGTAAGGAAATTCTTTAGGAATAGTTTATATTTAGCGATATTTCTTGGCTTCACGCTCATTTCTGATTTTTAAGTTTGCTATTGATTTTCGATCACTAAGGCTAAGCAAAACAAAATTGGTAGTAAAGTTTCTTTGGCGAAGTTTTATTTACATAATCATGATGTTTTAAATTGTGATAATGTACGGTCAAATCCGAATTTATTAATAGACAAATTATGTTAGACAAATGTCTAAGATGCTAAATTTTAACAGGACAAAATTTCAAAAGATGGCAGAAGGTTTTTTTTTAATTGCAGCCTATTAAATTCCGTCGATTCGTTTTCGCTGGAAAAACGTTCACCTCCCCACAAATATTCGGGAAATTTTTATCCTCATATAGACTTAGTCATAAAAATATCTTCTTTTTTTTTTATAATGATGTACATAGGGTAATTTCAGCCCCCCCCTCCCCCTTCCCTGTATTCTGTGATTTTCTGTCAGTCTCATTTGAAGACGGACTTCTTATTTCTTCTAGCAGAGAATTCCCAATAAGCGCCATCCCCCTACATTTACCATTATATTTTTTTGGGGGGGTGGGGATCCCAGATTTATGTGTGGGCAAATGCCCAGAGCATAAAATTTTAAAAGGCATTGAATTTTTTTTTTATTTTTAAGCGCAATCTTCATACGTAGAAGTCCGGCGATCTTCCTTTCTCTCGAAAACTTATCTTTTTTTCTTTTTGTCTAAATTTGAAATTCTGAAAAATTTTGTAAAACAGACCCCGCCCCCATCGGCAAAATAAAAATCGACCAAACTGACCAAGTGGCCAAACTGACAGAAAGGGTAATGCGGTGGCGACCCGAGCTGGACCACCGTTCTCTTCTCAAATGTCCTCCTGAAGATGTCAATCGAAGGGTGGAACATGTTTTTGTTATAGACATGCGATTTTAGGTGGAAATTCAGGATGTCATCGCTACAATGTCGAATAAGCCCAATGTGGGCTAGATCAGGGTTACAAAATGGCGGCCGTGGATGGGATCTGATCCCAATAAAAAAATAACAAGAAAATAAAACAATAACAAGAAGTAATGTACTAGTATTTACATAATCGCATATGTATACTGTATGAACTTTCTTGAAGTATACCCATTTTTTATGAAAATTTTTCTAAATTTTGCTTCCTGTTGTACTATGTAGAAAATAATGGACAAATTACAATCATATTCTTTTGCTATTTCCTTTTTTTTTTTTTACTACTATTTGATTTCAAAGAATTTAAAATCGCCCAGCTGTTGGTCAAAATTTAAGCAGATGCGTTGTTTCTTTTCATCTGCCATGTTCACAATGAATAAAAACCAACCTTGCAGACAAGGAATTTTGTAGACCAATAAAACATGGGACGCGTAATAATTCGCTGCGCCGTTATAAAAACAAATTTTGATAGTGATTCCAAACACAGACATATTCTGTACGTATATGCAATGTATTATTGCAGGGGGAAGGAAAACAGTGCCATCGTAACAGAATGGCCAACGGGGGTCCCCCAAAAAAATAATCGAGCCAAAAATCCCCGCGTACGTTAAGACGGCTCCATGCAAAAAACCCTAAAAATATTAAACCCAAAATTTTCAACAGGGAAGGGACAACTGTACCTGGAGACAAAAGTTATATTTTGGGGGAAAATAAGGAAAATAAGAGTTTTATTATGTGGTAACACTGCTTCTTTATTGTATTTGTTTATGCGAACTGCTTTGATTTGGATCTTCTTTAACAATAATTCGTTGATTTTGGATCTGAAAAGCAAATTTTAAAGATTGGTTTCTATTTGTAATTACTTAGGTACTAATAATACATGAATTTATCTGAAATAGTGGTCGAATTATTAGTTCATTTCACAATTCAAACCATGGTTAGGTCTAATCTATTTTTAACATATAACTAACTGCTGCCCTTTTAAAAAAAACCAGTACAGTGATGTATGTACCTAAGGACAGTCCATCTGACGTACCTAGGGTCGTCCCTAGGTACATCAATCAAATGTTTTTTCTTTGTAGGTGCTGTAAAAGATGGGAAGCAGCAAATAAAAAAAAAAAAAATATCAGCCATCCAGTAAAAATATCACTCCTTCTGTTATGGATATTATAAAGAACAATTCATCATTTAGTCTTTCTCATTGTTAAAGGATTTCACGTGACTGTCCCTTTTCTTTTACGGGGGCGAATCAGAAAGTCTTTGCCCCTATTTTTTATTAGCCAAAATAAGGTACCTACAGGTAATTACAAATATACGTACTATTCTACGTACCTTACACTATTTTTCCACATAGTCCCCACACCGGTTCAGACATTTGTCCCATCGCAGCACTAAATTTGAGATGCCCCTGTGGTAGAATTCGTCCGGCTGACTGTGGAACCACCGTCGGACTGCTGTCTTGGCTTCATCGTTGCACGTGAATCGCTGTCCTGCCAGGAACTTCTTCAGCGGACCGAAAACGTGGAAATCACTAGGGGCGAGGTCCGGACTGTATGGTGGGTGGTCCAGACTCTCCCAGTGAAATGACCGGAGCTTGTCGGCGGTTCTGATTGCATACAGTCCGGACCTCGCCCCCTAGTGATTTCCACGTATATTTGTAATTACCTGTATGTACCTTATTTTGGCTAATAAAAAATAGGAACAAAGACTTTCTGATTCGCCCTCGTAAATTAAAACATTTTTGAGGATTACGAGTTTTTACCTGCACTTGTCACTGATAGTTCTGAGTCCCCAGAAACATTAGGTTAATTGTTGATATCAGACAATTCACCATGGCATCCACCTTAACCAACATCATCAGAAGCAGCATCAGTTCAGCTATCAATAACTATTCAGCGCTTAACACCAAGCCCAAAGAAACCTAACCCCATCATGGTGACTCCAGAAACTATATAACTATTCCTAAAAAAGCTGAAGCCCATAAAAAATATATTAGAGAACGATGCCGTAAGGGAAAGTCTACAATTTTAACTGACATTCCAGATGAAAAGAGATTCAGGAAATGAAAACTAAAAAAATTGGGAAGAAAACAAAGCAAAGAAGGAAGAAAATGAAACTGAAAGTTAAAGAGAGCTCTTCTGATTTTAGTGAATACGAGTTAACGTTTAACGACAGCAACAGTGATGGTGAACTAGTAAATCTAGCCTCCAAAATTTTGATCTCAGCGAAGGATTTCGAACAAAGCCCAAACGCGGAAGAACTGAAACTTAATGATTATGCTTTAGTTGAATTTAAAAGGGAAAAGGAGCATTAAATATTTTGTTGCAAAACTTATTGAAAGGCAGAGCAAAGATATTTGTAGTGAAAGATTTAATTCATCATGGTTCAGGATTAAAAAGCACACTAAGAATTATTTAAAGTAAATGTGGAAGACATTAAACTTAAGACATATTATACAATAATTTCTGCCACCCACGTACAGGTTATAGCTCAAACTAGAGCTTTATTCATTTTTGGAGAAAAAGAGACGCAAAACGGAGGGACCCTGGTTCGAATCCAGGATGGGGAAAGCGTCTCTTTTTCTCCAAAATTACATAAGCTCTAGTTTGAGCTGTAATTAATACGTGGGTGGCAAAAATTATAGTATAATAAATTCCCCCACGAAAACTCACAAAATTCTCGCCCCGGAGGCTTTCTTGTGTTGACCATATTTGGCAATTGTGTTATCCCTGCGGAGGGTAATAATAATATCTTACATCTTTACACTAAGACCTATATCTCCGACTCTATCGTATGGAACTCATAGATTCAAAAAAGTTGAAATTTCCTACGACTACGATTTCGATTAGAGTGCAATCTGTAATTGTTTTTCATTATAAAAACTTTTCGACAAATAAATATATTTTTCTTGGCGAGTTTAAATAAATAAATATATATATATAGTTTTTAGTATTTATAAATAACTGTCCCTAAGTACATCAAGGGTATGTATCTAGGGATAATTTGATTTGGTTTAGTAAAAATGGTTTTAAGGTTATTTTTAATGAAGTTCAGACTCTAAATATTTTTGTAATAATGCCTATTGATTTCGTGAAATGATTCAACTGATAGTTGTATTTGACAAATTAAAAGCAAAACAAAATCAAAATTTGTCCCTTGGTGCAGCCCCCCCCCATATAAGTGATTTGTCTAATGTAATATATAAGCATCCCTTTACAGATTGTATGCATTATGCGTTTTCTATGATAAATAAAATATATATATTTATTTATTATTATTAGGAAGAGGGGGTAAGGCATAAACAAAGCCATAAATAAGCTGGTAAGCAAAACTTTCACAAGGGTTGACAGTCATTTTCCATGAAGAAAGCCACTCCTTAAAAATAAGGGTTGCCAGTTACATATTTACTGTGAATGAAAACGTGTTCATAAAGTTTATTTGCATATATACGGTTTAAATTCTATAATAAAGCATTCGTTTGGCTTCAAAAATACTTGCTTGCATGCAGTTCCTGCTATATAAAATTGCAATTAAGCAGGTTTTGATAACATTAAAAAGATAGGAAAAAATTTGAGGCTTGATATTTTTTGCATATATGCGCGGTTTCGACTGTACTTTAGCGAACAGCTTATATGTAAACGTTCTTTTTTGGCACTGTTGGGAGTCGAACCCGTAATAATTTTATTGTGCCCCCTTTTGGTAATGGGTGCATAGGTGTACGCAGAAAGTTCGTAAGGGGAGGGTTACAGAGCTACAACTCACATATTCCTATATTAAATATACAAAATTTCATTGCAATGGGGGGTTACAATCCCCATCAACCCCCCCCCCCCTGCGTACGCCAGTAAATAGGTGACTGGGGTTTATTAAGCTGATATTATTGTCAATTTTTATCCTGGTTTCCCCTTTGGCCACTATTGCCATTTCCCCAATGTTACAAGTAGTGATTGTATGTATGCTAGCGTGTCCTGAAAAATAAATGAAATGAGTATTTCAATGGGTTTGTTTTTTCAGGATAAGTTATAGCTTATTATTTAATATGAAAAGCATGAATAAAATTTTGATCGTGATGCGTAATTTTTTATTTATTTCAGCCCCAAACAGACTTAACAATACAAGATCAAAATGGAAACACTTCGTTAATACATGCGGCGGCTGGAGGATATACGGACATCGTTGCCATTCTTCTAAATGCCCTTCGCCAAGTTTACATCAATTTAATACCGGCCCTTGAACATAAGAATGTAGGGGGGCAAAAAGCTCTAGATCTAGCGCTTTTGAACAATCACGATGACGTCATCAAACTTTTACATCTTGCTGCTGAAAGTCCAGAAAAAATTCTAGAATTTTCGATACCTGACTCGATTAGCGAAAACAACGAAGACAGCATAGATAATCTCAGTGACGACATAACACTCAATGAGATAGAATCCACGACCAAAATTATGGTATTTGATCAGACCAAAGAAGAGCTTCCCAAACCAACAAGTACGAGTGAACTTCCGAACATCAGCAAAGGAGAAGGAACCAAAGACGATGGCCCTCGACAACAAACAGAACCACAGTTTAAGAACAATCGTAAAGATGGCAATTCAACTCCGGGACGACCAATAAGAAATAAGTCCCAAAAAAGTGGGATCTTGCCACTTCTGTCGTTGTCCTCATTGGATGTCCCTGCCAGCGAGCCCTGGGAATGGGACATTGCGATTTCCGGACGCAAAGTCAAGCCCGGAAAAAGAGGGACTATAACAGGTAGCAGAAGTCTAACGGATTCCAGGGGAAAACTCGCCGATTCCCCACCAGAACCCACCCGAAATAAACTGTTTTGTTTAAGTTCTGATCAATTAAATGCATCGTTTGGTGGATTTTCAAGATTAGATGGTACAAACGCCCCTTTTCAACGACTGACGTCGACGGAGAACCTCTCGAACCAAACAAACAACAAAGAAGGATTACATCTTCCCCCCATTAAAGCGAGCTTAATAAATTACAGCAAGCCACCCAAAAGTTCTCCGAACCCCGCCGACAAGAATGAAATGGCGAAAGGTCAAATGTAAAATAAAAGTTGAAAAAAAAGGGTGTTAATATTTCATCGACAAACTAGACTTCCAATTTTTATCAGATGTGTTTTTGAACGTAAAAGCAACACGTGTTTATCTTCTAACATCGATCGCGAGGACCTAAAAATAACACAATAGAGCATTGTTCGCTTGGTTGGCCTAGTTTCTTCCGAATCAATATGTTATAGCCATTGGCGTATAGAGCCTTGAAGTCCAGGGGAGGCCATAGCACCTCCCCCCCGCCAACGCTTCGCACGTAACATTCACTTGCAACTTTCATTCTTTTCGGGGAGTTATATTAGCTACCCCTACCCTCCCCTCAAAGTTACGCCAATAGTTACAATACCAGTTACTAAAAAACCAATAACTTTCTATCAGCTTCAAGGCCCCATTTCCCCTCATCGATTATTTGCTTGGAATCGATAACCACTTCTTCGTCGAGTCATACAATAACACGGAGTGATGAATATTTCTTAGAAATTTTCATATATCCTTGTACTGGAGGTTGACAAAACAATCCACTCTTTGGTGAAAGCATTATTCCATTCCTATTAAAAATAATTATGCTTAGAACTCGTTCATTCACGTAATGAAACTGGATCATTCTTATTCCAGGCATATGAATCCTCATTCTTTTAAGTGGATGAGATACCATTCTCATTCACTTTAAAAGATTACACTTTCATTTGCCACACATCTCTACCTCGTATATATACCCTTTGGGCTCGATCGGCATCATTGGGACGATATCCCGAAAAGTCCGAGATCGCAAGGGTTCCCCTTCACATTGGGGGAAACCCGACAAAATTCGGTGAAAATGGCTTAACCTTCACAGGAGAATTAGCTTAAAGGTTCCGTTTTCCCGGATGTTTCAGAACGATTTTAAATTCGACCATTCCAGGAATGTAGAAGTCCTAATATCTCTGACGAAAAACATGCTCCAAAGCTCATTAGGCATCTCTGTGATGACAATGGTGGTTTAACAAAAGTTTAATCATGCACTATATACTTTCCGTTAGCCACTGTTTCACTATGCGAAGAGAAAACGTCAGTATCCGTTTCCATGTTATAGTCCTAATAAAAATCACTAGAAGCAGAGGCGATCTTAAGGTCCAAAGGCGGATCCGAAATGTTATTACGGGGGGCGGGGGGAGGTTGAGGCGAGCCCTAGCAGAAAAATTTTTTAGTTTTGGACTGTTAAATAGTTTAGGTAAATGTTATATTACTAGCCTTCCTTTATACTCATCAAAGTATTTAATTTATGAAAATGAATTAAAGTTGGGCTTTTCTTTAATTAAACTATATGGTTTAAGGCATATTATAGTCAAGTATGACAGAAGGATAAGCTAGTAAAGGAGACATATACAATAACCAAAACGATAATTTACAATGTAATTAATAGAACAAGTTTAAATTTAAACTATAAAAACATTGAACTTTTTAAAAAAAACTTCGTTTATAGTGCAAAGTCAAGCCATCTTGGTTTCTTTGAAAATTTGTCAATCACTTTATTTACATCAATATGAATGTCTCCATATCCATATGAAATCTCTATGGGTACGTATTAGAAGCCTCTCTTCTGTCAGCCAAGTTTGAAAGCGCTTCAACGATGAAAAACTACGTTCTGCTGAAGCAACACCTACTGAAAACGTAGTTTGAAGGGCGAGAAACTTGTAGATTCGTGGAAAAAACGTCTTGATCGCATTTCTCCAAGACTTAGATACTTTGGACACCAGTATAAGACTTTTATTTATTACAGTCGTAACAAACAATACATAAAATATTCATCACCTTTATTTTATTTTTTTTTCTATTTAACCCTGACAGGAGGAGGAGGGGATCGCCCCTTCCGCCTTTGAGGTAAGACGCGTCAGGCAATCGCCCAGAGCCTAGCGCAATACTTCCATAATTATCATTACTTTTTCTAAACTTCGAAAATCTTTATGAAAATTCAAATACATTTCACACTAAAAAAAAAAATACCAGTAACAATTGCAAATAGTGTAAAATTTCTCTGTTTGCAAGCAAGCAAGCTTGCTGTAAGCAAGCAAGAATAATTACTACAAAATAATGTGTCTGCAATAAAACGAAGTTAAATTTATGGCCTGCGAATGAAGAGAAGGGAGCCCGAGAGTTAACGCGAAAAGGGAAAAAAATTGTAAAAAGGATGGGCCTGTAGTTGAAAGAGGGTCACCAAAACGACTGTCACCAAAGTGGGTCTTAGCAGTTGTAACACGTTTGGATTTAGTTATTTTTGAATTTCGAAATAACAGCTGTACATGAAAAAAAAAATTAGTTGTGAGAAATGTTACCGATCCCGTTGTTAAGATCTACTAAAACTGATCCCACATCCCAAATTACCTATCGCGCTATAGACGTAAAAAGCAAGCGAGCAATGTGAAGTACTGTACTTGCTAATAATTTTAGGTATGTATAAGCTTTATCGAACGAAAATGTCGTGATTTGAGCAATAAATTGGGTACAAAATTATTACAGTAATAAAATCTAAGTGAGCCATAGAATTCAAATTAAATTTTCGTATATTCTGTTGCACACACTTAAAAGTATTGATTGAATATGATCAATATTTAAATATACATTTTTTTTTCATTAATTTGCTTCTCTGCCTTCCCTCATCTCCCCCCCTCAATTAAAAACGTTTAGAAAAGCTTTCAAATATTAGTAGGACCTACTTAACAACGAACACTCATTTACTGAATTTCCAGATACGTATAGTGAGGGAAATATGGATTTTGTTTGGACACGATGATTTGTTTGACACCCCACCCCAGTCATCAATTCCTTGGTAAGAGTGATATCTACGGAACTGTCAACTTATCAAAAAAAAAAAAAGTTTATAATTGGTCGTATTTAAGACATTTACTCCAAGACATATAATAATGAATATCAAGTTTATTAAGTCAATGTTACAGTGTACAAAATCAATACAGACTTTCATGGTTTCTAATGATCAATATCCGATTATAAAGAATGCAGTTTTGAACAAAATGTTCAGTGCAGGATATCAAACAAAAATTGATCAATTTTACAATAGCAGTCTTTTTAAAGCAGATAGTGCAAATTCATGATCAAGCCTTTGAAACAAAAAATGCTAATTAGGTTCGCCGAGCAACATTGCAATCTCTGTAAAATTTCTATAGATACTGAATTTTTAAAAAAGTTACTAAAAAGTTTTATACAATTTCTCAAGCTTGTGGTTTCATCCATAAACGACATTATTTTTAGCCTTTTGTCACACCATATACTTAAGATATAAAAATGACAGTCTGATTATTGTACAATTAATGTACACTTGAATGTATTGTACACATTGTGATACTGGGAGTGTACATTTGCTTCCAAATCTAGAAAAGCATAACTCATGCATTTTTGTTCCTGAACACAGAAATACACATCAAAGGTGCATTCCTGCACTTAGGAACATACTTAAGGTGCATTTGCTCCTGAACCTGGGAATACACCAGAAGTGCATTTGTTCTTGAATACAGAAACACATGACAAAAGTGCACTTGCTCCTGAACCTAGGGGTGCATTTGGGTCCAATGGGGTTCTTGCGAAAAGTGGTTTTGCAGAAATTCAATTTAATGATGCATCGTATGATGACATCAGTAGCTTTGGATGTTGATTGGTTCACTAAAAAATTGCATGCCCATCACATATTGGAATTACTTTCCGTTTTGGGCTAAAGCATAGATGTTTTGGTGTATTCAGCGCCTTCTGTAACTATCGAGTTATTTCAATTAATAGCATTCTGGCAATATATATATACATTTTACTTTGGCAATTTTTACGAGGGGGTTGCTGGTTTAAGGCTTTGCTAAGTTTAATGCCAGTCAGTGGGGATTGGTGAGCTACTACTAGACATCTACTGATATAAAAGAGATGCCGAGGCAAAAAAAAATTGAATTTAAAAGCGAGAGCATCACTTTTCAAAATGGCGGATGCCTCTTTGGGCAGTCATCAAGGGCTGCAAACTCTGTACTATTACCTAAATTTTATATAGTATAAAACCTCCATTTATAACATCTTTGTTTTACGCAATTTAATACTTTTTTTTTTACAACAGTCTTTGATTTTACATATAGATATGCTGGCGCAGTATAGCCCAGATGCTCTTGCGCCATAAAAAAGCCAAACAAACAAACATATAGATATGCATTAATACGTGTCCTATTCATTCAATTCTTTTTTTTTTAACTAGAAGTAAACACAGAAACTAATAAATAACTAACAAATCAACAGTCATCATCATCAACACCCGAAACTGACTAATAGTTGGCTACATACATTTGGCGACACCTGCATGATTTAAAATATGGTAACATATGTTGTCACTGAGTAAATGCCACATATAATGATAAGCCAACCCTCTTTTCTCGTTACTAAATTTTCTGTGAAACCTCTTTTCGGCGAAAGAATGGGTTACCATACACCTGAACCCAGAAACATGTTGCAAATGCATTTACTTCTGAATCTAAAAACCCATCAGTAGCACACATGCTTCTAAAACTAAAAATGCACATCAAAGGTGCACATTAAAAAAAAATATTGTATAAAGATGCATCAACTGATAATTAGGGTTCACTTATTGAAACTAGGAGCTGATGCCTAGAAGAATAAATTCACTTGTTTTAGAACGTAAGAACTGATGTACCATGGATTCTTAAGAACAAGAACTGATGAATGTGCACATGCTCTCAGAAGCAAAATTTGAAGAGTGTACTTAAATCTAAAGATATACATATGTTCTTAAAATTAAAACCTTTCAGCAGATACCTTACTTTAGAACTTACGAATTGGTATCTATAGGAACAGTGTACAATTGTTTGCTTCTTGCGTTGTTTTTGTCAACAGAGAACATACATCATCTGTATAACTCTATTGGCAGTATAATTCTGAATCAATCAACTTTCACCATCCTCGGTCAACTGGTTTTAATGCTCCTCATGTCGCCATCTCGCAACTTTGTTGGCATATGACAAACATGGAAATTCCACCCATTTCAGTTACAAAACTCACCGTGGTAATGGGGTACAATCAGAGGCAGATTTACGATTTTGCCACCTGTAAGTTCTGACATATTGTGCCACCTATGCACTGACCTATTGTGCCACCTGTAGGCTGACTTATTGTGCCACCTAATCTCACCAAACATAACTAGAGGCATAACAATGATTTTGTCACTTTCGTCAAATTCTTAATTTGATGCCCCTAGCGATCATCTTAAATTCTTCTTTTCACAAGCATTCGCAAATTTGGCACCTTCTGAACTTCTCGTAAGGCAGTGCCCATGGCAGTTCTCCCTCTGCCAACATCTCATTATGCCTCTGAACATAACAAATCAAAATTTGTAATTCAATTGGCCAGCAAAAAATCCCTGTCTTTGCAAACTTTTCATCGAAAATTTGCCACCATAGGCTTTAGACTATACAGCCTATTGATAAATCTGCCACTGGGTACGATATAGAAATAAATCTATACAATCCAATCATTATGTACTTTATGTAAGTCATTATTACAAGGAAGGTTGGTTGACATTTCGTGGCACAAAGGCAGTTAAGGTCATGCTACGGTGGGACTTCTAGTCTTCCAAAGAACTGGGAGCTCTTGTAAGTTAGGAGACGCCGAACTCCGGATTACAGTAGGCAGAAAAATGGCAGACATTTTACGGTGCCATGTGAATCCAAACCGGTTAAATGGTATAGCAGGCAAACACATCACTCTCTAACATTTTAAACGACCATGCTGACCACACAGATCTTTAGCTTTTTTACAAAGTACTGGTTTTTACAACAGTCTTTGATTTTACCATGTTTGGAACAATATTAACCAGTTGCTCTTGCGACATAAAAATCCGAACGAACATTACCGCTATGTATGGTTGATTTTTTATGGCACAAGGACAGCAATTATTCCTACAATGTACAACACTTTCATTTCCAATCCGTGTGAACATGGGATGTACATTAGTTGAAAAAAATTATCTACAAGGAAACAATAAAAAATCGATGTTTGCTTGTATTTTACAGCAACATGGTTACACTGGAACCTACATTTCATGTAAGAATCCCCCCAAACCTCTTAAGGCCTAGGGAACCAACCTCTGAACCACAGTGAGGAGTTATCGGCAAGTGTCCTATTTTAACACTGTTGAAAGCAAAACCAAAGTTCACAGCACATTAAACGAACGTGTCACCACTACATCACCCCCCACAACCCTGATATGAAACAAATATATCGGTGATATTACAGCCGACAGATTATCAATAAAATTGTTTACAGAAAAACTGAAGCACTGTGAAAAGATAGAAATATTTTTAACCCCCCCAGGGGAAAAACACCTGGCTGTGCCTCTGACTGGAATTAAACCTGAATTACAGGCATGGCAGCCAAATGTGTTTCTATGAGGGCCAATCAGAAAGTCTTTGCCCCTATTTTTTATTAGCCAAAATAAGGTACATACAAGTAATTACAAATATACATACTATTGTATGCACCTTACACTACTTTTCCTCATAGTCTCCACACAGGTTCAGATATTTGTTCCACCGCAGCACTAAATTTGAGATGCCCCTGTGGTAGAATACACATACAGCTGACTGTGGAACCACTGTCGGACTGCTGTCTTGGCTTCACCATTGCACGTGAATCGCTGTCCTGCCATAAACTTCCTCAGCGGACCGAAAACGTGGAAATCACTAGGGGCGAGGCCCAGACTGTATGTAATCAGAACCGCCGACAAGCTCCGGTCATTTCACTGGGACAGTCCGGACCTTGCCCCTAGCGATTTCTACGTTTTCGGTCTGCTGAAAAGTTACTGGCAGGACAGCGATTCATGTGCAACGATGAAGCCAAGATAGTAGTCCGACGGTGGTTCCACAGTCAGCTGGACGAATTCTACCACACAGGCATCTCAAATTTAGTGATGCGATGGGACAAATGTCTGAACCAGTGTGGGGATTATGTGGAAAAATAGTGTAAGATACATAAAATAGTATGTATATTTGTAATTACCTGTATGTACCTTATTTTGGCTAATAAAAAATAGGGCAAAGACTTTCAGATTCACCCTCGTACAATGCCACTGCAGGGTTAATACAGATTGGTAGATGAAGGGTTCGAAACATGGATTTTCCGTACAACAGTATTTCAAGAATTTCCTCCAGGGTAAAAGGGTTGCTTGTTGTACAATACAAGGACAGCAAAGGCCATGCTGCACAGGGACCTAGTTTTCCGAGCAATCCAAACCTCTTAAAGAATCACATACAAGGAGCAAGTTACAGGTAAGCATTCCATTTTGACACCGTTAAAAGTCAAACCTAGTTTGATGGTACATGCTACGTGAATGTATTACCACTGCAAGGACTCCCCTTCTGGGTAAAAAACTTGTTTGTGCACCGCGGTGCAAACATAGCTAAGATCCTGGTGCACTAATGTTTGGAGTCTCCCAAGGAATTGGAATCCCTGTCATCCTGGGGAATCAAACACTGAACCGTTAATCAGAAGATGAACAAGAAAGCTCCGAGTATTACTAGAGATCACAAAACTTGGTAAAATAACACAATGGGCACAGTTTCTGAACTATATGTTTTAATATAGCTTTAAAACGTTCTCTCGAAGGCTTTTAGCCCTCTTCAAAGAAGGTTACATAATACTGGAACTATTAAGACTGAACTAATAATAAACAAAATTTTCACATACTGTCACACTATCTAAAGTCACGTACAATTGACTAAAACCAAATGAGTTTAATAAAATTATTAAAAATACACTTAAAGAAAAAAGTAAACAACCAAACACAAACAATAATCTAAAATGGAAAAATCTAGTGTAACTTAATGTGTAGGAAATTAGTCCATGCCGGATGTAATTTTGTGGTAATATCCATGTCATTGACCAAATTATTATTGTTTTGGTGAATAATAAAAGTTTCGAAAAAATTTAAATCAGCCGGAGTAGGTTGGTTTAAAGATTATTTTTACATGATCAAAATTGAATTTATGGTCATAAGACCAACAATGATCAGCTACGGATGATTTTGTTTTTTATTCTTTGACGTACGCTTCATGTTCTTTAATCCTGAACTTAAGCGCACGACGGGTTTGACCAATATAAGATTTATAGCAGGAAAAAAGGATTTCATAAATTCCCCATAAATTATGGTCCGGAATGATGTCTTTTAATTTAGATATGCCAATTTTATTGATTGGAGAGAAAATAACGTTAAAATTAAACCTAGAAAGGATGGAGGCAATTTTTGTACTAACGTTAGGGATGTATGGCAGGCAAATAGTCTGCAAAAAAGGTTCTCTGATTGGAGAGAGGCAAGTGTCAGGATTTTTGATAGAAAGTTTTCTGACAACTCTATCAACAATAATTGGATTAAAACCCCGGAATGCATTACCAGTAGAAAGTGCTTATTTTCTGACAAAAAAGTTATTTTCCTATTACTAGGGGGTCAAACTGCTTTTTCACATGGCAAACAAGCATGTTATTACCATGCAACTGCTGAGTGGTAAAATGGCTGAAAACAGATGGCACATATGCAATCGAATTTGGGTACAGCGAACCAAATTTGGGTACAGAGACCAGAGAACATTCTTCATCATGGCCATTATTCGTTATAACCATTATTCAATGTAATTTTTTAACAGAAATTGCATTTGGCATATTAATATGCAGGATTTATAAATCAATATACTCACTAATACTTTTAAAGCTTTAGAAAAGATTAATATTTAATCAGATAATTAATTACTTTTAGTAATTAATGATATACACAATGTAAAAAATACACACAGATATAGCATACAATTTAAACTGGCGCTTATCCATGTATGTTGTTAATACCTGTCTGTTTAAGGAACTTTAGTTTCATATCATTAAGATTATGTTTAATGATGCTTAAAGTATTAAAAACTTAGTTTTTGTATCATCACTCCAAAAAATCCAACAGTACGTCAACTGCATTTTGAGAATCAGAGTAAAAAGTCCCGTTTCTAATGCAAGAGCAACCTAAAGGCTACTAAAATTTGAATTCGACTGTGTTGCATAGTAAAAGTCTTATTTTTAACTGAAAAAATCTTGAATGTCAGGGGTAAAAATTGGTTTATTATATCCACGGAATTATTCGTTATATTTGTGATATTCCATACATATTGGAGATTAAATCAAAATTGTTTATTCGCAATAGCAGTGAATTCGTTATACACTGTCCACTACGTTGTAAGATATAAATCAATTTTTACCCTTTAGCTGGAGTAATTATAAATGCAATATTATCTGTATTTATTGTATAAGGTGAATATGGGGTACATAAGTTGACTCAATTTTACAGAATTTTTCCATGTGCTTATACATTTATACCACCAAATATAAAAAGGTAAAAAAGAAATTTTTTTTTAAGTCTAATATTTTACGAAGTTGTGTAAACATGACCATTTAAAAAACTTCAAATACAAGATGATGCACATACTCACACATGACGAGAAAACCAATGGTTACTATCGTTGCTGCTACAAAGATATACCATATTTTCCACAGAAATCACTAACGATAATTCACAATACCAGGAAATACGGGGAAAACCATTCACAATTGACGAGAAAATTCACAAACACCAAGTACAGAGGTACAAAAAGTGTATAAAAGTTCCAAAGCACCACTTCCAAATACATATCGGGGGAAAACTTCAACAGCTCATTTCACCACGATAGCTTACAAAGTGTGGTCACGCCTACATATACTGAATTATACAAACTCGTGACATATAGGAGAGATATATATGTAACTCATGATATAGTTATTTAAAACCATATAGCGGCAATTCACTATTAAGCAATCTCCTTGGTTATTACAGAACATTGGACAGATACTGAAATTATCTGCAATTTACTAACAATAAAAAAAAATCCTCAACAATAAAACGGGATACCAAACGTTAAAAACATGTAATTGGTTTATAAATCAAAGTTAATTATAAACATGATTTGTTAATTATTTTCGAAATTCCAGCTAATTGGCTATGCTGCCATTAAAGTCACAAATATATGTAGCTGAATGATTAAGAAATAATATGAATGATTGTTTCAAAGCAAGTACAGTAGATTTTCAAATCATCCAGATCACCCAATTAATTGAATCTAGATCTTTCATTACGATGACTTTTTGAACTCTCTGGTGACAAACGCCAATACCTACTTTATCTTTGTAACATCATACCCAATTAATAAAATTTTCCATTATCCGGACTCCGATTTTCCAGAGCACACAATTAACCAGACCTAGATACTTCATATAAAAGGTTGCTTGACTCCCTAGTGAAAAGTGACCAATGTCTGTTTCACCTTTGTAACATATCCATACTCAATTATCAAGATTTCACATTATCCAAACCCGATACGTCACAATCAGCTTGGGTAACTGGAATTCTACTGCATTATGAAAATATTGGTGCAAAATGCACATTATTTAACATAAACGAACGTTAAGTAACCAACATTACTTCACACAATGTTCAAACAAAAAAAAAAACTTTCACAGAGAAACACTAAAAACGTAAGGGTAATTAATGAAAATTCACTAACCATAAAAAACGTGCATTCACAATAACAAACATTATGAACACAAGCACACTATGTACACTTCCAAACATGGCAATACTTTATGCGAAAATAACCGAAAAACAAAAAATACTAAAAAATAATTTACAAAAGGGAAAAAAGGAATATTTTTGTTCTGTCGCAGAAAGATGCAGCTACTACTGATAGAAATTTAATAGAACATTAGAAAAATAAATAAAAATGGATCATTATACACAATTTAAAGAACATCGTTGAAGTAAAAACGACATCTGTACACATTGCCATATTTACAGTTGTATGATTTTAAAGTTTTAAAAAGTGGGTGCTTAGTGTTTTGTCTTTGCAGTGCTCACTACACTCGTATTAAGATATTACAAAACAGAAATTCCCTTTTTCCCTGCACTCATGCACGTTCCACACCTTTCGTAACAACAAAATGTCCTACTATTGTTATGTACAAATACCTGGAGTTCACTTGCGTATAAATATGCGTGCAATACTCGCATGAAGAAATTACAAAAAATCCCTTTTTCCCCTATACACCAGACCCTACTCCTTTCATTTCGTAACAAAGAAAAATCCCAAAATTCCTACTATTATTATGTACAGTTACCTGGAGTCCACTTGCGTACAAATATATACACATAGACAATACACAAACAGTTTGCCAAGGGGAAACTGGCAACAGTTGTAAAATAAGGGACGGTGGGCAAACGCAGAAAAACTCCGGGGATGGGAGTCCATATATTACGAAAGAAAACATCAAGGAACGAAGTGACAAAGCCACGAAGAGGTTTGATTTAAAATAGAAAACAATTCTAATAATGATCTACTATTGAGAAGACAAAGAAAGAAACTTTTATAATTCTGCAATTGAAAAATATAAGCATTCGGGTGCAGGAATGCAAATAGCTTCGTAGCATTTTTCATTAATAAAAAAATAATTAATTTGGATTGAAGTAAATTACTTGATGACCACCCATTAACAGGAGCATTAATTAAAATTACCCTCAATTCAATTGGAACATTCTTGATTTCTCAGATTAACGTAAAATACCTGAACTTTTATCATGAGAGCACGAACTCGTGACCTTGAATTTATTACAGACGAATGTGAAATAAACATTCAATTTCAATAAATATCAGATTAATTTTAAATAAAGATTGACTACGTTTTGTGGGAAATGAAAGATAAGAAGCTCTGTAGATAACGATTTGGTCAGGTACTATGAAAATTTAAACGAAGATTATTCTAATACAAGGAAGATAAGAAAAACTTTAATGCCGCACAGCAAGTGAAGACAAAGTGGGCAAAATGTGCTATTTTTGTTGAAAATTTAGATTAGTATGTTTTAACGACAGTATCAATAAACTGAGATTCTGTGAAATCTGCACACAGGATAGGCTATTTACACCCATGCACTCGAAAAGCACCACTTTTGGAGGGAAAAACACCGTAAGAGAATGTTAGGGTGTTTCTGACACTCCAGTGCAGATACATTTTTATGCAGAATATAAAAGTACCAAGAACATGTAAAACTGACAAAAGGAAACAAATGAAAAGCTTACGCAAAACGGCCCCTAAAAAATTAACGAGAAAGGGAAACAAAAAGTGATTCAATTACCGTAAGCTGTTTTACATGTTCTTGATGACAATTTTTTCCTAATATCTTGATTCCTATACCCTTAATATTTCAAGGCAATTATTGTAACAAATAGCGATCCAGTCTGGCTGGGTGCTGGCCCATTGGATTTGGTTAATCTCGCCTTCGGCGGTGTATGCTAAGATAGGGTCTTCAATTGCCCTGGGCATTTGTTGAATGTCCCATATTAGAGCCTGATGATCGTCAGCTAAAGAACAGAATAACATAGATATATTAACATCAATCAAATAAAATTATTATCTACTGATAATAACGATAAATACATTATCAGAAAAGGGAGTTCTTTCTACTTAATTGGGGGTCACCTCGTCCAATAAACCCAGGATGAAAAAAATTCATGCCTGCACTCAATGGCATAACAGTCATAAAACTGAGGTTATATCACAAAATCTGCTTGTTTTTAAGTCCAAATTGGAAGTAAATAATATATTTTCTGTTAATCCAAAGATACTTAGCTCAATGTCAATGGTATCTGTCACGTATTGTTTACATTTTAAGTTACAATTTCGTGGTGAAAATATTTTTACTTTATGTCATTTTTAAACTGACACTATTAAAAAAAATTTAGATACCCAAATCACGTAAAGCAAATTAGGTATTTGCTAAACGTTTTTGAGGGATATGGTTTGGTTTGGGTATGATGGTGCAAGTACAGGTCATACTACAGCAGAACCTACACAGTAGAGATGAGTTTGTAGTGTTTCATCTAGAAAAAAATTAGGGCAGGGCGTATGACTCGAAAAAAAAGGCCTTTTTTTTGTGCTTATAATACACGGATACCCATATAAACATCCGCGGTTACGTCAGCTTTACTACTACTAACTCCTTTAAACGTTTTGTTTGTTTGTTTGGATGTTTTATGGCGCAAGAGCATCTGGGCTATACTGCGCCCTTTAAACGTTTTAATTTAGTTTTTATTGCTTTCTTTAAATCTTTCGTTTTCGTTTACAGGTAAGCATTTTTTAGAGTTTTTATTTTTTTGTTTGTTAATTCAGAGTTAAGTATATGCGAAAGGCGAGGGGGGGAGGGAGGGAGTAAGTGTGTGTTTTTGCGATCTAACGGCAGTGTTGCCAGATGGCAAGATTAAAAAATCCCAACTTCATACAAAATAATAATTAAATTAATATAACTATAATTTAGTTAAACAATATCCTATATGACAAGTAAGCTTCATAAAATAGGGATGTAAAACATGCTTAGTTTAGTGCTTAAAGACAAACAAATTGATTTTAACAAAAATTTGATCTCAAAAATACGTGGAACCGCTAACGTTTGTCGGAGTAGTCCGTGGTTGAAAGTCTGCAAACCTGGCAACAGTGCTTTGTTTACAAATATTCGTCAGCAATCTCGTTTTGCCAAAACCATCAGTGTTATTACAGAAATGAAATAATGAAGTACAAAATTTTTACAAACCAATAAATTTCGTCACGCGTTTTGGATTCTAATGTGGGGAAGTGAATTATCATCACAGAAAGATGGTGCGTTATTGTCCGAGGGCTGGAAGGGACATTTAGGCACAATGGAAGGGCGTTGAGCCCTTATTTGGCTTTAGATGAAACACTAGAGTTGGGCCTTAGTTTTGGAGGCCCAAGTCCGCAATACTTCGTGGGAATTTGAGCCTAAGCCTTCAAATATAACTTTAATTCTTTGACGTACAATTTAAATTTTTAAAAATTCTAATAAACTACACTATTTAATTTTCTTCGAATTTTCGCATACACATATTTCTACAATCCTCATAAACGCATTACATAATCAAATTTCCTGGAGAATTTCAATATAGCAAAGTCAGTTTTCAGCTATAGCTGCATCTGCTGAATGAGCCCGAAAACTACATGAAATATACAGCCAGTCTCACTTCTACACAGTATGCGTGGAAAAAATTAGTAGGCACTGGCTACAGGTGCTTGCTGGTTTAACTAGTTACCTGGAATTATTTGCATGGATAGCATTTCTGAGAGACTGTTTATCTTCGTTAAAACTGTTGCCATTACGACAAACTGAAATTGTTTCTTTATTTATTAAGGCCATCCAGGAGACAGGTTAACACCCTAATTAATGGATAAATATCCCTGGTTCCAATGGAAGGTCCCAAGTTCAACTGTGGACCAAGACCGCGACTCTTTTTCTTTTACATATAAAAAGCTCTTGTTTGGGCTAAGAACGTGGGAGTCAAAAATCATTAGTCACCTTAATTCTCAAAAAAAAAAAAAAAAAAATGTCCTGGTAATTTTATAAGTTGACCAGTTTGGCAATTGTGTTATCCCTGAGAAGGATAATAATATCCTATAGAAATGCAATTTTATATAAAGAAACATCTTCCATGATATGCGTAATGGTGGTGGAACACAAATGTCATTAACCAGACATTCTATTTTGACAATAAATGTCAGTTTTTATTGCCATTTCCATGTCATTTTCATTGCATTAACCAGTCCATCAAACAGTGCTAACATCTTGAAGAAAGGTAAGTTAGTTGCAGCCCCCCCACATTCCTTGAGGTCAAACTAGAGCCCTTTGACCTGTAACAGTTGGGGTTGGCGGGGAGGGGGGGGAGATGCCGAGCCTCGATAGTAGTCTCAATCTAGCAAACTTTAGGACTGGATCAAAAAAGGTGTCAAATATGGGTAACACAAAGCTCAAATGTGTGTGCAGGAAAGTGTGGTGCCAGAACTAATTTACCATGATTTCTGCCACAAACTTTCACTCTAAAAGCCCAAATTAAAAGTAACATAGCGAAGAAATGGTATCATAGTAAGTAATAGGTATATGTACGGTATAATGGTAAATTTTATGAGTTATTTGGTTAAGATTATACACATCGTTGAAAATCCTTGCTCGCAACGATAAGTCGATGGGAAAAGCAAAAGACAGTATGGGAGGAATGAGGCATAGGGAACAAATTTAGAAAGCAAATTGCCTCTTTCTATTTTGGAAAAAAGAACAGAAGGGCTATGAACTTCAAATCATAAAAAGGAGCAAAGTTCAAATTCATTCACGTACCCTCTTGATTTTCTCTTGCGCACCCCAGTTTGAGAACTCTTGGTCCAACGTATTATACAAATATACTATCAAAAATGCAAGGAATACCATACCTGCTGTGCATATATGGCAAGAAGAATGTGGTGCCCATGCTATTCCGTTAACACAAGCTCGATGATTGTTCAGTCTCGCAACAGGGGTACAAGGCATACGAACATCAAGGATAATGACCTTTAAAGTAAAAAAAGAAATAAAACATTAAAAAAAAAAACCCTTATTAACAAAAAGTAGCAGGTTTTATGAACGTTAAGAGCTCTACATAGTCACGCTGATACCTCTGATGCGTCCATAGCGAAAGTGGCAAGGTAATTGGGGTCTTGTTTATTCCACGCCAGCCGTAACAGCGGGTGATGTTGTGGATCTTCATATATGATTGTTGAGTGCTCGAGGTGCCTCAAATCAAACATTCGAACAGAACCATCAGCCCCTACACCAAAAACATGTTAACAATTAAATGCTTAACACATGCCAATATCACTGGAGTTCTCAATGTAGGCTACCAACCGAAGAATGAACATAACAATATCAACGGTGGAGTCATCAATATTGAATGTATGAATATCTTAAGCGTAAGTGATCTGCTAACAAATTTAATATTTTACAATAAATAATGAAATAGATTTGTAATTACATGACTGTGATCCATCATTTAGAAGGTTGTGACCTTATCGCGACCAGGTGTGAGCTTGCTGGCTCTTTTGTAACATCGTTACACCAAATTATACAAACATGACCTGGTCTCAATTATTTAAAATTCCACTACATTTAAAAGACATTCATGTAAATAAATACCGAAAACAGACAAGAAACTCAAATGATGAAACGTAATCACAATCGGTGGCAAGTTAAAAGAAAAATAATGTCAAAGTCCCCACCACCAATTTTTTTTCGCCGATAAAGTGTAAGTAGCATAGCTGATTACACGAGGTATGGCATAATTTAGATGTATTTTTATGGCACAAGGACAAAGACATGGAATAAGTTTTTCATAATGAAGAAGGGGGATAATGTAAAATGGCGATTGTTTGCAATCTGTGTAAAAATACACAAATGCAAGCAATCACGACAGCAAAGACCCTGTCGCCTCCAGCTTTTAAGTAATCATAACCTCTTCTGCCTAGGGAACCAAACCCCAAACTACAGTGAGCAGAAAAACGGTATGCATTCTAAGATACCGTTGTGAGTCAAACCCAGGTTAATGGCATGGTAGATGAATGTGTTACCGCTGTGGCTCCATAGTAATTTGCACCAAGTATTTCGGGTTTCGAAAAATGAGCACGAACTCACCTCTACAGTACACTAGGTAAACACATTACAACTACACCAATGTACGGCTGAAGGTCATAGAGGAGGTCAGTAGACACTAAAATGCCTCATAACTATGGCAGTATGAAGAATATAGGCTCCATTTTCCATGGAAAATGTTCTTCCCTTCCCCCCCCCCTTTTAATCCATGATGGAGGGGGTGGCAATGGGACTTTCATGAAAGGAATCGATTTTTTTTTAGGGGGTGTGAGTTTCTCAATTTCTCTATGTATTTTACCCTCCTCCTTTTCAAGTTCTCTTCGACATGTGTATCTTAGTCGACCTTTCTTCGCTATTTAAGGTTTCCAGATTAATGCTTATCCACAAATGTTGTTCGTCTTTTTTTTTCTATGTTTATATCTTAGCGAAATATACATTTTTTTTTATTTCATTACTTCTGACATACATTTCTAACTTCAAATTTTCCATAGTTTTATATTGGCCTTTTTTTCGGGGGTCAACATAGGTTCGATCTTCTACGGAGGCAATTAATTACAAAAACTTGAAATTTGGTTTGTTCTTGCCCTAGTCACTTTCCATGTTTGGCATACCTAAACAGAACTGATTGTATGTTATTTCAATTTTTTTTTTAAGTTGAAACATAAATATATAAGGCTAACCCGTAAAGTAATTAACAGCATTGATAAGTTAAAGTAATTAACTAAATAATTACCGACACTGGCAAACATGTCCCTCCCACCACCTGCTCTACTGAATGCTATGTCGTAAACTTCTTTGTCATGTGCTATAAGTTGCGTTTTTACATGGCCGGAGACAAGATTTACACGTCCAATGACTTGCCCAGTCTAAAGAATGGAAGAATATGAATATTAATAGCGTGAATATTCCTTAATGCACAAACATTAATAGCATAAAAAGAAGTAACCTCATTAAAATATATAAATGCACTCCATTTAAAAATTAAAATCCCCTTATTCTTATTTTTGGAAAAGCATTTCATTTCAAAAGTTAGTCCAGGAAATCAAATTTGGAACCCACATTTTTCGACTCATGTATCACAAGGTTGGATATTCCTTCCTTTTTCAGGGGAAACTAATGCCCAATAACATTCTACTAAGAATATCCAGCTACTGCTGAGAAAATACCTTAACTTCTCGTAATAACGTTGTCATAATTAATGACTATTTCTGTGTTTAACGATGGTATTTTGCTGTCCCAGTAAATGGTTCACAGAGTTACACACATTTCAATTAGCTTCTCTTTCTGTGTTTAATAATATTTCTTTGTCCCTTGAAGATCATTACTGTGAGAAATTATTGTAGCATTATATGGTTGTTTTCTCAGCAATAATGTCCTCCAATTTTACAACATATGAGCCAAAAAATTCTAATTTAAGCTAAAAGACGAATTTAATTTCCTTAAGTAATACCATCACCCACCCTGTAAACCTACATTTAAAAAAGAATAGTTCACTTTTTTATAGTACAAGGAAAGGCTTAATTTCTAACAAAAAAAAAGTGCAGGAGCCCTAATATTATGATACATCGATTAAAAAATTGAATGGCTGCAAAAGAATCGATAAATCATATCAATTGTTTATGTCCATTTTTCTGGACAACAAAGTTCATGCCTTTAATCTCAAATTTATTACTTTTTCATGACAGCGTCTATTTAGGGGTTCTGGCTAATATTTAAATAATTGCCAAAAACGAAGAAGTTCCGGATGTGGGCTCCCGCCTAATTTATGCCCTGGCACAAGGTCAGGAAGGTCTTAATGCACCAATCGTTCCAAAGGAAAATAAACCGCCATTAAAAAAAAAGTAATTGGGGTATTCCGCAACCATATATGTGACATTTGTAAGTGGTATTTTCACTAGATAGCCTTTTAAAAGATAGTAAAACTAAATATTTAGCCGAACTTAAACTTAATTTTATTATTCTAAAAATTTCACTCTTGCATCTGTATAAAAAATGTTGCAGACATATTTTAGAATAATTAACAGTATGGTAATTAAATTTGTAACTATTACATATTCGACAATTTTTGGAAGTTCATGTTAAGTGCAACACTTCGTAAATTTATTTCTGTGAATATGCAATGATTTTAAGGCTGATTTTTTTTTTTTTTCAGTTGAAAGAGGAGCTGAAATTACAGAAAACATTTTTCTCACACCCATACAATTAAGGTGCTGTTGACAAAAAAATTTGAACTACTTATCATCTATGTGACAGAGTACAAATTACATGTGCACTTTAAATATATTGTTGCATTTATTTGTATAAATGATTAATCCACATACAAATATTACTACTAACTATAACTGGAATAAAATTGGTTTACAAAGTATACATATTAGAAGCCAAGGGTGCCTATATGGGGGGGGCAGAGGGATCTCGAGCCCCCCCCACCCCCCAACCATTTAAAAATTAGATTTGCCCGATTCTGCTGTGTATGTATTTTCAAAAGTTTTGCAGTCACATCATTACTAATTACCAAGCAATATCAATTATTTTTGTAATATTTACATATTCTTGTACACATATTTATTATAATTCTTGTTAATTAATAATGATTAATAATTAATATATTCTTGTACGTTCACTAAAATGTTTGACAGCCTTGAGAAGGAGGTACTAAGTTTTTTCAGCCACCCATAGAAGTACACACATATGTAACCCATGTTAGAGGCTTAGGATAAATATAATTGAAAAGGTCAATTGCAACCATAGGTGTATGCAGAAAATTCATGGGGGGGGGATTACAAAGCTACGACACATATCCCTATATTAATACATATATTTACATACATTATTATATTAATGCACATGTTCATAGACAAAATTTCATTGTAATGGGGGTTATAACCCCAATCAACACCTTCCTGTGTATGCCAGTGATTGCAACATACAAGAGAAAAAAAAAAATTGGAACACTGTACTGGCCTATAATATCTATCTACTCGTATACATCACCGTATTCACTAAATATGACAAAATCTATCTGAATTTATTGATTGATTGTTTGGCTTTTTTATGGCGCAAGAGCATCTGGGCTATACTGCGCCAAATATCTGAATTTATAGGTGTTGGCAGTATTTGCAATATATCAGCCCTGTCCGGTTTATATTGCTTAGCATTCTCAACATATAAAAATTTATTTCCTGATGCTTTCTTCAGATAAGAAATAGTGAAGTCATTTTTGTTTATGCTGTTTATAACTTAAAGATTTCATATCTTTTTTTTTTTTTTTTCCCTGTAACTTTTTAAAAACTTTCTCTTTTCCAGTAACTTGCCAAAATAAATTTTCACACAAGGATGTTAACTTCCATTGGATCACATCAACATCTGACTCAAAACATTTTAAAACGATGGCTGGTTTTGGAAATCTGGAATTACTGTAAAAATGCAATTCAGAATTG
>QLNU02015003.1:158818908-158873971 GCA_006491805.2 Dysdera silvatica
TGTTTTAATTTCATGTCATAATTCTATATAACCATCATGAAGTTTAGCTTTTTGGTTTCAAGAATGATGCATATCACAGTATATTGTCAGATAATATATAATTTATTTTTCTATATCTGTGCATATATCACCAAAATATGTAACTGTGAACAACTTGGCATTTCCTTTTGACATGCGGTAGATGATGACAAATTCAATTGTCACATACACGATAGCCTAGAACTCACAAACTGCTGATGCAAAGAATCCGTCAATTCTCTTTCCAGATGATATAAGTAAATTAACTTTGCATTAGTGATAAAAAAGTATTTGCTGTACTAATAAGTTACCTATGATAATAAACGTGAGTTTATATCATGTATGTGACATCAAGATTGTGTGCAGGGCACCTTCGTGGAGGCACTAAAGAGTGGGATGCCTTAGAGGGGTACCCACCATGCTACTCATCGTTCTTTGCACGGATTGTGCATGAGCTAGGTTTCTTCAACTTCGTAGCACGGTGTGTGTAATTACTCATCAGAAGGTTGTTTTGTATTATTTCACCAATTTATTTACAATAGAAAATCACACTATTTACATACACTCCCAAAGTTAAATTATTACAGGTTAAAGATGTAATTTTGACATGCATTATGTTCTGTTCTGTAGGACATTGGGAGCAGAGGAACGTGTGGTCAATTCGCTAGTCGATCAGGTAGTCAATGTCCTTCCGTGGTGAAGGTTTTTCTCTAACTGGCGTTTTCCATCATCTCATTGGCTGGCTTGAGATAACGACATCCATCTTGGGCCAGCTGACTGGGCAGCGGTCCCCTGATGTTGGAATGTTGATGTCTGGCCCCGCTGTCAACCGTTGATGGTGTGCATAGCCACTACCTTCAATAGGTGGTATGTTCTCCTGTTGTTCCCAGTTCAAGGTTCCCCATCAGGACAATTCGGTGCATCTTCTCATCTACCGTTAATGGCATTCACCTGTCCTGATGGCACCCACCTGGTCTAATGGCCTGTCTGGCATGCTCATCATAACGATGGGTAGGTCAGGCGGTACCTCCTGGGAATCTTTGTATTAGGGAGGAAGTAGCGGCTATGTCGGCATGCTGAATGGGCATGAATCGCCCCAATTGTATGTATTCGATGAAAGTTGAATGGTAAAAAATAATGAGACAGAATGATGTTTTTTTAAAAGGTTTATATAATAGCAGTTAAATTTTAAAATTGGGTTGCTGTATCAGAAGAGTTAAAAATAGTCATTAAGAGTGAAATTAATTCTCAAAAAAATAAATGTTCAACGTGTGAAAATGAAAACCTTTTTAGCATATGGCATTTCAACCCCTCAATTTTAGTCTTAAATACTTTTTAACACGAATACAAGTAACATCATTGGAAAGAACATCTTAAAACAATGATAGTCACCTATTAAAAAAAAAACTTTAAAAACTCTGCTCTGGTTTCAAATTCTGTGGAACGGCCCAATAGTAAAACAAATAAAACTTACATAATGCTGTGTCGGAACCAATAGTTTTCGGAAGAATCTGAAATTCAATTGCCTAAGTAACCACACCCTGAACTAGAATGGGACAGAAGAGTTGTCATGCAGTCTATGGTACCGTTGGAGCCAAGTTGTATCATAGCTTTTGCCTATCGTTTAACTTGATAGACAAACATGTTAACACCATACCAATAAAGGGTTTGTTGTTTGCAGTGCAAAGATAGCAAGGTCATGTTGCAACAGAACAGTCGTAATGAAAGTTTTTTGTGTGTGTTTATGTCGATACAAGATATTCCATAAAGCAGAGGTGACAAAAGACAAACATATGAAAAGCATTTTTATTTGCTACCATGAAAGATAAGATTCTCAAACCAAAATTGTAGATGAAAAAAAAAAAATAAATAAATAAATCAAGGGGCAGGATTATATATATAACTTGATTACATGTTCACAGCCGCTCAGAAGAACACTGCAAGTTTAAAAGTGACATGAAGAATTAAGCACTTCAAAATGCATAATAGAATGTCAAAGAAACTAAATTTGAAACCGAACTTACTTCTAATCCCCATATTGTGCAAGTGGTGTCTATACTAGAAGTACCTAAAAGATTTGGATCAACTTCGTTCCAATCAAAAGATGTTAATGGAGCACAAAAGTCTGAATTTTTGTTCTAAAAGGATAGAAATACACTTCATCAAATAATCAGAAAATGACGCATCACAAACACAAAAATATACAGTTCTCTCTCCTTCAATATCGTCATCATAATTGACTATTTCTGTTCAATAATAGTACATTTCAGGTCCCTTTCCCAAACGAAGGCAAAACTTTTGTCAAGTAAAAGCATTCTTCTCTTATTTGACAATGGGTGCAGTTGGTTTTCCTGAAATGACATTTTTAAATCTTATACCAGTGTCGAAAGAAGTCATTTAGAATCGCCTGGTAAAACTCGTCAGTTTATTATTTAACACTCTAGTCAGTTTCATTATTTAACACTCTAGTCAGTTTCATTATTTAACACTCTAGTCAGTTTCATTATTTAACACTCTAGTCAGTTTCATTATTTAACACCCCAGTTACTTCTATAACACCCTAGTTACTTTCATTATTATTTAACAAACATGTACACCAATTAACAATGTAGTTAAATAATTCGCAACTTTTTTTTTTTTGCCCACACACCCTTTTCTTTACATCTCTGAATGTCATTCTCCCATTCTAAGATTTGTTTGGCTGGCAGCATCAGTATTGCCACAATTTGGGTTTGAAACTCCTCTCCTACAATCGTGAAATTACCCCGTGGTTGAGAAAATGCCTTCCTTACATTATTTAACACTTTATAGTTACGTACACCATTTCACAAACATTTCAGTTGCTTACATTATTTAACAAACACTCTAGTCTAGTTTCTCCATCGCCAGCTCTCCACACTCGAAGATAATCGCCACTTGTGGCTAACAGATCAGGATATATGCCTTTACTGTCGGGAATCCACATTATCTTGGTTGTTGGATATGGATGATCGAAAGTACTTTTGGCGGTAAATTCTGATGTTTCTTCATCGAGTAAGACTAGCTGAACCTAAAAAAAAAAATGCCACCCACCAAATTAGTCATAACATCACTTTTTTTTTAAAATTATTGCGTATATTTTAAAGTAATGTATTGGTGTAAAATGCCTCCACAAATGTCAAATAAAAATAAGAACATTACTGTTTAATTCTATACAATCTTAATTTTCAAATATTTAAAACACATTGAGAGTATTTTTTCAATGGTCAAGTTCAGTTTCACAGCATTTGTTATAAATTTAGATTGAATTATAACAATTTTTATTTCTCATTATGAAGTTTTTTCGGTAGAAATATTGTTACTTTGAAGTGCTTGACAGCAATCTTTAATTAAAGATTTCATAGTGTTGCCTTTTGAACAACATTTATCAGTGTACTGAAAATGTATCACGCTGAGTTAGTTCCCACTCATATTTGAGAAATTTCCCGACCTTTTCACAAAAATTCCCTGATCACAAAACTTTCCAACTAAATTTCAGTTGTGAGGGAAATGGCCTCACGTTTGCAGGAGATTTAGTTATTCAAAATAAAAGTTAAGGAAGTTTACTCTGACTTTTCAAGGTTTTGACCAAAAAAATCTCGTTTTTCTCCGACAGTTCGTGACGATTTCAAATTCCTTGACAATTCCAGGTTGTGGGGGAACCCTGTCATCAGTGGCGTAGGCAGAAAGTTCATAAGGGAGGGGTTATAGGCTTAATGGGAGGGGTTACAGAGCTACAACTCATATATTCCTATGTTAAATATACAAAATTTCATTGCAATGGGGGGTTACAACCCCCAAAACCACCCCCTGGTTACCTACGCCTATGCCTGTCATGGTATATGCACCTGAACCCATTGCTTTGCAACACTCAAAACGATAAAACGTATTAAAAAAAACTCATACAGAATAATATGTACTATGAACACAATTTGAAAGGAGACATGAAAAGAAGTTCCAAATATGAAATTTGCATACAATTTAATAAATGAAAATAATATTCGACTTACCGCGAATTCACTGTAATTGCATTTCTAATAAGACATATACTCCTGTCACACACGTCATGGTCACATGCGTCACAAATAGTGACTAAATTTAAAAAACCCAATTAAATTTTTCCTTTCAAGAAAACAAATTCCTAATTTTTTTAAATATTTCCAACTTGAATAAGCTTTTAAAACATTTCAGCATGACGAAATTTACTACTAAGTTATTACATAATAAATATTAACTTAATGTGATGCGTTTGACACTGGAAGCCAGAACTAGTCACTTTAACATGATCAAAACTTAATCAGAATCTACAAATTTTTCAGTCAAATATTTTTTGTTGGAACAGGTGCAGTTGTTATGACATACGTTAATATTTTATTATGTTTATTGCATTTTAAATATAAAATGTACTCACCATTAAGATTTCATAAAAAAAAAGTGAATTCCTGAACATGCACAATTATTTCCAATTTTCACTCCACTAATTTTCTTTATATCAAATTATATTGTCATTTTAATAAAATATACACTTTCAACTACATAAAGAATTTTTTTGGAATTTTATCTCTAATTTTAATATTTTACACCACAGGACCACTTTGCTTGGAATGCTTCAAGCATAGTTAGTAAGATCTGCTTATACTGCTATATATATATGTCTACCTCCATCCATGGAAGGATGGAGGTTTCTCTAAGTATTTTCCATACACACAGGTGATGAAAGCAGCTTAGGGGTAAAAAGCCTTAAACTTATGATGATGCAGAAATAAAATACAGGGTACCAGGGAGGAAATTACATAAAAAGGTTAAACACTGGTAAAATAGCAATGAAAAAGATCACTCAAGCTTTCGGACGCATCAGCAGCAGTCCTTCATCAGGAGTAATGACGATGTTATGTTTCTGTCTCTTTTTTATACTTGAAATTTCTGGAAAACCCTTCATCAGAGTAGTCCCGCAGAATGGGAAAACCCAATGAGAACCAATGGGAGGCCTCCAATAGAATCATGGAAGAACCCCAATAGGGACCAATGAGAAACCCACACTGCGGGTTACCTAATTTGGGGATGTCTCATACATTTCAGAGTAAGAGTTGTTTATAAGTTTCTGGAAGTGGTTGTGATGTATTAATGGCTTTCCCGTGTAGTTTGTAAGTTTCCCAAGATTCTAAGAAGAGTCTACTATTCTTGTTTGTGATGTGACGGTGTAGTATTTTTGTTGAGTCCCAGTCGGGTTCGTGTCCGTGTTGTAAAGCGTGTTCTGCCAGACGTGAGGCTATGTCTCCTTTCGCGAGTGCTTGTTTGTGTTCTTTTTTTCTTGTTTTGATCATTCTTTTTGTTTGTCCTATGTAATGTTTGTTGCAGTCTTTGCATGGTATTTGGTATATGGCGCCTGTGAGATCTTCTGGTGGAACTGGGTCTTTAACTTTTGTAAGTTGTTTGCGAAGTGTTGTGAATGATGATGGTTGGTAAGCTGAACCCACAGTTCAACGAGGAATTTGAACCTTAGGCCTACAGCATAAAGCCTGCCATGAGTGGTCATCCACTTGAAAGCTGAATGTGTTCCAAGTTGCTTCCAAGGGTTTCAAGTTGTGTTCCAAGTTCAATAATTAGAAAGGAACCAAAGTTTCCGAAATGGATGTCTTTGAGACATACATTACTATCTACAAAGGTATATACTGCATGCAATAAAAATAACTCTATTACCTTATTATTATACTCTTCAATGAAACTACCAAGAGCTAGTCTAAATCTTTTATCGGGACGTACACTCCAGTTCATACTGTACACCGTCCATGGTGCTTCATATTTATAAATTTCTTTTCTCTTCGGAGGAGCAGAATGAACTGCCATTTTCTTGGCTATTGGGACCTAATTTAAAAAAAGAAAAATGATTCAGAAACTGTATTTCTCTAAACTCGAAGATGAAACAAAACATAGCGATTAGAACGCATTTTCCAAACTCAAAGTGTTGCAGATGTATCAAAATATAAGTTTTTTATAATCAGAAATCATCAGATGTCATGACTAATTATATAATATATATATATATTCCACACTTTTCATACTAAATAAGTTTTTTCAGTAAATTTTTCATACTAATTTAGTTTTTGCATTTGAATGGTATACCACGACATACAATTTTCCAAGGAATCAATCAATTTCAGAACTTTCTTTTTTTCTTCCAGCTTTATTTTAATGCACACAAAAATGCTGCACTACATTACAATCAGAGCCGATGAGAGAGGGGGGGAAACAGGGGCTGCACCCCGAGGGCCAGGATGAAGTCCAGGGATCCGAGCTGGCAAGGACCTAGGCTATGGGGACCCGGCCCAGGAAAGGGGTCGAAGTGAGCCTGGGGGCCCATGTTAGATCTCGGCACCCCTAGTTACAATATACTTTTTGTATTCGAGTATCATCATGCAAATTCCTTTGCCAAAGAAATCAGATCACAGTCTGTGGATTGGTAGAGAGAAAAACAAAAATGGTGAACACTATTGCAGGTGAAGCCTGAATTTTTTATCTAGTAAACAAACGCATTACCACTACACCACACCAGGGCACACTAAATGTGGTATTCAGTGGTGCAACCAAAAAAAAAAAAAAAAAGGAACCCCAAATGCAAAATTTAGTGTGAACCTTGATGAAAACAGTACCTTCCACTTCGTAGATAATGAACCAACGACGCATGTTACCACTTCTGAAGAGTCTAAGCTGCTTAAGTTTGTTTTTTTTCGTATTCTGTGAAAAAATTTAATCCTATTTTCGCTAAAAAGCAAAAGCACTGAAAATTAAAAATTTCTACAATTTTATGTCGGTGGCCGTCATACAACAATCTTGAAGACCTTCTGTGACATCATGAATCGAAATCAGTTTGATTTTGAAAATGCCTATAAATTATGATGGCTAGCAAAACCAAGGAAAATTGTATAATTATATGGCCGATTGCATAATTTTACGCAATATAAAAAAATGTTATTTGTAGTTCTAAATTTTAATTATGTTATTTTGTTCAGTATTCTCCTGAAGTATAAAATTTTCAGAACTATGCAAGTATTTACAGTAGAAAAAGAGAACTAAAAGAAATTTAAAAATGCTAAAATTTTATTTTTACATTTTAACTAAAATGCTAAAGGAAAAAAAATCCAGCTTAAACCCTGCACTTCACTATGTAAGTATAAAGTTACCAGTTACTCTGCTCTGGAAGCAGTAGGTATCTTTCACCTCTATTCATTACAACTGCACAAGAGCAATACTGCTTGTCAAAAATAAACACATGCTTTATATGACAAAGTATCGCCAATTCACAGATATACCGAATTTTATCATACACACAACTAAAAATAAATAATCTACTTAAATTTTAGTTGTGTTTCGAGTAGGAAGGCAGGAGGTCCACTTTCAGGAACAGGCCCCAGCCCTACATTATGTATCATGTCACTTTGTATATTGCAGTGGAACCTGGTAAGGTGACCACTTTTTATAAGAAAGAGGTGGTAGATACTTAGTCACGCCCATACAAAAGTCTGTCACGCATAGTGACCACTTGTCTATGGGGACCATTGTAGTGCAATTCCAAAGGTGGTCAGTTTAGGCAGGTTCTACTATATATCGTCTATTAGCTTGTGCTTTTACGGCATAAGAACAGCAAATTATGATGTACAAGAACTTGCAGTTTTCCGAGAAATGTGAAATTCCGTTGTCAAGGGAACAAAATACTGAATGGTGATCAAAACTGCACATTCTCCACACCACTATCCGGAATTTCACATGGTATAATGGCACAATATGGGTTATCATTGCCAAATAGCATAGATGGGTTATCACTGCCACTCGCAGATGCTATGATACTGGTAGATTACCAAACAAGAGGGCAACTTCCAGTTACCTCCCCATTTGCCCATTTTTCACTTTTTTTTTTCAAATTAATACACCTGATTATTTATAACAACGTACAGAGGAAAATTCTTAATTTATTGAATGGATCTTTCAAAGTCACAGTTTTTAGAGACCCATTCTATACTTCTAGCCTAGACCCACAAGAACCTTATTCCGGCACTGACAGCTTCCAATGAACGGATATATCCCCACAGAAAGAATAAACTTTAAATGTTTCTGTTTTCATTTTACTTTATGATCAACATTCAAGATCTTGAAGAGCAGATAAAATGAATGCTCTTTAAACAAGGCAGAAATGGCATATGTAAGGGCAATTCCACCAAAAGTGAAACCAAGAGGTCAAAATTTCAAACAGCATCAACATAGCTATTTCATATATTGTTTTAAAGCTTGAAATCTCTATTTTCTATATATTCTATCCATTTTTTAATATATCTCAGGCGCAAAAAAAATTTCACTCAGAAGTGTGACTGTATGAAACATTCAAAAATTTGTTTTTACAAAACTAATTTTTCTCCTGCCCATTTTTAATAGAAAAACAAACAACAGAAAGTTCAATAATTTTAAATTTATATTACTGGAATTTTTACGTTACATCTGTAACAAAAATAAAGCAAAAGTTACAACAATCTCTGAAAAAATCAATGAATATGAAACTCTTTTTGGCTGTTCTTAGCTTTTCTGTAAATAAATGATTTGCTATAAATTGAATTCTTCCAGGATTTTTCATTTTAAAAAAATGATGTTACAGACGTAACATTTTCTGTTACGTCTATATATACTATATTACGTCTTATATAATGTGTATCATGAGTATTTGGGAGTGCTTGAATGTCAATCTATCTTTCTGATAGTTTACAAGAGAGATTGTTTACTTTTTCTGATGATATGAATTTAATTATTATTTCTTTAGTACTATCTGATGCGACTTCTGCAAACTTTTTTGCTGATGTCACAAATGTGCCACTTAACATGTGGTTCCATACTAAACATTTGATGCTCCCACCAATCCCATCAACACCTTCTTCATGACTTGCAGCAAAGAAACTCATAAGATGCATTGATTTTATAGGTATCTAACAAAAATTAAGTTAGTGAATAAAAAATGTTTAAATTGGCTTGCTGCCGAATCACTAAAGAATATTATATTTTCTAACTGCGGAAAGTATAGGCTATCACCATTTCATGAATGAAATAATCAAAAAAGACATGTACCGTAACTTTTCAATGATCCATTTCACCACTTATTATGGAATAGGAAACTCCTTTCTTCTTATAATGCCATACCTATGCAGTAAATATTGTCACCTATTGGTGATGCCAGTGGGCAGCTTGTATTTCGTTTTGCATTTTTATGGCAAAGTTTTCTGAAAAGTCCACTTGTATAACAATGGATTTACAGACAGATTTTTCTTTGTGTTCTTCGAAGAATTTATGTTGTTGTCTTTTAAAAACTGGCGATATTGACCTTCAAGTACTAAAAGACAGTCTTTTACACAGCCTCCGTATCCTTTCTTTACAGATTTTTGGGTTTCTGTAACCCACTCCTCCTATTTCACACGTCCTGAGTTTTCTACATTAAAAATTATATATTTTTCTATAAAATTATTTTTACAATTTTCACACTTTATGAACATACAACTTTCATCATCCTCAAGAGACAGAATGAGGTCATAAAAACGTCTTGGAAATTGACTAATTACTGCAGATAAACTTTTAAGGATTAACCTGATATTCTCATGATACTTGCATATGCAAACACTATGTGGAATGTCTTCCCTTAATAGTACAAAAGGAGGTCTCATATCACAAAACTTTGAAAATGACACTTTTATGCCTAAATTGTCCTTCACAAATAAAGCAAACATTTCTCGTAAAGTCATTATTAAAAATCCTTTCTGTATCTTTTCTTTTTTTCCATTTGGAAAATTATAATACAGTCTCTTTTTCATGGTGCTTGCCAAGAAATTTCCTTATTTTTTATAAAATTCAATAATGCCCTTTTCAGTTTCGGTAAATTCATTTTCAGTACCTTGCTTTCAAAGAAATAGTGGAATACTTAATCTCAGAGCTAGTGCTCCAACAACTTTTGCTTTTTTCCTAGGACTTTCTGGTAATGCTTTTAATGCACGTTTAATTGCTTTATTTAAAGTTTACTTTGAGTTATAAGGTTGTATCGTATTTTCAAATGAAGTTTAACTACGTCTATTTCTTCCTAATATTCTTCTTTTCCTTTTAAACATCTTTTCTTTCATTTGAAGAGTTTTTAGTTCATTTGGTGTCATATTGCTATGTGCTTTATTTTTATGCTTCCTATCTTTTTCATTTTATCATGTAAACCTTTACTTTTAATCCGATCCCTATAAAGACGCTGTTTTTCTGCTGCAAATAGAGGCATTTATGTAGAGATATATCAAAAGAAATTAATCAAAATTCAACTAAATTTAAAAAGTAATGTTTATGAACAATGTTTGATTTACACAAAGGACGTTGGTCATGGTTATTAAACATGGGTTTCTACAGTTCAGGTTACTGGGTAAAAGTTGTCACAGTTAAGGTTAGTGCATCTATTGTGATTAAAAGTGATTTTCTGTCCACATTAAATTACATTCAAAATCGTAAATTTCTTTCAGTCAAAAGGAACATGTACTGAATTTTAAATACATGCAAAGTTAATTTGATAAATTTGTATCAATTCAATGCAATAATTTATTAAATTAGTTTTTAAATAGATGTCTCATTTTTTACAATAATAATATGGTGGTTTGATTTTGCAATTTGAAGTCGATATTCAACATTTTGAAGCATTAACTACAAGAATAAAAGAACTAATTCCATGTTGTTCTTCCGTTACCACAAAATGTGTCCTTCCAGTTACCAGTAAAAAAATTGCAAACAAAAGTAATTACCAAAACTTAAGTAATTCTGACTAACCTACATCTCATACCTTTTTTTTTTCGTAAAAAAAAATTAATGTCATAAACTTGATAGGTTTTTTTTTTTAGACAATTGGTAAGTAGTATTTTGGTAACAGAAGGACATCAAATTTCAAAGTTTTAGGAGAGCTGTTTAATAAGAAATAGAGATTCCTGAATAAAATAAACTACACTATCCAAAGTTTTAAAATAACATAATTGCAGCTTTTAAATTGAAATAATATTCATGTTTTAGTATATATTGAAAATAGCACATTTTACTAATTTAACAATATGAATATAAGTAGCAATTTTGATCGTGAATTGCCCAAGGTCATCAACTTGTTTGGCTAAACTTTTATTAAATATTAGAACTTCATAATTTTTTAAAAAGATTGACAAATACCATTATGCCATTGTAAAAAAATATATTTTTAAGTGTCACATCCACTTTTTTCTGGAACTGACCTGCTTAAATTTCTTTTCGTGAATCAAAACGAAGTAAATTTAATAAAAATAATTTTTTATATTAAATATATTCAAATACATATATCTGTGCTTCTAAGTAGGTTTTTTTTTTCTTATAAACAGTGCACTAAATTTCTTAATTCTAGGAGCAATAATTACATAAAAATAACTGGTAACAGTATTTGAAAATATATATTTCTACAATTTGACAACATTCATAATCTTCGTATCCCACCGTTGCCAAACCAGTTTTTTCCCCATGTGGTCTAGTGGTTAGGATTCCTGGCTTTCACCCAGGCGGCCCGGGTTCGATTCCCGGCGTGGTAAAATTTTCGATTTTGGCGCAGTATAGCCCAGATGCTCTTGTGCCATTAAAAATTCAAACAAACAAATCATAATCATCCAAGAAGGAAAGACAACACGATCATCACTCAAATATGTGGAAAGAAAATAAAATGCCAAGGAAGGCAGAATTCTGCCTTCACTTGACAAAGGGAGCAGTTGGCTCCCGAAACGTCGTGTTTTTAAACCTTACGCCAGTGTCGAAATAACTGTTTGTTATGGAATCTCCTGGTGAAACTCTGTATTGTTTCGTTACTAAATAATACAATACTGTTTTCAGTACTTTTATTAGTTTCTGCCAGTTTCTCCCACTTTCTGCCGGTTAAAACCAGTTTCTGCCGGCAGAAAGCCAACCTTGCTTCAAGCTGATTTCAGCGAGAACTTCACTATTATGCAGAAAGATGCAATGACCAAATTTCTATACAGGGTGTTTGGAAAATATCTGGCAAAACTTTAAGGGGTGGTAGGGGACACCAAATAAGGCATGTTTGACCATATCCCCGTGTCCGCAAGGGGGCCGGTTTGGCTGTAGAGCGTAACCACTGTTTACGTCTATCACGTTGCTACGTAGCCAATTACATGCATTAAATGCAATTTTTGATACATAATTTAAGTGAATGAGCTAATAATACAGCAGAGACAAAGAAATCCGGAATTCCGTTTTCTGATTTTGATCTGTGTTACTGTTTAGTGAAAATAAGCCTAAAACTGCCTTTTTTAACACACTGGAAAAGAGTTGGGAACTGCCAAGTATGTGTAACAGGTGAAGAACATCAAAATAAACATTTTTTGTTCAGTGAATTTTTTTCCAAAAATTAGCCGTTCGGGCACTACAGTGAATTTAGTATTTGCATCCACCACATTCAAGGTTTTCACAAATGGCTACAATGCGCCATTTCACAAAGTTTTAAAATTATTTAATGTCAACAGACGTCGGGCTCTCTCCAGCGATTTTTTAAAATCAGTTAAATTCGCCAGAATTGTATGTGTAGAATTCGCCGCTTCAGGTGCGATTGTATGAATTCTACACATATAAATTATATATCTCAGAAACTAAGCACTAAATTTAAAAAATATTTTCTACAAAAGTTGTTTTTTTCACAAAGAATAATAGTAGAAAATGTGTTTCCCTTTGAAAAAACAAGTTTAACCTTCAAACGACATTAAAATCATAATTCACAGAATTATATGAATTAGTACGACAACATGGAATTTACACTGTTTTCTGAGTTAAGTCTGTAACAGATTACTTTTTTGTATTAGCAGTTTCCATAATAGATGAAACTTTACATAAAATGAGGGTAACATAAATACCACCACAGTCTATTTCTAAAAAAAAAACTAGCATCTTTGAATTATCCTGAGTCTAGATATAGAGATTTAAAGTGTGCAATACGTTACATCCGTAATGCTGGAATTGCCCAATTGTACTTAATGCATGATGCTGACTTAATAATTTCTACTTGGGTAACCAATTTTTATGTGATGATTAAAGAAATTATGACAGATGACATAAAAGTGACATGGCATAAGCTATATTACTGAAGAAATTGTAATGAACATGGTTTACAATAGGCTACACAACAAAAGCTTTTCCATTTAAAGATATTGTCGCAGTGTTCATTCTAGGCTTATTTTGAGGGACAAAGCGTCCTGCCCACCTTTTTGTAAAAGTATGTGGCACCCTGCCAGCCTTTGTGAAAAAATTTCACCCTGACAAGCACCCGTAATTAACGTCTGCACCCTACTGGAAATCTGCCCTTTCTCCAAAAAAACGCCACCAAAAATATATCTCTGGTTCTATACGTTTCATCTACTTCTAATGAAGCCCTGTATATAACAAATTATTTTTTTTGGTCCTGTCCAATTTCTTATGTCATAAGATATAACGAACTCCCAAAAGCAGAGGACCAAAAGTACAGTAGAATAGCAAAACGAAAGTTCATTCCCTTGAGGTTCACTATAGCGGGATTCGGCTGTAGTTTAAATGCAGTGATTAGTCAAGTCTGAGTTTCTGTTGAGAAAAAATAAATAAAATGGTTCTTTAAAAGTTTTAATTAGCAATCTAGTCAGTGTTAATTAGTATTAATTAAAGCATGTAAAGATTTTTTGATAAAGTGCCCTTTTCTATTCCTAGAATGAATGTTGACGATCTCCATGATTTACAAATTTGAGTTTCCAATATCCTGAGGGTTAATAATAATGTTCAAAAAATCATTTTGGTTTAATCACTTATTTGTTATTTGGTTTGATCACTTATTTGTGGCATTAGAACGTACCCGAGTCAAAGGTACACGAATTTCTCTTGCCGGAGAAAACAAAACCTCAAGACTACATTTACCATAGAAAAGGCAGCAAACATTTGGTACCAGTTAAGATTCAAATCTGGATTTTATGCATGGCAGAAAAACACATTACCGCTACTCCACTGCAAAACTGTTCGAAGAAACAGGGGCCAAAAAAATTTCCACCGATGAAAGAACTTAATTTTTACATTGATCTCATTCCCCTTACTACATTCTTGGTCTAAATAATTTTGAATATAAAAATTGCAACTTACAATAGGGAATCTTTTAGTTAAATTGACATAAAATCTTTTGGTGAAAGTTTAGAATTATCCCAGTCGTCAAGGTCAAGCCAAAACTCATGCTATACTCTTAAAATTGAATCTGAGAGCTCTAAGCACCCCGCCTGCAGGTGAATGTTAGCGTACACAAAGCCTGGCTTGTATATTGGAATGTTGCCAAAACAAACTCAGGGTGATGGCCATGTTTTTTACGAATCAGTATTTTTCCTGAATTGGTGAAAGCCTAATGGGAGCGATCACTACAATGTGTTTTTTATTGTTTCATCATGGAGAATTAAAAATGCATGATATTTTTGCACCTACAAGTTGTTTCGAAGTTCTGTCTTGAAGGCATAGATGCCAAAATCGTTATCCATTGTAAATTATGAGAGACTTCATAAATTACGTTCTTTAAATTTGACACCTTGTTTTACAGCACGAAGATAGCTAAAATGGTACTGCAATAAAACCTATGATTTTCTGATACATTCGAGCTTCTGTTGTTTAAGGATGCAAGCCATGGGCTATGGATTTATAGAAAGAAAGAAAAATCAGATCTGGTCTGTTGAAGTCACAAATTATACACATAGTGGCCAAACTTTTTACCACCCAAGAAAAATTTTGAACAGCAGTATGCATTACTTTTCATACAAACCCACGAGAGCACTGCATATTAAAGCCTTGTCGCCAAAACTTATGCTATACTCTAAAAACGAAGAGAAAGAGTTTTTGAAGTGCAGCTCCACCCTTTTCATGTACGCGTTCGTTAACAAATGTTTTTAGGGTACCGTTCCCTGAGCCATTTTGTTGTTCAGCGGGATAGTTTTTGGATGCTTGTCATGTACTGCAGCGAAAGATAATGAACAGAAGGTTAAACTCTTTTTTTTCTTCTTCCACGGTTTGGAACTTTGAGGGTGAAAGGCAGTTACTGAGTGGTGTATGAAAGGAGGTGTGTTAGCGTCAGAATATGTGTGTCCAAAATGCAAGGAAAGTATGAAATTAGTTGAGAAAAAGTATTTGGATGACTGGTATACTTTGAGGTGCCGTAAGTATGGTGAAAATGCCCAAGACTGTGTGAGGTCTGTGCAAAAAGGCTCTTGGTTCTCTGAGAACAGGTTGAATTTGACGGATGTGTTGCGATTAATGTTTTTGTGGGTGTACAAGGTGTCAACAGACCTGATTTGAATGGAGCTGAATATTAAAAATGAGCATACTTTAGTGGATTAGAGAATGTTTTGCTGAGAGGTGTATATGGATGTATGTGTATTAGAGAAGGAAATGCTTGGAGATAAAGATGAAATTTTAGAAGTAGATAAGATTACGTTTGGTAAAAGGAAGTATAACAGAGATAAACGGGTGAATGGGAAATGGTTGTTTAGAAGAGTGCAAACGGGTTCAAGAAAATGGGGTTTTTTGTTGTTGTAAAAACACGTGACATGACATGGAAACATCGCTGGAAGTGATTCGTGATAATGTTTTACCGGGGTCAACTATTATGTCAGACTGCTGGAAATCGTATGGTAGCCTATCCTCGGAAGTCTTCGTTCATTATGCAATCAATCATGTCTGATGTTCGAAGATGCCAAAACAGGACAGCATATGAATACTATCGAAGACACATGGGGCCCATATCAAACAAGAATTTCGTCACCAGTACCACCAAAATGTGAGCGACAAACATCATTTTGACTCATATTTTGCACAGTTTATGTGGAAAAGAAGACATGCGGACAAGCCCAAAAAATGTTCCCAGCATTTCTAACGACCATAAAGAACATATACCTCCCCAAACCTCCGATGCCAAAACGTAGGTGAGTACATTAAAAATCATTCATTTAAAACGACAATTTTGCAATAACATTCATTGCGGCAAAACATGAGGAAGAGGTTGGTGTGATTAGCTACAGAGGCAAGGCTTTAATATGAAGTGTGGCTTAAATCCACTACTTTGGGCATCAGTGCAGATTTAAAGCTTGCCTCTGTTGCCAATTGCACCAACTTCTTTCTTTGGTTTTGCTGTAGTGCAATAACACTAGGAGGGTTGCTTTTGTTTAAGGAGTGTAAGTGCAGAACACTTCTTTGCCTATTAAGAACTTTACAGGAAAATACTGATTCGCCAGTCACTTATTCAGGAACTGCACAACTAATGTGATTTAAATGGACAGCGAAGGCATAGCCCAAAGCAGGGGTTAGCATGGGGGTTTCCCCCACAAACTCTTCACTGATTGAGGAAGATTACAGGGTCCCAAATACACCATAAACATGATGATTTACCTTCGTGTTTCAACATCAGAAATTAATGGCCAAATGGTCATTTCACGTCAAAACAACAGATTTTAATTTTTTGACCGTGCTCTCACGTCTCAGAGATTAATGAAAAGGAACCTATGAGGTAATGTCAAATTTAAAATTGTTTGGTCTCAATTTGGGCCCAGGAGAAAATTTTTAAAATTTCGATTTTTGCGTTATTTTGACTATCATATGCGTTGTGTCCATTTAGAAAATTTCTTTTATTTCACTTGTTTTTTTAACCGATTAGGCTTATCTTAGTGTCAAAATAACGATATAGTTCTGCTCTTTGAAAATATATAAAAATAGCATTAAACTGGACAGAAAATTTTTATTACACATTCAAAGTGAATTTTTTTAAGCTTATATCTTCGTAAACTTGATAAGCTGCAGCTCGCAAACCACAACTAACACGTGCATCGTATTTTTTTTCCAGAATGAGCTGATCATGTGCTTTTTACGTTTTAAAAATAAGAAAGGTGTTTTTGTGGTTGCAAAGTAAAATACACATTTGCTTTATATCATCTTGACAGAAATATCAGCCTTTTTAACAGGTTTAAGAGCTCTCTGAACATGAAATAACTAACATATATTTATGAAATTAGTTAAAAGTATATCTGCTTATGCTATATCAGTTAATATTATTTTTACATTATTTCGCTATTAGCGTACCTTTATAGTGAAAAATCATATTGTACTTTTAGCCAGTTGCTGTACCTTGTTTGTGAACCTTTTCATCTATGACATCTGCCCTTCCTGATAAAGATGAAGGAACTGGAACTTCTTTGAGTATATTTTCATACGGCACCCAGCAGCAATTATTCCTGGTTGGACAAAAATACGTTGGTGCTGGACCAGGTGCATACATCAACTGAACTTTAGATTCTCTTTTCCCTTCACAGACGTTGAGTATCTTCCCAATCCACCACTTACTGTAATAAATAATTGCATAAAACTTTTCTGGAATAATATCGACTAGTTTTATTTTATCGCCTACAGTGGCTTTAAAATATTTTTCAGAATCTGAAACTCGCTTCACCAAAAGGGTTGTTTCGTCCAATGGTTTGAAGAAGTGGTTCTCTCTGGTGCCTTCTATTGAAAATGAATTTTCATACCATTTTTTCAGGAAGCGTTTGTTCGCACATCTCTCAGCTAATGATGTGAAAAATACTTGAATTCCCTTTGTGTTTTGAAGCAAATTCAAATAAATCTTGTTTACTCAAGATTTGCCCTTCAATAGTCCTTTGAAGACTTGCTCTTGTTGCAAGGTGCTTTATGGTTCCTCCTACTCCATCGCATGCATTTTTACCATGGCTAGTGGCAAAGAAATGCCACTCAGCTTTCATGCTAAAGTCATCTTCATGATAGCACAAATTAATAAAGTTCTTGTAATCCTTATATTGGGCTGCACTACCATCGCTAAAATACACCACATTCGTTAAATGTGGCTGTTCTTGTCTCAAGTATTACAAAATTGACTTCTGAAATGTAAAAAAAGCTGTAGTGTCATGTTTAAGGCAGTCACTGATAACACGTATGGACTTGGACTTCAGTTGGCCGCCACATTTGTAATAGATTACAAATGGATGTAATGTTACCTGAATATCATGCCAGTGAAACCCTTGAGAAGCATCTTGCACAATCCAAGTGTAATTTTCAGCAAAGTCCACTAAAATTAAACAACATTGATCATTCAAATTTGCTTTCACTTGCTTTAAATATTGACTCTGGGACTTAGCTATAAAATGATGCTTTGTTAACTGTATTAGTTTTTCCATAAGGAAGTCAACAAAATCATCAACTGGTTTCACTAAAGTTTCGAGAGATGATCGGTCAGTTTGACACCACTGTTTAAACATAATAGTTTCCTTTGTTTCAAGGTATTCTAATCCCATTAGGAAATCTGGCAGCGTGGACTCATTAGGACATTCGGCACAACGATAAAGCATTCATGTTTCAGATTCCAAGTTGCATACTAATTTTGAAGTAATTTTTGAATGTTTAAATGTATATTTTGCATCATAAATTTAACATTTTGGTGGTAAACGAATATACACACTGAATAAACACAATGACTATTAACTGTAACGCACTCTTTAGGTTGCAATTCGCAACATTTAGTAAGACCAATTTTTCTTCAGGGTACTTTTCTTTAAATGATAAACATTTTTTTAAATTATGTAATATGAGTCTTTTTGTTCTCGATTCTCTTTCACCATTTTCAGTTGGTAAAGAAACAGTCTTTTTTATTAGCTGAAATTCGACTAATATCGTCATCACAATAAAATTCTCTAACTTTCTTAACGACTTCAATACTTAGAGTACAGCCTTCCCTTTTGTCAGCTTAACCTAAAACTCCTTCATTTAACAGCTTTCTAGCCTTCCTTGCCAAGTGCTGTGTGGTTTTAAAAAAAACTCGTTTGGGAGATACTCCACAACTCTGGAACAAGAGTCAGTATCTGAACTTGTTCATCTGTTTTGCTATTTTTAATTTTTTTTTCTTTAATTTACACATTTGAGTAGTGCAATCATTGCACTTCTGTTTGTTATTTAAATTATATTCATTACTTTCTGATGAAGGTTCAATATTAAGAGCCTTACTTGCTATCTCTTGAAAACTAGTTGCAATTCGTTACGCTTTGCATTGTGGACACGCTGCTCTTTCATTGTGCTTTTCTTTTGTAATTTTAACAGAACATTCTATCAATCAGCAGCTTTTATTTAACTTCTGAATGAGCTCAGAATCTGAATCATCTGGCTCATAATCACTGCTAGAAAAGTAGATAGCTTGACCATCAACTGGAGAACAATTTGAAAATACAAATTTTCTGCAAGATATACACAATTTGATGCCCGACATAAGTTCAATACAGTGTTGATATTTTTTTGAAAATGAAAAGGAAACTGTTTGAAGGCTTTTGTGGATAGATGTTTTGTGTCTTTTAAATGGATCACAACGTAACCTTTGTCGATCCTCAAATGATGAAAGAAAAGCGTGCAGATGTTTGCGGAATATGTTTTCAATGTTTTTACACTTCATTCGTAGTATTAAAAGTTCCCTTTCTTTTTCCCCGAAGTTCTAAAAATTGCTTAAAGTTTTGTTAATCTCCAACACAAGTTGATAAACAGTCTTCTTGGAGATGATGTCCCACTGAACACATATCCATCATTTAAACTATAATATGTATGTATGTGTGTGTGTGTATATATATATTTCATACAAAATGAAATCAAAATCTTAAATATTAAAAAAAAAAAAAGCAAACTAACAGTTAAAAATTTTCACCAAGAAAAAAAATAATCTGAAGTCTATGATAGTACTTAAACACAACCTTCGTCAAACAGGTCTGGAATGAGATGCAATGTAATATGTCTTGACACTTTTCCTGCTAAGACATGTTCACTATGAAAACTTTGGCATCCAATCCAACTTGTTCTAGTTTTTTCTTGTTAAGATAGTAAGCAAACTCAATGTAAATATAGGTAGGGCCACCCCTCTCTTTTTTTTCAGTGCATCCAAAAAAAATAAAATAGAAAAGTACTCAAAAATGTTTTTTTTTCCCTTTTAATATTCAGAAAGGTAATATTACATAATGCAGTAACCAAATCATTCTCACATGCTGGGAACACATATGTACAGTACTTTGACCATGTTACTGCAGTACATAAAGGCCAAATTAACAAGGATCTCAGAGACGTAGCCAAGACTTTTTTGTGAGAGAAGATTACTAAAAAAATGAACAAGACTTAAAAATTTACCATTGATTTCTTAAATCCCTCCCAATTATGCCAACGTAAGATTCTGAATAGATTTTTTTTTTTAATTATAATTTTTAATTTGAGAACCACTAAAAACACTCCTCTCATTTTTTTAAACATAAATAGTACATAGTCAACTCATTCTACCATAAAAATATAATATATATGTTAATGGTGGTTTGCACGCTATGACCCATGGAACTTACTAATGTAAAAATTACTAAAATTGCATTTGCATGCTTAGTGATATTTTTCTGTGACACTTAGTAACATTTTTTTTTACCTTCTTTTGAAAGAGTAAACAATTATCGTTAATTCGATACCAAAATAAGCCTAATCGGTTGAAAAATAAATAAAACAGAGGAATTTTTCTAAATTGATGCAAAAAGCATGATTGCCTAAATCGTGTAAAAATCAAAAACTTAAAAAAAAAACTCCTAGACCCAATTTTGAAATAAAAAATCTGAAAAAAATAATTCGTTTTCTCATAGATATCTATTCATAAAAAAAAAATTGAAAAAAATCTGACGTAAGGGCACACAGTATCTGTTGATGTGGTGTGGGATGACCCCAATGTGATTTGTTTGTTTGTTTTGTGGTTTTACGGCTCAAAGACTACAATGGTCATGCTGCGCCAGAGACCCCAATGTGGACCACCGATCTTTCTGGCAATGTTAAAAAAACACAGATGCTCTGATAAACTCACGGCAAAGAAATTTCCCTCACCTTATTTTTAGAGTACACAAGGAGTTTTGACGACCAGCTTGGTGACAATCCTTTATTCTGCACCGTTTCCCTATTTTGCCTTCTGATTTAACACATTCAAAATTTGCGTGCTTCCTATAAATGAACATTACCTCACAACGGTTATTTATCATTGACAGAAAGCATAAATCTGGACATAATTTTCAAAATGACTAATTTATGCTAATCCAGTTTAAACAGTTACCCTCACATAAATGTTTTTTTCGCTAATTGCACTGTGAGTCAGAAATTTAGTTAAAATGTGATACATGAGTAAATGAAAGGGCATATTCTTTCAGGGAAAATATGTAAGGTTTATACTTTCTCATATTCCTTTTATACAACCAACTTCATTGTACCAACAGGATTTTTTGATTCTTTATGGTGCTATGGGCCGAAACTCTTAGGGCCGTTTTAGGGCATTTGGTACTTTGGGGCATCTCATTTTTTAGGGCCCGCTTTACACCAACTTCTAAATTCCCACATCCCGTACTAAGAAATATATAATAAATAAACTATGCCAATTTGGGGTCCCCTGTTTGCGTTGGGACCGTAAACACGGGCCCCGGTAAAGGCGGTACTGATCGGAAGAACAAAGAAATTACGCAGCAATTGCATAGCTAGTCAAGTAACAGCAGAAGAAAATATGCGGCATTTAGACAGGTTGAAAGAAATAAAACAAAACATTGAAATCATAATAAAAATCGTTCCTAGAATGTATATTTACAAAATCAAACGTACGAAGCTATATCTTTGCATCGGTAAACAAACCGAAAGGGAAATGCTTACTCGAGATCCTTATATCGCACTGCGTAGAAAATGCAAAGACAAGCGGCTATTTTCCATTGATAACAAAACAGTTCGCGCCAAAAATAAGGATTTTTACTCGTAATGTCCCTTATATTAAGGAAAGTTTAATAAAACGGATAGTTTCCACAAATCCGCGAAAGCCCATCAATCAACAACTAGGGAAGGGCGTGACACTCATGCTTCTCGGAGTATTTGTATTTAAATTTTAACGTAATTTCTCTCTTCAACCATTTTCAAAAAACGGAGAAAAAGACGTTAATCAGAATATATGCAAATTTATGAAGCATTTTTCGGGACAGTAAAAAAACCGCCGTTATATTGAAATAGTCGTTAATTAGAAGTGGTTCTTGAGAGAAACACGGATTTACGCTTCCCCCAAATACCTAGTACCACTATTGAAAAATTAACGAAAATTTGAACCTTATTTATCGCATTTTAGCTCACTATAGTCACAGTAACGTAGCAATTCAAAACTTGGGAGGGGTGCTTAAGTGGCTTTAAATAAACTTATGTGATGCCACCTTCGAAAAAATTACGTGTTTTGATATCCAATTGGGACCTAGAGCCCTTGAGCCCTTTCGTTTCCTGCGCCATTGATCAGCGAATCAGAATTTGGCAGAATCTAACTTCATTTTATGTTAAAAACGAATCTGGGATACAAGGAATAAGCGCATTTGAGCGAAATTAATTATTCAATTCTTTAACCAAGGATTTGCAAAATTACTTTAACGTTTCAAATTATTAAAGTATAAGTGATTTGCCAGCGAGAAGGACCTATAATTTGACTTGAACTCTAAACCATGTAGGTCATAGGCGTAACTTGGGGGGTTAAATATAGCGTAAACTAGGGGGTGGGTAAAAAAATTATGAGGGAAAGTAGGATTTTGCCTCTTTCCTATAAAAAATAAGAGGCAATTGCCCTCTTGCCCCCGTCAGATTACGCCCATGATGTACGGTTTTAATAAATGAATTACAGTGAAAATCGGTTATAACGACCTTCAAGGGACCGTGCAAATTCGGTCGTTATAACCGATAGTCGTTATAAACGATATCTTTTTAAAATCATAGTAGCCTATAGTATAATACACTCTAGAGTTTTATAAATTATTTTGATAGTAAAAAGTATTAAACTGTTTAGTTTCAAAATTAAATTAAAATATATTTAATTATAATGAATTGAATTTCCGTCTATATTAAATTATATTTATAGCCACACTAAATACATAGTATTTTTTAGTTTTTTAAATTGAAAAAATTCTAGAAAATACTAAAGTATATAATGTAGAAAACAAATCTAATGAATAGTATTTATTATATTATACTAATGATTTCCGAACAGTGCCGGTTTAAGAGATTTATGGGCTCTACGCTGAAAAAAATATGAGGCCCCCTAAAGAATATGACCCTCGTGATATTCAATTAATAAATCATTTTATTTTAGTTTATTATCTTTAATATTCAGGTTTAGCAGTAATAAAAATTTCTCAGACATTTGTAAATAAACAAGATTAGAATAACGCTTAAATTTTGATAACTAACCCATGTGGTTCCGATTTATGACTGTCAAGTCACGTCGTTATATCCGATACGAATTTCCCTACTTAGAATCTACGTAGACTACAAAATCGCTGTCGTTATAGCAGGTTTTGTCGTTATATACGATGTCGTTATAACCGATATATTTAGTATGGAGTAGAATAGCAAACCAAACTTCTTGTAAAAATTCCGTCGTTATATGCGGTTGGTCGTTATAACCGGCGTCGTTATAAACGATTTTCACTGTATATCCCAATATATTTATATCACCATTTATTTTATCCCGAAGGATGGAGAGAAATTCACTAAGCCTTGATCATTAAAAGTAAAATTACTTTAGAAGTCGTCAATGTCCACAATGGTTTGTTTGTTTGTTTGGCTTTTTTATGGCGCAAGAGCATCTGGGCTATACTGCGCCAAGACAGTATTACATGAAACAAATTTCAGACACTTACATTAAAAGATACAATAATACAATATATAGCGCCATACTCATTGAGCCTAGATAGCGTCTAGGTAAGGGAAATTGTAAATATAGAATCGATTTTGAAAAAGAAATTTAAATTTTGTTTTACGGTGAAAAGAAGCGTTACTCTTTTCACTGCGATAGCAGTTTGTAAAAGCATACCATGGTATTAGAACAGTTGCAAAATAAACAAAGAAGTAATGAATAATACTAACAAATAATGTATAAAATAAGAAACAAAAAACACAAGCAAATATTAAAAATTGAATAGAATTGAAAAACGAAGAAAAGCAAATGGAAACGCACGTTTGAGAGGCAAAGCAGAAATAAACAGTCGCACCGCTGACGTCACAACCTTCCTTCTCTACAATGCAAAGTGAACTCCCCCACCCTGATAGATCTACCTATCTATTCTAGCTATCTTGCCACTACACAGACTGTGATTCTCGGTACATATTTACCCCCTCAGAAAGAAATACTGGTCCACAGAAAATTTTGGAATAATAATATTGTTTAAATTTATTATTGTTGCTTCTTATAGTAACTGTTACTTTAACCTGTTACTGCATGACAGTTCGGTCAGAGAGTTAAGGGTTGATACTTAATATTATAATAATACCGATCACTTGTATTTGGCAATTGTACAAATGTTGATTTAACAAATACAAAAATATCATATTGCACTAAATACATAAATAAAACTCAAAACTAAAATAGATGAATCCCTAAATTGATTACTGAAGAAATAAAGCATAACGTGATATAATGAATCTTTTTTTAATAATAGGTTAATTTTTTTTATATTTTATGTTTTATGCATATGCAGGCTATTTAGTAAAATATTGTACATAATACTTTTGCGTGTAAAAATAAGCTTTTCTTTTCCAGATTCATATACATATTTTCCAGCCATATTTCAAAGTAGTAAGAGGGTGTCAGTCTCTGCGCAAAAAGGAGAGGGGGGGTTCAGTTGAAAATGTTTGGTAACTTTAAATATTTGATGAAATTTAAAATGATTTAGTGAAAATGTAAAATTTATTTTAACAGAATGGGAAAAGAAAAGCTAATGTTCGCAAAGGATTCTGTTTTATGTAGTCAGGGGAGGGTGAAATTATGTTGTGTTGTGAATGACCGATAGTAATATTTTTAATATATACCTAATATTGTTTTCTATGTTTAAACTTTTTAAAATTATATGCGTACACGGAGAGAGAGAGAAAGGGAGAAGTTATGACATTTTTTAAAAAGAAAAATTAATTTTTAAAATTTCAAGATCGAAAATTTTCCCGTGGAAAAATTTGAGGGTGGAAATTTTTCTGCGAAAGAGAAGCCAAAGGAGGTCGATCCATGGAACTCACCAGGGGCGTAGCGATAGCCCCCGCAGTCCGGGAGCCTCGAAAGTTCAGCGGCCCCCATTCGCATAATAAATATATATATATACATATTATTTTAAAAAAAACGCAATTTTAGAGAAATAATTAAATATATTTTCTATTGAAATTGGAAAAAAATATTTCGTAAAAAAATTTAAATTATCAAATCCTTTCTTATATTATATACGATGCAGATATTTCTTATCCATTGCTTTAATGCAAGCAATTCTTTTAGTTCTTATTATTGCAAAGAGAGAGAGAGAGAGTATGAGTTCTTGTTTATCTCATTTAGAAAATCGATGAGCTCGTATATCCGCAGACGCGTCACAAGACTGGAGAAAGGAATTTTCAACATCGTGTTACTCGCAGCGGGTGCTGTAATTGTTTATAATACCACATGCCAGATGCTCTTTCTTAATTAGCAACAACTTCAGCTAACCTTAACATATTTTGCCCTATCGATTACTTTGACATTCCTATACCAGCATGTGGTTAGTATTACAATAATTCGTGCATGTAAAGCCATTCGCTCGTCATTTGAAGTTTTGAATGCCTTTCAAACGTCTTTACACTTAACGTATTCTTGTTACTTATCAAACTCTGAAAACTAATAAGGAATAGGGTTCTGCATATGTTTTTTCGATCATTGCTGGCTTTCACGTGTATTTCTTCAAAGTTCTTTCCTTTTTTTTTATTACACTTATTAAAATTTTGTGCCCTCATACAGCATGTCGTCTTCAAGGAAAAGAACATATAATACTGGTGCCGAAAAGAGAAAAAAGAAGAAAGGCGTCGAAGAAATGACGAAAAAGTTGCCAAACGTTCCTTCGTATTTTATATGTCAATCCCTAGAGGTTAAAAATGCTACAATGTGCGAAAACAAAAATGGCCCCCACCCGGATTGTCCAAAACTACATGAAAACAGTCAACTAAATGCATGTGCCTCCGAAAGTGTTTCTCATGTAGACCCTACTTGTGAAATAGAAAACTTTTTGGATACTGGTGTCGCAGGTCCATCGCCTCAACAAGTAAGTGCATTTTGTTCAAATGTAACTAATCCTACTGATCGTGGATATTATCCTGCTGACTTTAGCGATGCAGATTTGAAAAGAAGTATAATTTTATATGGTCCGTGTAGGCCTGAAAGTTCTTTTCCCCGTTATGAGAAAAATAGATGCTTTTCTCATTCTTTTTATCATAAAAAAAACCAACTGATTAGCAACAAATTTCTCGCATATGGTTGTGCTATTCGCCAAAGTTAAATTCCGCTTATTGTGAACCTTGCTGGTTTTTTGCTGATAGAATGGCAATTCATTATACTTCAGCATGGGTTAACGGGGTGAGTAATTGGCAGGGATTGTCAAAGAAAATTAAAGAGCGTGAAATTTCCTATTACCACTTGCAAGCATGCGTAACATATGCTTTATGGAAAAAAAGACTCTACAGTCGATACACTTTTAGATAGTAATTTGAAACAAGAAATTAATTTCTGGAAAGAAATTTTAAAACGCATTATTGATGTCACTCTTATTTCGGTCACATCAGATGTGGCATTTAGAGGACACATAGGCCAGTCACGTAGGGGGGGGACTTTTTAGATGTAATAGAACTGTTGGCAAAATACGATGCAAGTCTGTTTAAATTGTTTAATGAAAATAGTGGGAAAACGAAACTACGCATTTAAGTCCTCAAATACAGAACGAATTAATTGACTTGCTTTCTTCAAGAATGCAAAATGAGATTATTTCAGAAATTCACGGCTCCTTTTAGTCCATCATATTTGACACAACTCAAGATGTTTCACAACAAGACCAGCTTAGTCAGATATTCAGGTACGTTACCATAAATGTAGATGACAATGGATCACCAACAGAGTTGAAAATTAACGAACGTTTTCTTGGCTTTATTCGTATTTCTGACGGCAGTGCTGAGGGCTTGGCTACGGAAACAATTAATGCCATTGAAAGTAAGGGCATCTCCCTAAATAAACGACGTGGCCAAGGATTTGATGGTGCAGCTGTAATGAGTGACGTTTATTCTGGAGTACAAAGGCGAATTCGAGAAATTGAAGAAAATACAACATATCTTCACTGTGCAGCCCGCAATTTGAATCTGGTTCTAAACAACGCTATTAAAATACCTGAAGTAAGTTTATTTTATGATCACGTTCAAAGATTATAGAGTTTTTTTAGCCAGAGTATTAAAAGATGGGAACTTTTACAAAGTTGTGAAAAGGGTAAACGAGAAGTTCATGCACTAAGAAAAGTTGTGTCCTACACGCTGGTCGTCAAGACATGATGCCGTTTTTGCCACCCGCTTCCGATACAAAGATATTATGAAGGTGTTAAGCTATTTGACAATAACGTCTAAAAAGTTGGAAGAACGAAATGAAGCTAGTGGCCTAAAAAAAAATATATGGAAAGATATGAATTCATTTTACACACCGTAATACAATCAAAAATATTGGAAACAACCAATTTACTGTCAAAACTTCTTCAGTCCCCTGATGAAAATTTGTGTAAAGCAACTAAAATACTCGAAGAAGCTGCAGAGAATTTAAAAAATTATAGAAATAGTTTCCATGAAATTAAAGACCTCGCCAACGCAATAGCTAGCTCGTGGGGAACTGAAAGCGAATTTTTAAAAAAACAAAAACTTCGGACGGAAAAATTTTTTGATGAGTTGAGTGAAGACCAGCGCCTAAGTGATCCTGAGCAGTCTTTTAAAGTCAACGCGTTTTACACAAATGTCGATCTTATTCTGGCCCAAATAAACAACAGATTCTTGAGCATGAAGGAGACGGTGCGCAAATTTGAATGTATATTTCCTCACAATCTCAATCATAAAAATGATGATGAATTGTATGCTTCTTCTAAATTACTTGCTGAGGAATTTTCTACTGATCTTTCTTCAGAATTTCCTCAACAATTACTACTTGTAAGAAACGTTCTTCGGAAAAGCATATCCGAAATAAAAAATGGATCAGTGAAAGATTTAGCTGAACTTTTATTAATTAAAAATAATATTCTACTGTCCAGCGTTCCAGATGTTTCCATCGCAGTTTAAAATTTTCTAACTCTTCCAGTCACCGTTGCTGGTGCTGAAATATCGCTTTCCAAATTAAAACTGATAAAGAACTATCTATGAAATTCTATGTCGCAAGAAAAACTATCGACTCAAAGCGTTATATCTATCGAAAATGATTTGCACTCAACACTTAGCTATAGATGCTTTAGTAGAGGATTTTGCGGATAAAAATGTTGGCAGAAAAAAAATGTTTTTTACGCTGAACTCCGGATTTTATTGAGAACTATCCAAAGAATCAGACTTTTTTTCTTTAAAATAAACTGAAAATGAACAAAAAAACTGTGATACATTTTTCTCACAAAGAAAGCGTTTTTGTACCTCTTAGGAAATTCCATATTGATGACAAGAAAATGAAGGTAAAATTTTTTCAATCTTTCATATGGGTCTCGATTGGTTTTGAAATAGATGGCCCCCAAATATTTTTGCAGGGGGGGGGGGGGGGCAGATTTTACGCTACGTCACTGTGCCTCAACATTTCCTTAAATCACGAACCACTCCCCTCTCTCTCTCATTTGGCTCCTCTTTCTGCAACATTTTGTTAATATCGCTTACACCAAGCTCAGTATGAGAGAGAGAGAGAGAGTGAGAGAGAAAGTGAAGATTAAGCTTACGGGGGAACCTCTGGAAAAAAAAAATTGCTCCAATTGTTGGGTGATGTAGAAATGAGCAAAATTATTATATATTATATATAAACTACGGCATCTATGCATATAGACGACATGAGTCTGTTATACTTTATTTAGATACTACCCTACTATACTATTTTAAATAGATCAGTTCATACGTTTCTAACTCATTAAAAGAATTGAATTTTTTGGAAATGGTTGGTTGAACCTTATAGCGCAAAGACAGCAAGGGTCATTCTGCGCCAAATTAGGAGTTTTCTTCAAAATATCCTTGCACATTTGACGTATGATTTACAAAATAATGTAATAGTGTAGCAAAATAAAGCGCAAACAGTGCGATTCATGAAATCACAGCACGCACATGAAAACAATAGCACGCTGCATGAAACCACATTTTTTAGTCGAGGGGTTTTGAAAACTCCCGATTTTTTTTTTTCTTTTTGCCTTTTATAGCAGACTTTTTTTGACATTATTAATTACGAATAACACTAAATTTATGGCGAGCGAAGATGAGTAATTTTGTTTGCTTGTTTTGTAGTTTAACGGCTCAAGGACTACAGTGATCGTGTTACGCCGGGACCTACTGTTTTCCGAGGAATCTGAACCTCTTGGACCTACAATTTTCCGAGGAATCTGAACCTCTTAAGGCCTAGGGAATTAAACCCCGAACTACTGTGAGCAGTGCGAGAAGACGAGTGATAGTGAAGAAGTCGAAACGGGAAAAAATGAAGTACTGTTTCTTATTTAATCTTGTTATCTTTATTTCCGATTTGTTATTTGCATATCCACTGCGAAGCGTAAATTTTTTGTATCAATTTGTTTTTAAAGTTGCATATGGTATGATGCAGTTTACCATACACTAAATTTGATCCCAACTGATGGTATACTTTTTGAACTAACATGGTTTTTCAATTGTTTGTTTGTGCTTTTACGGCTCGAGGACTTTAATGGTCATGCAACGCCGGGACCTACTGTTTTCCGAGGAATCCGAACCTCTGGTCCTACAATTTTCCGAGGAATCTGAACTTCTTTAGGCATAGGGAACCGAACCACGAACTACAGTGAGCAGTGCAATCTTTATGAGATCTCTGAGTGAGCATTCTTTGCACTGTTGGGAGTCGAACCCGGATTAACAGCGCACTAGGCGAACGTGTTACCATACTGTGCTGATTTTTCATTTAATTGCTTAGTTTATGGAAAATAGTGTATGTCCAAATCTTTTCCCGATATCCTCTACCACTGATATTGCCCTGATTTTCAACCATGTTTCCTTTAAATCTTTGTCCCCACAGTGTGTATCAAAAAGCATTGATCTGTTTGTATTTTAACGATACAAAGACAACAAATGTCGTGCTGCACCGAGGCCAACAGTTTTCAGGGAAATCTAAACCCCTACTTCCAAGGGGAGAAACCCCGGATTACGGTGGGCAGAAAAACGCCATGCGTTTTCTGGTACCATTAGGAGTCGAACCCAGGATAGTGGCATGATATATGAATCCGTTACCACTGCGCCACCTCAGGTCTAATGAGCATTAGAAATGTAGTCTTGCAGTGGTGTGGAAGTAATGTCTTTGTCTACTATGTGAATAATCCAGATTTGGTTTCATCAGGTACTGTCTGTTCACGAAAAGAAGTCCCATGGAACAGTTAGAAATATCGGGGGTGACGTCATAAACCGGTTAACCGCTTACATTAGAGTAGGATTCCAATTTCAGAATTTGTTTTTGGCGGTCGCCAAAAACGAGTATAGCATTTAGTCCTACATTGTTGTAAGCGGCTAGCCGATTTGTGACGCCACCTCCGATATTGCTAGCTGTTCCATTGACAGTTAGAAATATCGTGAACACCCATCCTCCACAAATGAAATCTACTGGACCCAAAAATATTCCCTTAAGATCATGCTAAATTTCCCGCATTAGCGAACAATATTTGCAGCCACCCTCGGATAATCAAATAAAACTGGTAAACTTTAGCGTAAAAATCAGTGCTCAAACGAAGAAATAAATTGCAGGTGGACATTTGTCTTTACAAAGGTCGTCTTTAACACCCCCTTCATGTTATGCTTAGGGTCCCCCCTTTTCCCTTAGAAATTGGATGGGACCGAATTTCACTTCTGATCAATTAGCCGACCTTAATCATTGGTCGTCAGTCGTCGTATTGTCGCGCTATGGAGGGCCTTCTTTTCAGATGGCCATTAAATGCGCAATAACATTAAACTTAACGATCTGAATTATGGATGATAAGCTGATAGGTTTAGAGTCAATAAAAAACAAAGTAACGCTCAAGTCAAATTTGTGAAAGAGTTTGGAACTTACGCACAAGTAAGTCTCCAGTGTATATACTAGCGTACAATTTTTCTTTCATTAAAAAATACGTAGGTACGTATTGTGCGTTCGCGCAGACCTGACGCCTGATACCGTTAGCAGACGGGTTAGTCCATTGCAGTTTAGGGAAGGGCGTCTTGCCGAAACTGGTTTTTCGCGAGGGAAAAACCAGTTCCTCCAAGACGGCCTTCCCTAAACTGCAATGGACTAACCCGTCTGCTAACGGTATCACGCGTCAACTGAGCGCTAATGCACAGTACAATACTTTTTTGTGTTTAGTATTATATTTAGCGAGTTTCAACAGACATTGAACCCGCAATTGTCTTTGGGGTTTTCTGTCTGTCTGTCTGTCTGTCTGTCTGTCTGTACGCAATAAAAAGGGTAAGGTAAAGGTCTTCCGTAAATGCAATAATGATAGCTATTGTTAACGTTGAAAACCTACCGAGTTACTTGAGAATTAGAGAGTTGCGAATTAATGTTAATTGAAACCCGCTAAATTTAAATATCGACCTTAGGCGATTTTCTTTCACTTGCTTGTTTAAATAGTATTTTATGTTTATTATATGTATGTGTACTAGTGTATTGAGATATTTTACTGTACATGTGGCTATGTACATGTGGATAATCGAATACTTAATCTAATAGCATTTGCTAGAACCGTCAGTATTCGTTTAAGCAGAGCCGAATGTATTACGTAATGGTTTTGGCTTATCATGCATCTTCATGCCTCTAAGTGTTTTGCGGGTTATACGTCTTCCAGCGCCGATCTCAATTACTAAAAGCTCACTGCCTAAAAAAAAGTGAGAAACGCAAAGCAATTTTCTCAGCAGTGAAACATTTTTTTTAGCTATTTGAAGTGTAATGTTAACAGTAGTTACGCAAAAGAAAACGTAATGACCCTTTGTCGGAAACGGCGCTTGATGCCATCTATAAAGATTTTTTTTTTTTATTTTAGGTTAATGATGACAGCAATTACACCCAAATGCTAGCTTCAAGACCATCGTAATAGAATGTGAGAGGGAAAATTGACGCATTGCCTGCCACGACCTCCACTTTTTTTTTTGCCTTTATACAGAAACAGGGAATCCATTATAGAATCTTCAAATCTTGAATTTTGACGAAGACCATTGTGCTGTAGGGTAAAGTGTGCTTTTAGTTGTTTTTTAGAATTCACGATTTATATGAAGGGATTGGATGTTGGTGGATCAACGAAAAATAAAAAATACTGTAGTAGTCAAAACTTTATCGTACAAGTATGAAAGAATTAGTATTGAAAAATTTATATAGCTATTTATTTTTTCTTTTAATAATATTAATGTTGCAATCAAATTAAGGTGACATGAGAGAGAGAGAGAGAGGGGCTGACTAATCGAATGAACCAACTGCGGCCCCTGACCGGGAGGTTGGATGGTTGGGGCCGGCGCTCATTCATGGGCGACAGAACTCACGCCTTCGAATGGACAAGATTGACGCCCTCCAAAAATCCAAGATATGCACCCTTTGAGAGGACCTAGTTCGCCCCTGCCCCTGACACAAACGGGGCAACAAAATGGCCGAGAAGTTTTTTATTAGACATTATGTTTCCTTGAAGTAATTTGGACATTTAGAAGTTAATGCAAAATGGATCTAAAAAAAACGACTGAGTGCAGGACTCTGAATGCATTCGAATAATACTGATTAAGAAGTCTGCAAACATTCATTCATTCTCGCTTGATTTAAAATCCACACACAACGTGATAGGGCCACGTTGTGAAAACATATAGTAGTAGAACTTACAGTAAGCCTTGTAAATTTCAAGTCTTATAAATCCCGAAGTTTTTGGAGAAATTGATGAAACACATTGTCAACTCTCACGTTTTGTGGCTCAACCAATAGATCTATTTGACTTGTGTCTTATAAACTCTAGATCTATGCATACTGAAATTAAACGCATATTGTTCGCGAATGCATTTTCTTCAAACAACGCAATGCTCTTATCAGCATTTGAATAACAAGTATAAGAATTCATTGTACGAAGTGTAAAATACGCCCTAAAATGAAAAATGTTCCATATTTACCCGCCCCACTTTCTTATGTAAATTTATTGTATAAATTAAAAATTAAAACTTAGTAGTCATATCTTAAAATAGAATTTAAACATTGGAATAAAAATATAAAGCGCCAGTGAAAGAGTGGGTGAGTGAGAAAAAGAGAAGAAATTGATGTACGAAAGATTGAGCACTGGTAAATCTTTCGTACATCAAAAGATTGAGCACTGGTAAAGTAGCAAATAAATCACGCAAGGATGTTCTATTTGCTGTTCTACCAGTGTGTTTAACCTTTTGGACGTAAAAAAATATAAACACATCATAATTTTTAATATTTAATTTTATCAATTATGCGAGAAGCTGAAAGAAAGCTTAATTGAAATTTTTTTTAATTGAAAGTTTACTTTTAAACTTGAATTGATTGAATTAAATAATAATTAAATAATTGAAAATTTACTGAATGCAATGAAAATAATGGGACTAAAAAATGTAATAAAAGATTCCACGAGTGAATAACTACAAATTCATCTACAATAATTGATGTGTGTTTTACAAATATTAGGGAATATAAATCTTGTGTCTTAGATTATCAAATAAGCGATTATAGGGCTATAATATTAGGGATATATGAAAAATTTGTAAAACAAAATGATAATAAAATGAGAATTAGAAACCTGAGTAAAAGACATATTAATAAATTTAAAGAAGATTTCAGATTAATTGATTGGGACATAGAATTAAATCATAATAACAAATATGATATATTTTTAAGAAAAATTAAAGAATTCTATGAAAAAAATTAATTGAAAATATATTAAAGATAAAATAAACAATAAGCTGGATAAACAAAAGAATCAAAAACAATATAAAGAAAAGGAATAATTTATTTAAGAGATTTATAAGAACAAAAAAATTGATTTATTTAGAAAGATTCAAAAAATTAAGAAACTGTATAACTAAATCAATTGTTTGGCACAAAAAAAGATATTTAGATGAAAACTTGATTAATGTAGATAATAAAAATAATTGAAAGTTTATAAATAAATTATTGTGTAGAGATAATAAAAATAAAGAAATAAAATTAATAAAAAGATGATAATAGAATTATAACGGTAAAGGGGGAAATGGCAAATTGCTTCAAAAAAATTTTTATTGAAATATCTGAAAAAATAATAGATAGAGAAAGATATATTGAGAATGTCTTTAAAGAATATATGAGCAAAAATCATGATAAAACTATGTATGTTGAGCAAATAATGTATTTTGAATTATTAAATGAAATAAGAAAACTTAATAGTAAAAAAAGGAGAATGTGTTGATGAGATTCACCGAAAAATTGTGAAGGAAAGTGCGGAATTGTTGGTTGTGCCCTTATTGATTGTATTTAATAATATTATAGATAAGGAAGAAATTCCTGATGAAATGAAGATATCTAAAATTATACCTATTTATAAAAAGGGTAAAATAGACTGTAAAGAAAATTATAGACCAATAGCAGTGGCATCAGTTTTTGCGAAACTATTTGAAAAACTACTTTACAATTGAATAAAAAAATTTATTTAAAAAATAATTTAATGGATACATATCAACATGGTTTTAGAAAAGGAAAATCAACAGAAGCAGCATTACTTAGAACAATAAATAAAATACAGGAAGTAAAGCAATCGAAAATAGGGAATATAGTATAGGGATATTCTGTGATTTGAGTAAGGTGTTCAATGTATTAAATAGAAAAATATTAATAACAAAATTAAATAATTATGGATTAAGAGGCAAAATTAATAAATTATTATGCAGTTATTTAAATAATAGAAAACAAATAGTGTGTGTTGGAGGTAAAACATCGCAAATGATGAGTAATAACTGTGGAGTGCCGCAGGGGTCCAATTTGGGACCACTGTTGTACTCCATATATGTAAACGATATATTTAATGTTTCAGATATGGGTCATATAACATTTTTTGCAGATGACATAAGTATCATAGTTACAGGTAAAGACCTAAAAAGATTAATGGAAATACGTATCAGTGAAATAAAAAAAATATGAGAAATGGTTTTATGTAAATCAAATGAAATTAAATGTAGATATATCTAAAGTAATGATTTTCTGAAGTAGAAGCAAAAATATTAATATCGACATATACAATAATTCAGTCTTAATTAGTAACAATAAACAAATTGAAGTGGTACAACAATTAGAATTTTTAGGAATTCAACTAACAGATATATTAAATTGGAATGAATAAATAAATACTGTGTTAAAAAATGCAAGTAAAAGTATAGGAATACTAAGAAGAATAGGTAATATATTGACAGATAAAATTAATATTGACCTTTATTACCCCATGATATAGAATCATCTTATGTATTGCAACTGTATATGGCGAGATGTTGGCATAGTTAATGGAAATATATTGAAAAATATACAGAAGAAAGCAATGAAACTAATTAACAAGAATAATAGAATGAACTGGAAAAATATATTAATTAAATACAATATCATACCATTTGAATTAATACATGAATACTGTATTTTGATTAAAATGTTTGAAAGAATTAAGGAAAACAAGCACATGGAGTTAATAAAAATTAAATATAATGAAAGAGAAAGAAATATTTGCCGAAAATAAGAACTGAAACAAGGAGAAGTAACATTAATTTCAAGGGTCCTAACTTCTGGAATAAATTACCTGAGGATATAAAAAAATTAAACGGAATTAAAAAATTTAAAAATAAATTAAGAGAGTACTTGATCTCAACATTGGTCTCGTAACAAATTAAATTTATAATGTACTAATGACCTGGTGGATTGTGGTGAACTAATATCAAATAGATTAATTTTTGTATTTAACTTGGTTCTATTAACATGATTGTCTTTGATTAATTTATTCGAGGTCCTAGGTTTATTACATCCAAGAAGATATTTTCCTCGGAACTTTCCTTGTATGGTCAAATGGTTTGCATGTATTTAAAGTAGAAATAACGTAATGTATAATATTTGAATGGAAAAGAGGAAAATAAACAAAACTTATTATTATTATTTATTTATTTTTATTATTCAATAAGAAAACCCAATTTAACGAATGTGACCTATAATTTTGTTTTTAAGAAAAAATTAAAATTATTAATCCAGATCAATAATTATATTTAATAATTACATGACGATTACATTATGGTTTATGTCGTATAAGAATGGTTATGGTAATGGTTTATTTCGTATAAGAATGGTTTATTTCGTATAAGGGTGCACATTTGCCTTTCTATTGAATATATTAATCATATAATATTGTCTTTAAAAAGTAATGAGGTAAGCACGTTTTCAAAATTCAGCCTTTGCTTTGGAATACCCTAAAATTGTTGATAAAAATGTTCGGAACTATTTTGCTGCGGATAGTTACCGGCAGTGACCGCTTCACTCGCGGAAGGAAACCGGCTCCGCCGCTGAAGCATGGCGGAGTTTACAAACATCGTTCAGTCAACCAAACGTCAGAGGATGAAAGAGGACGTCATCTAAGCACCACACAATCCGAAATTATCTTTTGCTGTTAATTGATTTTATGACGGATAGTCTCTCTCCTGCTTTTAATTTGTTGGTAAGTACGTTTGTTGAATGCTCGTTATTAAATATTTTTTCCGATGAAATCCACATAAATCTAATTAAATTAGAGATGATGTATAGATGTGCAGTGTGATGGATTTCTTATAGCTGGCTGTGCATATTAATTTTTAGACATAAGATAGAGTGCATAATTTTATCAATCTAGATGTTGAAGATGTCTTAATTGAAAATACCAGCGACATTCTTTATCAGGAAATTGAAAAATTATGAAATGAACTTGAAACAATATAATTTTTGTAAAATATGTGGGGAATATTCCAAAAAATCATTTAATATGATGACTCTTCTTAAACTCCATATTTTGGAAATCTGTTCGATATTAATCAGCCTATTCTAGATGTTTCTACACATTCAAAAGAGATTGGAAGGCAAGGATTCAAATGATAACATTTCTGACTCTGAAATCCCCAAAAGGTCTGCCTTAAATCCACGAAATGCTTCTGAATAATTTTCGTAAACGCATAAGTACAAACCGAAGATTCACCATAATCTTGGGTAACCTAATTAATTAATTAAATTAATTAATTAATTAATTTGTTCACTATAATGGTCAGACAGAGGATCCACAAACTGAAGAATCATAGGCTGAAACATATTAATCTGCAGGCCACGTATAATCCGGAGAGAATTCCCTAATATGCAAATTTACTGATTTGATATTCGCCATTTAGTGACATACTGTTTAATTGCCCGTAAGAATTACACTATACTAGTTAAGTTACGTTTGAAAGATAACTTATTTTTAAACGTTTTTATTATATACCATGCATGCATGTTAATTAAGAGATTTTAAGCCTTTTATTCTTATTTGTGATTATTAGATTATACTGAATTCTTATAAGCTATTATAAGCATAATTCAGAAATATGAAAATTTACCCTTTCTCTTGTCAACATCACCGCATTCTGGAGGAGAATCTCGTAACAAGCTTCGGCTTTATATTCTCTTCCATTTCTAACCTCAAAACTTAAAATAATTTAATATAGATCTTCTCTTACATTTCTATAATTTTTATACTGCTCAAGCTATGTATCACGAAATATTGTATATCGGGTTGAATAAAAATTTATTATTATTATTATATTTCATTCATATTATATACGTTGTATTTCCAATTAAAACTTGATGAAGTGGACTTCCTAGTAAATGTTGAGTTGGCCTTTACCATTTTTTTGGTAAGATCAGAAATGGGGGTTTAATAATAATAAAGAACGCGTTATTATAATCGATTGTATGCGAAATCGATTTCTTTGTTATTCCATTTGAAAGAGAGAACCTTGTTTTAGTGATGAGAAGTTTGATACTTTATATGGGCCCGTTCAAGTATTACGTGAGCATCTTTGGGGGAAGGTGGTTTGATATTTACATATGTTTCCTGACAGCGGAGTGGGGGTGGTCTAAACCATGCTTAAGTAAGAGACGCAAAATATAATAAAACTAACAAATAATTACGAAGTGACAACCGCCCTAACAGAATTACAATACTCGGATATGAATGACACATAGAAAATATAAAATATACGTAATCACAGTTAAATATTTAATTATTTAAACCAGTGTTTCTTAACCTTTTTTCGCTCGGGAATCCACTCTAGGCTCACCATGCCCCACTAATATCTTTAAATTGTCGTAAATGTATTATTTTTAACAAATTTATCTTATCAGATCTACTTCTCATATATTACACACTATTTATTTACAACATAAGAAACATTAACAATAAAAATGTAACAAAATACTTTATAATGCCACCAAAATAGCAATTAACAGCGTGGTAAAACTTTTTTTAAATGCGATAATTTATTGTGATTACTCTCTATTTATGAAAAAGCATTTCATATTATAACAAACTTATAAATACGTACTCAATATTATAATAAAAAGGAAAATAAGTACTCAATATTATAATAAAAGGAAATATACTCAATATTATAATAAAAAGGAGAATATACTCAATATAATAAAAGGAGAATAAGTACTCAATATTATAATAAAAGGAAAATAAGTACTAATATTATAATAAAAGAAAATAAGTACTCACATTATAATAAAAAGGAAAATAAGTACTAATATTATAATAAAAGGAAATAAGTACTAATATTATAATAAAAAAGGAAAATAAGTACTCAATATTATAATAAAAGGAAAATAAGTATTCAATATTATAATAAAAGGAAAATAAGTACTCACACATAATAAAAGGAAAATAAGCACTCAATATTATAATAAAAAGGAAAATAAGTACCACACATAATAAAAAGGAAAAATACGTACTCAATATTATAATAAAAAGGAAAACAAGTACTATAACTTGTTAACGAACTCTGACGATACTACGCATAAAATAAATTAAAAATTTAGAAAAACAACGTTTTTCAGCGAAGAATAATTTAGTCATAAAATCTCGATGAGATTTTGACACAGGCACAGAAGCAGACCAGCGCGTGCCTATGCGAAATATCATCGAGACATTATAATTAAATTATTTTACACTATTCTCCCGATATTTGATCTCTGCTCCTTCCTTGGAGTGTTCCCGAAGGCCTTTGTCAATCATGCATACTTGTTGTGGGAACATCATCTTTAGTAAGTATACGTTCTAATTAAAAAATATGGTTATATAATAATAATAAGATTTGTAAAAAAGTTATTAAAATTTATAAAAAGTTGTTAGAATTTATAAAAAGTTATTTAAGTTTATAAAAGTTATTAAAATTTATTAAATGTTATTGAAATTTTTCAAAATTTGTTTGGCCTCAGCAGTTGTTTGGCAGCGAAGTCTTTGAATATTTAAGACGATACTGGTCAATCTAAATAATCAAACGATTATTATAAAATAATCTGAATATTATGTGAATGAATTATTATAAAATAATCTGAATATTATCTGAATGAATTATTATGAAATAATCTGAATATTATGTGAATGAATTATTATAAAATAATCTAAATATTATCTGAATGAATTATTATGAAATAATCTGAATATATTGTCTGAATGAATTATTATAAAATAATCTGAATATTATCTGAATGAATTATTATAAAAATATCTGAATATAATAAGTGATTCTTTACTTAAAAACAATTTTTAACTTACCTTTGCTATTTCGCGAGTATGTATTTGATTTTGGCAGTTCTCGAGTAAATTGCAGCTCATTATCGAGGTTTTATAGTTTAATGATGTTTTCTATGTTTTTTAGTCTATTAACATAGTTTGAATCCACTTTATTTCAGAGCTATACATGTAGCGATGTAATGTAATCGTTTGCAATTTAAAAAAAAAAGTTCTGCCAGACGTTGTCTATCAACTATTTTTTGTCGTTTGTAGAGTATCATTCCATTATTAAAGTTGCCGAAAGCGAAAAAAAAAAGCAAGGACACTGTTAAAAAAAAAAAAAGATGGCTAATTTCCGCACCCTTTCTTAAAAAGGAAACACCCTCTGCCAGACGCTGAAAAGGGAAAAAAGTTGACAATGCACAGTGAGTCTTAGAAGCTGTAGCCATGTGGTCAATAAGATAAGAGTGAAAAAAAAGCTTGAGTATTCCAAGCACTTGTCCCATAAGCACATACACATGGCGAACAAATATCGTATTTACGCCAAGTAGAGAGCAATTGGGCTACATTGAAATTGTCAAGAAAGAGTCAACTTTCCCCGCCCCCGCCTCCCCCCCCCAGCTTGTTTTTGATCACCACATCCTTCGCGTTTCCCGTCCACAGTAAAAAGAATGTATCAAAAAACATAACTAAATGTCCCTTCTTACACAATTAAACTATAAATAAAAATTGGAATAGGATATAAGTTAATATAAAGAGTAATGATTTAATATAAAATAATGATAAACTAATATAAATATATAAGTTATAGCCCCGGGTTCGATTCAAATGCTACAGCAGAACGCGAGCTGTTTTCTTCCGACCGTAATCTGGAGTTTTGTTCTCTATTCAACAAGATTTCAATTTCCTCTCAAAATTGTAGATTCGCGTAATTTGACTTAATGTCTCTTTTCGCCGTAGAAACGCAAACAACAACAAATTCCTAGTTTTCCGAAATCTACATTTCAGTCAAGAAATCGGATGGTGACCCTTCATCTAAAAAATAACTTGAATTGCAGTATTCAAGGTAACCGCCTAATGGTCCCTTTGCAACTTTATAACTATCTTGATTTTTGTTTTTTTTTGTACTGTATAGTCCTAAATACATTCACGAAGGCTTGGCACCAGTGGTATCCAGTAAAACTGAATTTAAATCTGTTATATGTTAAAATACTACAGACAAAATTGGACGCATTTTGGCCAAACAGGGTATTAGACCTGTCTTTTGTTCCACCAACAAACTCCTTGATATTTTAAAAAATCCAAAACAGCCCTTTAAAACACCCGGCGTTTATAAAATTCCCTGTCAGTGCGGTAAAAGTTATATAGGATAAACTGGCCGTTCAATTTGTACTCGACTTAAGTAACATGAACGCCATGTTCGCTTGCAACAACCTAACAAGTCAGCGGTCGCTCAACACGCCATTGATTATAAACATCAAATTCTTTTTCACGACACCTTGGTTATCACAAAAACTAGTGCTAATAATTCCAATAGAGAAGACTCTGTTAATGTTCCATCAATTTGGAATTCCTGCCTAAAAATTCACAAAAAATTCGGGCCTCTTTCAGCCAATCTAAACTCGCCACCCTCTGGGTCAATGAGAGACAACCTTCATCCAACAACCAATGAATCAACCAATCAGAGGACAGCCAGGGAAATAGTACTACAAATACGTCTCATATTTTTTACTCACTCATTTTCTGCCGAGCAACCAAGCGAAAGTCTTGCATTTTGCAGAGGGAAACTTGGCCGGCAATTACTTCTGAGGATGCTCCGCATAGCACGGAGTGAAACGTTAAGTGTTTTTAATAAACAGACGTTGCGGAATAACCCGCAAAGCTCTATGATGTATATGGATAGTCCTAATTTGTTCGAATATTTGGAATTCTGCTATATCTAAAAATACTTTTCAAAGTTACAGTGGTCCAGATTATCCGACCAGAGAGAGGCAAAAAAAAGTGAAGTCCAATAATATTCTCTCTCTCTGGATGGATGTATCCATCCATCCATCCATCCATCCTTCCTTCCTGAAAGAAAGATAGAAGGTTCTTTCTTTCTGAAATATTGGATAATCAAATATCGGATATTTGGAACATTGCAGTAGTTCATTTTTTGGCAATGTAAAATTTGATTTGGACGTGGAAAAAATAAATAACAGTATGCCTTGTATTTACTTTTAAAGCCTTCAACGTACAGATGCATAAACGAAATCTGGTTACGTGTTGAACATTAAATTCCGGTTCTCGCACGTTCGCGCAAACCTGATGTTAAAATATTTTTGAAAATAAAAATCAATTATTAACTGTTCATTCAGCATACGAATTAGTAGCCTAGCAATTCAAAACTCGTGGGAGGACTCAAGTGGTCATGTAGGAGGGGGGGCACACAGCTGGGTCTAAAGAAGATTATGTGATGTGGCCTATGAGAAAATAATATGTTTTGATATATTATATAATGGTGGGCTTGAGGCCCCCCCCACTTCCTACATCACTGATGAGAATAGCGTAATTGGGATCTCAAATTTGTTGTTAAAACTTCTGCCAACTCACTACCGCCAAAACCCGCGGTGCGGCGCTCTCCTAGCGTATCATTAACCCGGGTTCGAATCTCAACCGTAGCAGAATAGAACGTTTATCGACAAATTGCTCACTGTAGTCCGGGGTTTGGTTCCCTAGGCCTTAAAAGATTCGAATTTCTCGGAAAACTATAGGTCCCGGGGTAACAGGACCCTATCATGTGAACGATTATTAAGGGGCTCAGAAATTACTGAGACGCCTGATTCATTAATATTTGAGTATTTTAGCAATATATTTAATGATGCTAAATATCTACCCAGACTAGGTATTTAACATCAATAAATAAATTTCTTAACATAAATTTTGAATTGAAAACTTGTAGAGGCATACTAAAAATTTATAATTTCCCTTATTCTTATTATAAAGTAGATGAAGATCCAAACCTCTGTAAGAAAAACTTGATATATACAAGATCTACCATAGAAACCTATTACGAATATATTTTAAACGTCAAAGAACAATTTACATTGTCATGTACAATTTCATACAAGATAAACAATTAAAAGTAAGATTTTACAATAATTTATTTAAAAAAAAAATAGTTTCTAGGGGGATTCAGTCCCCCTTGGCCACAGGCTGGCTACAGCTCTGACATGAACTTACGCCGTAAAATAAAAAAAATAAAAACTGCTAAATTCTAAATGCCCAAGGCGAAGAATGTTTCGAATTTTAGATTCTTCTGGATTTCGGACTACATTGCCACTTAAACTTCCATTCAGAGACAGCTCGTGGCGAAAATTTAGTGAGCCAGGAATTAGCCAATTCACTAAAATACATTAACCTATGTATTTATTCAGTCAATGAAATCGGTTTCTTGGCGAGTGCGGACTCCAATGCAACTTACTTTGGCGAATTAGCCTCGTTCCGCCTCACTAAAATAGCGCCATGAGCAGCTACCCTTTCCATTCACTTAGCTTTTAATCGGCACAGTCCCTAAATACTAGCACCTCACCTCTTTAATTTTACCCTTTTTTCCCTATCACATGTAACATGCAAAAACTTCTCAAGTTACTTATATTTATTGACAGAGGCTTGTTTTCTAATTTACTAATAAATTTAATTATTAAATTGCTAATAAATTTGCTAATTAATTATTTCGTTTGTATTTTACGACACAAGGAGAGTCATACTGCGCCTAGAAGGTTCTTTAACACACTTGTCCACTAACCCAAGAGAAGTAGATTTTTCCTACAGATGCTACAAATATGAAAACCGATATAAAAATAATCGATTTTTTTTATCGGATGATGACAAATACTAGACCGTAATGTATCTTCTCGTAAGAAATAGACAGCCGCAGTTCTGATAAGCAGTAAGCGTTTTTTGAGAAGCTTTTTCAAAAGCTAAAATGTCATCTGTTCTATTTCATTATAGAAAATATAAAGATCTTTTTAATTTTAAAGGATAATGAAATTCTGAATTATAAATTATAAATCTACAATTAGTTTAAAATATCGTTTGCATAAATTCATAATTATTCTTCGGTATTAAAATAATTGATTTAATTTATAATTTATTTATTTTTCCAGACGATACGGTGATACTGGTTTGTGCGAACAGTAGCTTATATCGCCGGATACGATGACAGCCAGAACGGTTCAAGGCGTTGTTCCGGACGGAAAGAAAACAGTTATGGCCAGACATGAACGTAGAGAATGGCGACACAAAATGCAAATTTTGAAGAAAAAAGAATATCACAGGTTAAGGAATATGGTACCATGTATTGCTGCCAAACCCAACGTCTCCAAAGTAAATATATATACTATACGTTTTAATTACATAACATAAGTGTTATTGTCTACACTTACAGACACGGGCTACTGAGTTCATCACTGAGTTCCCATAGGGAACTCAGTGATGCCATTCCTGTAACTTGTCCTGAAGAGAATTCAGTGATGCCATTCCTGCAAAAAGTAGTCCTTTGAAAGTGGTTAATGGGACAGATTACTGCGTACGCACATATCATTATCACTATCATCGTCATAAAGAAAACCTATTTTGTTTAATGTTGGATAAAGGCCTCTGTAAGTGCTTTTCATACACGCAGTATGAAGGAAGCATCTTACAGGAACTGGTTTTAAATTCACTATGCCGCCCAGACCTCCCCTATGAATCACTAATATGTAGTCTAATGAAAAAACAGCAATACATAAATTGAAAACAACTTAAAAGGACAAGATAGATGCATGATTAGAATAGCTAGGAACAAGTCAAAACGAAGTATATGGGGGAGGGGGTTGAAGATATTGTTGTTAAAAAGAAAAAGCCGAGATGGTAATGGGCCTTCATATCGCAAAAATCTGACTGACGGTGAATGAACAAAAACCTCAATTGGATTCTAAAAGACCATCAAATCCTGAGGAGACCTCCTCAGTCTGGATGGATGGACAAAGAAACAAAAACAAGTTGGAGTAATTTTGAGACGAATTAACCAAAATGGGCATGTGTGAGGAATAACTACAGAGACACCTTTAATCAGCAATGCATAGATAATGGTTAAATATGATAATATGTATATAAATTAGCCATTATCGTATGTAACGTATAGTTTTCCATACAGGTTACTGTTGTCGAAGAAGCCGTTAAGTATATTGATCAACTGCATGCAGCTCTGTTCTCGAAAATGAAAGCAAGGTCAGCCAAAACTGAAGGTAAGCAAAACAGCAAGAACTCTATGACAAACATGGTGCATTTAGTTTCGTATAATGATTTTGCCACGGTCGAATGAGTTCAGTGTGGCCATCTCATTGTCATACGAATCGTTTGTTCTGCCATCCGAAAAAAAACCAAAAAAAAACCTATCAGCTGTGGTTTATTATGAACAAAAAAGAAAATACGCATGCTTACGGATGTGGGTTCTAAACAGCATCATAATAGAGTTATTAAAAAGCCGTATTTATTGATCTGCAGCTTTATATGAAAATATGTAATATACATTGACGTAATTAGGGGATGTGGGTCAAGGGAGAGCTTATTTCCTATTGAGAAAGCAATGGCCCTTAGGAAAACGAAACTGAAAATGAATTTCGTGTGCGAAGTATTGGGGTAGGGCTGTAGGGCCTCAGATCTCGGACTAAGTACGCAAAAAGTCCTATAATTTTCAATTTCCTAAGCGGCGCTGATGTTGGCGTTCATTTGAATGGAGTGGTCTAGCATACAACTCCATTTGAAGGAACTACTGCACAAGAGTCTCCTAGGAAGTTGAAAAGTATTCCTGGTGTCTTGCCTTTTAATGGGGGTGAATGTGTTATGTCAGGGTACGTCTTATTATGAAAGCATCTATTTATTATTTGTTATTGACCATTTACTCTTTTAGATCAAAAGAATTTTTTTAGAAAGGGGGAAAATAGAGTTCCCATGTGCATTTTTTTTTCTCCTCGAACAACCGCTAGGTGGTGTAATGAAACAAGTGCCATCCTGTGACTTCGAGAAAAGGGACATATAATAGTTTAGAAATCACGTCAAGCCTTCGGAAATGACTTATAAATAGGTCTATATAGATATAGTGTGTAGATCAAGACCGTAGCCAAAATTTAATTTCGTGGTGGTTCATAAATTTTTACAGCATGTATCGATACAATTACAGCATGCAAGGCCGTAGCCAAGTCCCATTAAAAATTTAATTTCGGGGGGAACCGGTCCATAAGATCCCCCTTTAGATACGGGCATGACGTAGACATAAGTTTTGAAGCAATGATTTTCAAGGATATGTTTGTACTACCTATTAATATAGTTATAAGTTGCAGAACGCGCAATACAACTTGTTGATACGTCCTCATTATATTACCATTCTGCATGATTGAAGCCCTTTACCTTTTGTAGGCTTCCATTTGCGTTATCACGTAGAGCATTTGATTAAAAAGTATTGAAGTTTATTAATCAAAAATGCCAATTTCTGCAAACTGTTTTGCGCATTAGGAAGTGTTCAAGTATTACGTAAGCAATATTTTGGCCATTTCAACGCTCCCCCCAAGCGTTTACGAAATTAAATAATATGTTAATACGCCATTAAATAATTGTAACAACAAGATGAACAATACCATAAATCAGCCAGGGGTGGACACAGACTTCCATTTGTGGGGAGATCAGGGACAGAATTTACCATGGTCTTGAAATGATATCCTTCATTTTTCATGAAAGTTGGAACTTTTTACAATGGAAAAATATATTTTTGGAGTGTGTCATGACCCCTGTAATCCCCCCTCTGTGTTCGCGCTTGAAATCAGACTATAAAACGAAACTATTAGTGACATCAATATTTTCTAAGGTCTGTGATATCAACTCTGTAGATGAGGTGTAAGAAACAAATCATCATACTTCCATGGTTTCCATAGTCATGGATAGACAATGATTGCATATGATGATTACAGTCGAACTCGCATGAGTACACGCCGCATAGATATACAAACCGCATAAATGCATGAAATGTTTAGCCTAAACAAATTTCTATCTTTTTAATGTTATCTAAACCAGCCCAACATTTTACCTATAACTGCACAAACCGCATACGTACATGTATCGAACTGGTGTTTTATTGTGGAATCTCAACCTGCTAAGTACATAAGATCTGCTAAGTATCCTGCTAAATGTATAAGGAACCGATCTTGTGTTTCCATAAAATTGTCGTACCGAGCTTATGCATCAGGAATAATATTTGTTCACCTATATTGGAATTCACCGTATTACATAGTGAGTGAATCACATGACTATTTTGAACCATACTTCCCCACAATTTCAGTCATTTGCAAGGAGTTACTGACCACATGGTATCCTTGCTTTCTAACATAGTGAGTGAATCACATGACTATTTTGAACCATACTTTTCCACAATTTCAGTCATTTGCAAGGAGTTACTGACCAGATAGTATCCTTGCTTTCTAACATAGTGAGTGAATTATATGACTATTTTGTACCATACTTCCCCACAATTTCAGTCATTTGCAAGGAGTTACTGACCACATGGTATCCTTGATTTCTAACATAGTGAGTGAATTACATGACTATTTTGTACCATACTTCCCCACAATTTCAGTCATTTGCAAGGAGCTACTGACCACATGGTATCCTTGATTTCTAACATAGTGTGTGAATTACATGACTATTTTGTACCATACTTCCCCCACAATTTCAGTGATTTGCAAGGAGTTACTGACGAGATAGTATCCTTGGTTTCTAACATAGTAAGTGAATTATATTACTATTTTGTACCATACTTCTCCACAATTTCAGTCATTTACAAAGAGTTACTGACCAGATAGTATCCTTTTGTTTTTTTTCGCTAAAATTAAAATTTATTTCAATAAAATTGAATTTGATTTATTATATACCAAGAAAAGATAATACTTTAATATATTAGTTAATATTGTTTAATGTTTATGTTTCAATTTATGAGTTTATTTTTAAACAAAGTTATTGTCAATACAAAAGTTTTGCGTATATTGAATGTAACAATTTTTATGTTCCTACCAGTGAATGGTGGGCAGACGGGTGGGAAGGGACGACAACAAAAAAGTAGCCTTGGGGCGGTAAAAATACCTTACGACCGGCAAAATCGTAAATCCACCCATGAGTTTAGTAAACCTCTTTTGAAGTAAACATAATTCAGTATTCCTCGTGTTTAGAGTGGGTAAGGATTCCGTTAGATGGATGGACAGAGAGAGAGAAAGAGAGAGAGACAGACAGACAGACAGACAGACAGACAGACAGACAGATAGATAGATAGATAGATAGATAGATAGATAGATAGATAGATAGATAGATAGATAGATAGATAGACTTTTGTAATAATTTTATAACGTTCCTCTCTCTCTCTCTCTCTTTCTCTTTTTCTTACTAAATACAGACTATCAATCTAATTAGAAACGCAGATATATAATTTGTGGCAAGATTATTAAAAGAATAAAAGTATGTCGAGATAGACAGCTAAATTTTAAAAATAAGTCAGATACCAGCTCCTTACCCTCAGGCCTCAAAACAAAACAAGAACGAAGTAACCTGCAGACAACCAGGTTCAAACAGTGCGATTTTGTGCAGAGTGAAAATCACAGATAATGAAATTGCTTAGCAGAAGAATGGCTAATTTTGGCACGCATTGTTGCAGAACGAAATTTGATTCTGACCTCCTAACATTCAAAAAGTGCAGAGATGGGTGACCCACATTTTCTGACTTCGGGACTTGAGTGTATTTTGATTGTTTGAGAAGAAAGGAAAAGTGGGGGGGGAATGGAGAGAGAGAGTATTCAAAGCCATTTTGAAGAAAAAATTCCCTTCGCTCCCTCATTTATCATAGACGAGGTCAGCATAGGGAAAGAAAAATCCCCACCTGTTGCTAAATTGCGACTTTCTCTTTTTCCCTTTTCTACCCCTCTTCCCCACATTCAACAGTTATTCAATACGTATGTGTTAGATAAAACCTTAAGTTTCTGGGGGGCTCACGAAAATTGCAGTCTTACGTAGAAGGAATAAATATTTTAAAATTATTTTATTAGATATTTTTCAGCAAAGATTAGTTTTTCAACTGTAGTCGTCATAGCTTTTGCAAGTGAATATAATTTTATGTTTTTTTTATATAATGTAAAACCTCCCAACGGCTTAAGACTACCTATTTTTCAGTTCTTAACTAAATAAATGTTATTAATATTGTTTGTTGGGGCCTCAACGAAGTTTCGTAAATTTATTGCTCTCTAATAATCAATTATTAAATATTATGTATATTAAAACAATATACAGTCGGACCCGCTTATATCAAATACGGATACATTGAAGCATTAGTGCAAGCATAAAGTTCATAAGATGGGGGGGATTACAGAGTTATAAGCAGTGGCGTCTTAACGGGTGGGTCAATGGGGGCCGGGCCCCAAATTGGCAAAATTTGTGTGCGTGTGTGTTTATTATGTATTATATTTCTCTTATTGCAAAAATTTTGAAATTTAAAAGTTGGTGTTAAAAGGGCCCCAAAAATAATCAAACCTAGGGTCCCCAACTGCGTTAAACCACCCCTGGTTACAAGGAAGATTGCAGAACTGTAACTACATATATTTTCAATTATGTATGTGCAACGCATACAAACAATAATTGCGTCGTAATGGGGGGTTATGACTCCTACCGATCCCCCTTCCCGGCGTACACACCTGTGTCGAAGTTTCATATATTTCGAAGTTTTTCGTATCCCTTGAACTTCGTAAACTTCATCACTAGGTATACATCAACATAAGCGTGGATCGAATATTTCGATGTTCCTTTTAGCTTCGATAAGCGGGTATTCGATTGTGATTTCAATTCCAAATATTTAAAATTACAATTTTGTTCACTAAGGTTGAAGATTTTTAAATATCTGAACATTTCTATGAATTATGATAAGGCAATTAATTTTTAATTATCACTTGTCAATACGAATTTAATTGTTTCTGAACATAAAGTAGTAGAATTATAAATATATTTAAATAAACTTGTCCGTAAACTTATGTAAATTAATAAAAATTTATAAAAAGTTAATTTCATTTAATAATTTGAAGAAAATTTGTTACAATTATACAGAAACTCTATCTTTGATATAAACAGCCATCACTGAATTCAACAGTCTCTTTTGATTTAAATAACTTATTTGATTTAAGTAGCTCTCTTCGATTTAAATAATTAGACATTTAAGTTGTTCTTTTTAATTTAAATAATTCCCTTTATTTAAAAGCTTTCATTAATTTCAATGTCTATCTTTGATTTAAATGGCTCAGGCTCTCTCTTTAATTTAAATAGTTATTTCTCTTTGATTTAAATATATATCTCTCTCTCAGATGTAAAATAGTTACCTCTCTGATTTAAACAGCCATTTCTCTGTTCTCTTTTTGATTTAAACAGCCATTTCTCTGTTCTCTCTTTGATTTAAACAGCCATTTCTCTGTTCTCTCTTTGATTTAAACAGCCATTTCTCTGTTCTCTCCTTGATTTGGATAGAGGATACACATCCGATGAAAAACAATGAGTTAAAGAACACTGATTTATTTTGGTTTGTGGCCTAGCTATTTTTCGCCGTTTGGTTTTAAATACATGGTAGAGTATATTTAGGATTGATACATTGAACCACACGAGGCCATTGACGATTTAAATGGCTTTTTGCGACAGACATACCCAATCGCCTAAAGGTATTGTAACCACTTACAAAACTAAAAATGGTTCAACCATTTGCATCTACACACAAGTATCCACATTCAATAATAAGAAAAAATTCAATTTAACTTATTGTTGCATCAAAACGCCGAGAGTTTAACTACAAAATGCCGATAGTTTAACTACAAAATGCACAAAAGTTTGCTATCCTAGAAAAGTGCCCTTCTTGCTCCAATGGGTCCAAATTAGGGCAGTAGTAAAAAATATGGGAAAAAATTTTTTTTGTTATGATTTCTTAGGTATTTTCGGCTCTCCTAGTACAATAACACAAACTGTGTTATTATCTCCAACTTTCTAATAGCTAGTGGGCTAACTCCCCCATCCCCCATTTCGAAAATAAAAGGGGGAATGGGGGGAAGCGAGGAGAAGATAATTACGTAAGTTTGAAAACTATTCTTTTGGCGGTTCGACATGCAATCACTGCTTAGCACGGTTTCTCTCTCTCCCTCCCTTTCTTCTTCTTTTTATGAATTCACGCCAGTTTTTTTTCCTATGTGGAGTGAATGATTTTTTTTCACACACAAATCTCTGGAGTGTAGACAGGCGGGACTAAAAGGCGAACTCACCGTTTAGTAGTAGTAATAATAATAAATATAATAATTTTCAAAAAAAAAAAAATGTGTGAGAATGCTACGTCAACAAGAACCGTGCTCTGGAAATTTTGAAGTTCTTCATTTTTTTAGACAACATCCGTGTTAACAAGTGTTAGTTATCGATGGTCACGCTTTATTGAAAGCTCTACCTTTCTTAGGGATATTAAACTTTCCTTCTGTCCCTTCTTAATACTTTTGCTAATATTCTCAGCTTTTTTTAGTGAAATAGTATCTTAGCTGTTTAGAGAATGGCATCGTTGAGCAAAAAAACTTCAAGCAATAAGAACTGTGGCGGGAAAATGCTTTTAAACGAGAGAGGCACCAGGTGACTTACACTAATCGAAAACAGCAATAGAAGGGCAACTCCACCACAAATTGCAGCTCAATACAAAGCAGCAGTGGCGGCTTGTGTTTCCAGAAATAGGGTGGTGCATATATATTTTTGCCCTTAGAAATACATTTCGAGAGTGCTGTTTTCCTTTTCATCTTTTCTCTTGCGTTTGAGAGGAGGTCGGTGAGGAACTATTCAAGCATAAGGGGGCTTCAAGTATTACGTAAACACATTTCTTATCATTTTATAACCCCTCCTCCTTGTGAGAAAAAATAAGCAAATGCCCCCTTCCTTCCCCCCACCCTCATGCTAACTTAAGATTTCGGTTCTCTTCATTTTTTAGTGCGTATAAGTTTTTGAAATAAGAATGCAACGTGTGATGCAAATTATAATACTTATTTACATTTTTATTGTAATATTGAGCATTTATTTATAAGTTCGCTATAATATTAAATGCTTATTAATAAATAGAGAGTAATCACAACAAATTATCGCATTTAAAAAGTTTTAATACGCTGTTAATGATAGCCATATGTTACCATCATTAGAACTCGTACATCAGCTTATAACATCGTATTAAAACTTACGTTGTAAGCAAATATTCTATAATAAATAAGAAAAGTGGATTTAGAAAATATGTTTATTAAAAATAATACACTTATTGCAATTTAAAAATTGCAGGAAGGCAACTTGAAAGGAGCCCCAAACGGAAGAAAAGGTTGAGAGCTACTGATTTAAGGGGAGACAGAACCTTTAAATTTTCTAAAATTTTTTTTATTTCCGTATCCTAATCCTTGAAAATTTATGATTGTATTGCAAAAAACTGCATCAAAAAATTCCTACTAGTTTTCTCAGAATATGGAAAAACGTCACACCATATAATTTCACTTTGTAGCTGTTAAAGGGACTTTAAGGAGGCAACAAACATAATCGTACTCTCAAAAGTCCTATTGATAGATATTTTTAAAAGTTATTTTCTTTTTCCTCCGTAATTAAGATTCAATATTACCGAGAAGAAGGAGATAATAATTGCGAGTATGAGGTAGACAACTTTACTGCAAAAACGATCGACACTCTCGTCAAATCATCTACTTGCAAAGGGTGCTTGCAATAGGTTGGGGAATGGAAAGGCAAAAGCTATGTAGACTGGAGGAAGAAGCATAACGAAAATTGCTTGAAAAATCATGATGGATCAGAGGGGAAAATGGAGGTAGATGGAACGATTGAATTATTTCAACGTTCTGAACAACAGCATGGAATGTGTTATTTAAAATACATATAAGACGATGATTGCCGAACATTTTCTGGTATTAAAAGTTCTGAACCGTATGGCCAAGAACCCGCTATTAAAATTGAGTGCGTTGGATATATCGTGACTGTATTGTGTCTCAAGTTAAATTTGGTTGTGGAAGCATAATGGTTTGGGGCTGTTTATCATGGTTCGGGCTGAGCCCTCTGCTTCCTATGAAGGGAATTCTGAAGATGGAAGGCTATCTCGACATTTTAGGCAGTTCCATGTTGTCTACATTGTGACAACAGTTTGGAGTGGGTTCATTCTTGTTTCAACAAGATCGTGCTCCTATCCACACAGCACAGGCTGTACAGAGCTGGTTTGCTGACATGGATGTTGAGGAATTGGACTGGCCTGCTCAGAGCCCAGACCTAAATCCCATAGAACACCTATGGGATGAATTAGAACGTCGACTGTGAACTAAGCCAGAATGCCCCACATCAGTGAAAGAGCTGACTAATATTCTTTTGCAAGAATGGCATGCAATTCCCACTGAAAAATTCCAGAAACTAGTAGATAGCCTCCCAGATAGAGTGGTAGCCGTCATTGCAGCAAAATATGGCCCCACTTCATACTAATTTTTGACTTCTTGTTGGTTTGTTGTATTTTTATGGCGCAAGGACAACAATGGTCATTCTGCACCAAGCAAGGTTTTTGACTTCTGTAAAGGAGAAGCAAAACATGCAGGTGTACGGATACTTTTGATCCTTATTTGCATAAATCTGGAATATTTCATTTTCAGAACAGGGGTGTTTGGTAATTTGGAATATGACAATTTGTGGAAAAAACCCTTATCATCTAGCTACTTTCAGAGAATTAGAGAAATACGGCTCACTATATCGTCGATAACTTTCTGAATTTTCAAGATATCCCACTGGTATTTTTTTTAAGTTGCTCTATACTATTGACTACAAAATTATGAAAGAAAGTTATTCATATCTTTCGCGCATGCGCAGTAAAAAATTATTTTCTTCAAATGCTCATATCTCATCGTGTATTCAATATATTAATTTCTAATTTAAGTATAATATTTTTCTTGTACGTTGACAAATGTTCTGTAAGTTTCGTGAAATTTGACTGAAAATTGTGGATATTATAAACAAAAAAATTGTGACAAAATTTGAGTTTCCTAAAAGAAACGTTTCTATCTTCATGAATATACATGTTTGTTTTACGAAAATGCACACAGGCATTAAGCATAGCTGGTTAAATAATTTCCAGCTTTTTATGATACAGGGTGATCAAATATATTTTTTCACTTTGTCAATATGTGGGTGGTCCCCTAAATGCACAAGTCACCGAAACTTTATTGGAAAGTGTGCGTTCAAGTATGTTCTATATATCTCCAAAGTTAGAGGATAATTGGCCGAGTAGTTTTTTAGAAATTCGAAAAAAATTAAAAAATCCAAAGTGTCCGGATACTTTTGGGCATATAGTGTACATTTTACACGTTGCACGCAAGTTTTTTCCAAAGCCATTAAACATAATGTTCTGAAATTTGGAACAAAGATACATTTTACTGAGCTCTTTTAATTAAAAGCACAATTAATCTAAATTTTACATTATTTTGTTTATGTTGTTTACTTCAATACTGAAAATTTTGACGAAAATGGATTTTTTTACAAAAAAATTTATAAAAATAAATTATGACTTTTTAAAAATATTTTCTGCTTTCATATTAAAAATGCAAATGTTTGAAAAGTTATAATGATCAAATAGTTAATAAATATTAAGTTTCCTTCATGTTAGAGTGCGCGCAAGGAAACGTAAAATTTACAATGCTGCGAATGTTATATGGTGAACATTAACTTATTAATAAATTAATAACACATACACCTCCCCTTGCTTCACCCTATGTGTTACATAAGTATTTAACTGAAACTTAGAAAAAAAATTGTGATTCTACCTTTTATGGTTTTTATACAATGGGTTATTGAAAATAGATCTCCAAATACTGTGATTTTAGCATTTTAAAGGTCCTGTCTCCTCTCAAATAATCAAATATTTAATTATGATTATGTAAATTTTATATTTTACATCTTCTACTCGCAGTGTATCATACATCCAAGTATTGTAGTTATCCAAGTATTGTTATATACATCCAAGTATTGTTATATACATCCAAGTA
>QLNU02015003.1:158874071-158886225 GCA_006491805.2 Dysdera silvatica
GTATACACAAGTATACATGTTGTATACATCCAAGTATTGTTTGTATCTTATGTAAGCATGCTTAATACCACCTCCTAATTGTTAGAAAGGTAAGGAAATCTCAAACAGCCCTCTCCCCAAAAGGTGCTTGCATAATACCTGTACAGCCCTTAATTTATCATTATTAAAAGCAACCTAACATAGCAACAAGACATTGTCTGCGTAATTACAATTACGACAATCCAAAATTTCAAATTATTTAAAAATTAATATGATAGGAAAGAAAATGAATTGAATGGGAGGTCGAGATTGAGGGAATAGGTAAGCTTTGTATACCAAGAATTAGAACAGAAAAATAAAAAAAATAGTATGGAATATAGAGGTTGATAAGTATTTTACACTATTCATTATGAATTTTTAAAATACGCATTAATTTATAATTAAAGGCAACGTTAATTACGTTTAGTGATAAAATAAAAGAATAACGGATTAGTAAAACGTAATCTCAAACGCAATCATATTTCAGATTATGGTCATGATGGCACAAAAAACATATACCCTTATATTTAATGTATATCATGATTATATGATAATTAGTAATGAATAAATTATTAATGAACTATTCATGTGTTAAAATAATAATTATGATCATTATTCCACGTATTAATTAAGATTTTGTTGTTGAATTATTATTATTACGAAGTACTATATTTTTGAATAGGACATTTGTAATGTACATCAGCAAGAGCGAATACGGGGGAGGGTCACAGGGGTCATGACCCCCAAAATATATTTTTTCACTGTAAAAAATTCCAACTTTCATGATAAATGAAGGGTGTTATTCCAAGACCATGGCAAATTCTGTCCTTAACCCCCCCCTTCCCCCCGAAATGAAAGTCTGCGTCTGCCCCTGTACATCGATGCTTTAATAAAAAATATACTGTTAAATAAGGAATTAAATAAAAAAAAAAAGGTGAATGGCCATCAACCCATCCTTCGCTCGCATTTACTGCACTGTCATCTAGACAACAGGTGGTTGATGCTAAAAAATGTGACCTAATAAAACTATGTTATTGGCGATGTCATCCAAATTTTCCGCCGTATCTCGCCAATTGGCGGAATGATTGACCTTTTTCAAAACAGAATATTAAATAAAAATGCAAACTTTTGACCGAAATGTATTTTTTTATTACCATGTTTTGTCATACATAGTTTTGTGTTAATACGACCTTTTTTTGTAATAAAAAAACAAAAACTCATATCGAGTGGAACCTGTTTAGGCTGATTTAAAATAAAGTTGCTGTTGCGCCAGTTGTAGTAGCGTGAAAAAATGCCTTGACAATTTTACTGGCAACCTTATCAGTTGCCATTCCTGTTGTCATCTCTTCAAAAATGTATGTAAAATTGTGTTTTGCTAGTTTATGTTCTTTCGGCCATTTAATGCGTCTTCAAAGTTTTTTGAAGGGCTTTCCAAAGGAATCTGGCAGCGTTATTAGTATTATTATCGTTGGTGTGCCGCGACCCCTGGAGGCTATAATAATAAGTTTTGGAATTTTGATAGTAACAGGTGGCATGCGCGATTAGAATATACAGAACATTGAACCGGTGCATTCAAAAGAGTTCATGCAGTTCATGAACTCTATGTATGACTGGTTTGTCAAGTGGCTTATCTCATGTGACTTCAATTCACATGAATATGAAGTGAAATCGTAAATCAGGATTGACCAAAATTCAGCACGAGTGCCACATGTGCCACACGGACAGGTTTGTAGTTTTATTGCGCGTAATATCAAATGGTTCATACATCACGTTAAGTCGTCAATCCCACGAAGTAAATTTTCACAAATAAAGATTGATAGATAGCTTTCCATGCAAGCGATAACAAATTTTTACGAGGCGTTGTGAGGAAACAGCACATTTCAAGCCCGCTGCCCCATTCTCTGATATTTTAAACTCGGTAAATTAACCCATAGTGAAGTGGAGTTTTTATTTGCCTGACCCTGAAACTATTTTCAATACAACGTGTGCAGCACCGTAACCTGGATGGGGCTACAAGGGGCTGAGCCCCCCCTGGAAATGTAGTCAGCCCCCCTGAAAAATATTTTTTTCTCAAAATAAAATATTGCAGACTTTTATTTTAAATTTTTTGTTTTGTATTAAATTGTACATAACAATGGAAATTGTTCTTTGACGATAAAGATGTGTTCAAAATAGCTTTCTACGGTAGATCTGGGCAGTGTGGGCTTTGTCTTACCCCTTTAAAGTCTTTACCCTTTGTTGCCTAGATGGATTAACCTAGTTGACAAATCATAGATAACCATCATTTCATGTATAAAATAACTGTAAATCCGTCTAAATAAAGTTTAATTTGATTTGAGATCTTGTGTATGTAATTTTTTTTTTTTTTTTTATTTACACACGTTTAAGTTTTATATTCCTATAATAAACATAGGGGAAGTTATAGAGATGTATATCAAAATTTATTTGTTAATGCAAAACTTGCGTTAAGAAATTTATTCATTAACGTTAAATATATCAGTCCGCTTAGATATTTAGTATTATTAAATATATTAATAAAATACATCAAAACATTAACGAATTTTAAGCCCCTCTCTGTAGCTTTCTGAGCCACCCATGTAATTTCAGAGCCCCCCCGTAACAAACTCTAGCCCCGGGCCTTGAACGTTATAACCAGGCAACGTAGCGGTTTCAAAATATTTGTGGGAGGGAGGGGGGGTGCAGTGCGGATTTTTAAGTAGGCACACAAAGCACAGGCCTAGGGGCGGCACTTATTAAGGGGCAGAATCAAAGTGTTTAAACATAAAATCGTCCAAACTCGACATCGTTGAAAAAATAATGTTTCTTTTAATTTTTACCCTGTTTCCCCAATAGCGATGACATATAGGCGACTACTTTAACTTGCCTGCAAATACAAACTACAGAATCGAAAGACAAAGGGCCCTGAAAATTTTGGGCCCTGGTCATTTGCCCAGCCTGCCTATTTATAAATCGAGGCTTAACACGTTTGTTATATATACTAATAGTAGAAGAATGAATAATGAAAAATTTGAACTGATAACGAAAAAATTCATGCAAGGATGCGTACGTGCATTTTTCCAAAATACGCGAAATACGCGCAAAAACATGAGATGTTCCAGGATTCCAAACTAAAATTATTGTGGATTCAAAAAGTGTCTCAAATCCACGAAGTCGGAGACTATGGTAGCAATAATTTCGAGTTGTATCTTATTAGTTTGAATAATTATATGAAAAATCTCCTTTACATATCAAATGTTAAGAGTATGATATGCGTTTTTTTTAAACAAATATTCCTTTCTTTGTAAAGGAGGGAGGGGGCGGCAGTACAGGCTGTGCCTAAGGGCGGCAATTTTATAAATCCGCCACGGGGGGGGGGGGGTGAAGCATATTTACATACATTTATATATATAACGACGTATGTAAATTTTCAATTTATTTTAAATTGTTGTCGCGGGGGAGCTTGGACCCCCATAGGCCCATATAACTCCATGTCTTTGCATGCAACATCGCTTGCGATTTTTTCTAAGCAACGTCATATATTATGCAACGTTAATCAACAACTTGACCTTTCATTATTCAAAAATGTTTGTATTGTGGCGTTGTTAGATGCTTTTTTTATTTTTTACTTCATTCATAAACAAACACTTTCTCTCTCTTATACAAGCACACACATACACACCTTGGTTTCGAATAGCATTCATAAGCTTACAAATAGAAGTACAAACATTTTTCAAGGACCTAAATGTATAATCCGAATTCTGTTTACAAAACCAACCCACGAAACATAAAATGTATGACAACGATATGTCATGATTATGCAGGAATGTGGTCCCACCTTAGATAATCCCCAAACTTGCCACCAGAAATAGCTGACGTCCATTGTCAAAAGTAGTGGAAGGTTTAAAAAAATAATGTTAACAACATCAGGAAAAAAAAATTATCGGGGAGGAGGTTTATTTTTTCTCCTAAAAGCTGATCCAAGTCTTTCTTGTCTTTGAAAACTCGGAAAATATAATTCGAAACCGATGCTGGTCAAATCCTTGAACTATAATCGGATCACACTTTCCTCTCTCCTATCTTTATTTTTAGTTTGAATATAAATTAACTGTAGTTTAATATAGTTTGAAATTGAACTGAATATAATTTGAAATTGAATTGGATAAAGATTTGAAATTGAATTGAATATATTTTGAAATTGAACTGAATATAATTTGAAATTGGATATATTTTGAAATTCAATTGAATATATTTTGAAACAAAACTGAATATATTTTGAAACAAAACTGAATATATTTTGAAATTGAACTGAATATAATTTGAAATTGAACTGAATATAATTTGAAATTGAACTGACTATAATTTGAAATTGAACTGAATATAATTTGAAATTGAACTGAATATATTTGAAATTCAATTGAATATATTTGAAATTGAACTGAATATAATTTGAAATTGAATTTAATATATTTTGAAATTCAATTGAATATATTTTGAAACAAAACTGAATATATTTTGAAAATGAACTGAATATATTTTGAAATTGAATTAAACATATTTTGAAATTGAATTGAATATATTTTGAAACTGAACTGAATATATTTTGAAATGAATATGCATTTTGAAAATGGATTAAATTCAGTTTGAAGATTAGTAGAACATACATATATTTTTTTATTTATATGTCAAAGGCTACGCAGATTAAATTAAACACAATTTTTATCAAATTTTTTTGGCGTAGTGATACCAGCGCCGATGTTATGGCATGGTTAGATGGTGAAACGTTCGTAAAGAAAAGAAATGTTTTTTACATTCGGTGGAGCCTAAAGACATGATTCAGGCCCCACCGAACGCAAAAAAAAAAAAAAAATCTTTCGAACGTTTATCACCATCTAACCACGCCGTAACGTCGGTGCTGGTATTACTACGCCTAAAGAACGTTGATAAAAATTGTTGTTTAATTGTAGAACATAGTTTGAAAATCAATTAAATATAAATTCATGTTTTCTCCATGGCCTTTAATTAAATTATTTGAATTTTGAGCCAATATCGATATGTTAGGGCAAAGTAGAGATAGTTGATACTCACGTGGCAGAAGGTATTCGAATTGCAAGTAAAGATCTTTAGTCTCGACCGTTATCTATAATTATTATAGTGTGTAATTAAAAACAATCTTCGAACACTTTATAAATAATAAATTAATAAATGCATTAGGCACAGTTGTAAAAATTTAACTTAGCTTTAAATATTTTTCGATATCTTTCAGTCATCTTCGGGGAAACGCTTATAACAGTAAGCAGAGGCGAAATTACGAATTTAACGCTTTAAGCTGACACATTTTGCCGCCAAATGTCGCCAAACATAACTATAAAAGCATAACAGAGATTTTGGCACTTTCGTCAAATCCTTGATTTGACGCCCTTGGCTTTTATTTCAAATTCGCCTTATCACAAGTGTTCACGCATTTGGCGCCTTTTGAACTTCTCTCAAGACGGCGCCCGCGACAGCTCTCCTTTTATCAATGCCCAGTTATGCTTCTGATCATAACAAATCAGAATCAGTAATTCAGTTGGTCACCAAAAAATTGCCGCCATGACAAACTTCTTGTTGAAAATCCGCCGTCGTCAAAAAATTTGCTGCTATAGGCTTTAGCCTATAGTTCGTTAGCGAAGAATTGGCGTCCAGGTCCCGTTAGTTGAAGTAGCAGACGGTTTGTTCCATTGAAGTAGAGGGAAGGGTGTCTTGACGTAATTGGTTTTTCGTGCGCAAAAAAACAGTTATGTAAGATGCCCTTCCCTCTACTGCAATGGAACAACCCGTCTGTTCTTCAGCTGAAACCTGGACGCCAATTTTTCGCGAACGGACTATACTTAGCCTAATAGTAACTCCGCCACCGATAGTAAGGTCAAAGGCTCAGTTTCAATCTAAGAACAGTTAAAATAGAATAAAAAACGTTCAATTGTAACTAGAGGCATCAAATACTGAACGCATCAACATGCAATTTCCCACATCAACGTACGGATGGATGGATGGATGGATGGATGGATGGATGGACGGACGGATGATAAATTACATGATGTAATGCATACTTTTCATGCCACTGACTGAATATTTACAAAGAATATAAAAAAATGCGGGTTACTTATTAAAATAGTCGTACATGGAGCGAGCCAAATACCTTTATTTGCAGTCTTCAAAACGTACTTTTTTTTTCCCTAGCTGCCCGTCCCATAACTCCCAAAACGCTGGCCTGTCAAGCTGCGTAGGCATAAAAAAAAAAGGCCGTGTTTGCTTTCTGCGGAAGAATCCGGGTGCAATTTATCGTGAAACTCGCCTAGGTAGACTGTCACAGACTCAACAATGAATTTCTGGACTTACTTGTAGTTCATAGAGATGGGAGTAACGCCTATTGTCCACAGTTTGTTTGAGCTTTCAAAGAGAAGACTAACAAATATAATTTCTTTACAAAGCTTTTATTTTTTAGCCATGATTCACTTTGTAAAAGCGTATTTATTTCATTGGTGATTGTGGTTGGCTCTTTGTTCTAGCCACGCCCATATTTCTGAAGAGCGTTTTATCTAAATCGCAACTAAAGTTTACCATCCATAAAAGATTATCAAAACTCATAGTTTTACGTGAAGTCAAGTCAAGACTGCTAGAGACAAAAAATGGCTGACAGCATGGAAAAGTAAAGACCCTCAAAAAATGTAAAAGAAGTTAATCAAAACAAGCGGATGAGTGAGAATTAGAACAAACAATGGATATACTATCTAAATGGTGATCTGAGCTTGTGACAGAAGATAAAGAAAAAGGATTGAAATGTATTATAATCACTGCTCCACATAATTATAGGTCCACCTTATTTTTCCTTAATAATTAAGTTTGGGTACATTGTTTATAAAAATTGGTATTGTATATCCTTACAAAAACAAGAAAAAACGTGTAAGTCAAGAGGAAAAATTGTTATTAGTAAAATTGGGAAATGAAATGAAAAATAAACATGCGGTCTTACATATAAATGTAGGTCCGTTTCAGAATAAAATATTCAGACAGGAAATAGTTAATGGAAAAATTAAATTAATACTTAATTAGACATCTGTTTTTCTGAATAAGGTCAAAAATTTTATTTTTCATGCTTGTTGCAAGGTTTTTGAGGGTATTAGGCTTCAAATTTTCCCATGCTGCAAGAATCGCCAATTGTAAATTTTCAGTGGTATCGTAATTTAAATTATCTGCAGAAATTTGCGGAACAAGGATCCCCCAAACGTTTTCTATAGGAGACGGCCCGAAGAGTATGCCGACCAATCAATTACTTCCACGTTATGGCTATGTAACCACTGCTTTGTGCTGATGCTGACATGAATAGACCCGTTGTCGTGATGGTAAGTGAGAGGAATGCAGCACAACTTTTTCAAATAAGGCAAAAGATCTCTGTTAAAAACATATTGATATTCATCGCTATATATTCTTGATGATGTTAAAGCTAAAGAAAGATTTCCATGGACACTGAAAGCATACCAAACCATACAACTGCCGCCTCCAAAATTCCTCATTGAAAAGTATTTCAGCTCTTTTCTTAGATCATGCCAATAGGAGATAAAGACGTCTGGACCATCTAGTGAGAATTTTTTTCATCACTTAACACAACCTAAGACAAAAAGGTTTAACATGTAAAGGCAAGGACGGGAGAAAACAAGGTTGAATAATTCTTTATAAAACATCTAGGAAACTCACTTTGCTCCAATGTTTGTCCATGCAAACTCCAATCTCCTAGTTTTATGAATGGGTTTTAGAAGAAATGCTGTCTTCAGCTTTGCACGTACAATGTGCAGGCTCGACTTCAGAAAACGCCTGATTGTTTTCGAGGAGACATTAAGGTTGCATCTTCTCCCCATGTCACCATTGAATTTGGTTTGGCCTCTCTTATAATTACCCTGTTTATACTTCGAAGAAAGTTTCGGAGGACCTCCTCAACGATTTACTTTCCCGTAGGTATCCATATTTCGTAAAAAATTTCCAACTACATTAAGAGATTTGCAAATATCCCTTGAAATTTCACGGACACCTTTTCCGGACTTATGATACACTACAATCATGCCTTTCTTGCATTCAGATAACTGCTTATCACGTTGCATGACTGAAAATTGACAATTAATTGACGTTCAACTAAATCGAATGCTATTATAGTGTGAGAATCAAAGTGGTCCTATATATATATATATGAGGAGCCCCGGATGCGCAGAGTTCAACTTGATGTAACGCGCATGACGTTAAACAGACTTATTTGCATCATTACAGGGTTCTTTAGATCAGTCGTTACCGATCTGCAAATAAGTATACTGAACTACTCCTTAAAGTCAAGACATAACATCTATTTATGGTGAACCTATAATTAGGTGGAGTAGTGTATTCATGTAGAAAGAATGTCAGAATCTAAAATAATGAAGAAAATCACGAGAACCAACCCGGAAGTGTATAAAGAAAAAATTGGGAAGCTTCAGGAAAAGATAGCTGTAAGAAGTAGAGGAAAACCACCGAAAAATAGGAGTTAGTGTTTAGAACATTAATGTTTAGAATAGAAGAATACTGGCAAGATAAGGCATCCCTACATAGGGATAGAGTTACCTGGTACCGTGGAGCGCGAGCTCCACCCTTCCCCAATAATTTTGGGGACTCTGTGTTGCTGAATTCACGTGTCTTCAGCAAAAGGAATAATTCAGAGCTCCTTCACATATTTTACGTTTTAAAAAAGCCTTTTTTTTGCTTTCCAACTTCTAATGCTACTGTAAGGATGGAATCTTATATTTCCCTCCTGTTAAACTGCACCATAATCGTGTGCTAAACAGAGATAATAATTTTTATATCTTTCTATACACATACAGGTTCATATAATCCATCCATCCATCCATCCATCCATCCATCCATCAGGACAATACCTTTCTTCTTTTTTCTAGGTATTTATATCACCTGCAGAAGATATTTCAAAATAAAATGATATATAATAAGTAAGAAATTTGAAGTTGGCAACCTTCCACAACGAAGGCCTAGTAGAATTTAAGCTCACCCTATCTGACGTCACTAGCTAGAAAGTTCCGTGCGTTGTGAATAGCTTATCATTCAAACTGACTTTCACTATTAATATTGTCCTTTGTATGTAAATGACTGTATCCCTTTGTTTAAAAACAAGTATGACAATTATCTTAAATATATATGTTAATACAATCGAATGTGCTTTTCTTTTTAGGTTCTTTTCAGCTTGATAACATCCGGTTTGGTGAAAAGTATCCCCAAACTTGCACCACTCACGATATGTTAAGGCATCTAATGATGACCACCAGCGCCTTCTATCACCAGCAAACGAAAGACGCGTCTTCAACAACAAAAAATGATTCAGCCATTTACGATAATCAAACAAAGAAATTGTCCCTATAATTTGTAAGCACCAATAATTAATAAGTTATGTTAACGTTCAAAATAAAACTATAATTAATGTTATATGCTAAAATTTGTTAATAATACATCAATTTATTTTATTTTTTATTTCAGAGCCAAAATGTTTATGCACGTCAGGCAATTCAAATACTGTATATATTGAAATCAATGGTTAACAACTCCTTTTCAATGGACACCATAAGAAGCAAGATACTAAGTTGAGAACCATGTATATTAATATATTATATATAAACTCATATATCTGTGATCACAGAGAATAAGTTGTTAAGTATAAAATCGAAGTTTTTCTGGACAGCACTTTCGATTTTTGATTTTTTCCTGTATATACATTTTTTGAAAAAAAAAAACTAAATTTGGTTGACATCAACAACGTAACTCGAAGTAGAAAGCTTGAGAGATGAAGGCCTTGAGAGATTAAAGCAGAAGACTTGGGAGATAAACACAGTGCACTTAACTCATTTCGCCATTTTTCGACTTAACTTTCTCCCTGTGACCACAGATAATTGTATGTGTGAGCAAGAATCCAAATACATCTGATCAAACTAAATAAACGCAACAAGCTTATTAACCTTTCAAATTTCAAGAAGCAAATCAAATGCTTCTTCTCCTCCTTCTAGAAAACGAGATATCTGTATATTATATAAAATACATATAGGGATATACATTTATATTACCATTAATTTACGTTTATCTTTTATTTTCATGATCGTTGTAATATCTAAAATTTCATATCGACACACCATCATCATATGATATCGATATGATATATATACCTTTAGCTATAGATATATTATGTACCATTTGTTATAGGTATGATATGTCTTGTTGTAGGTTTATTTTATATGACTCTATATATAGTATATATTGTATACCCTTTTTTTCATCGGTATAATATACAAGATGTCCTAAAAGTTTCTTTAGACTTAAAAAAAAGGTTATTAATAGATACGAACTCACACTCTTTATGGTAGTGAGAAACGAAGGGTTCGTCGTTTTGGTTTAGGTGGCGCGGCTACTCTATTTGCCCTGTCATTGTCATTTCAAAATGGAGTCGCCGCAGGTAATCAGCTGTTGCGTGATTTATAGAAACGAAATCCGCATCACATTTTTTTAGAAGACAAACGTACAAAGGCCACCCTCAAGCAGTAGCGTAGCGATTAAAAAATATGGGGATGGGGCTCAAGTGGTATTATAAGAAGTTTAAGTGATTTTAAAGAAGATCATGTGATGACATATGAGAAAATGATGTATTTTGATAGCCAATGAGAACTTGAGCCCCCCCACCTTCATACGCCACTGCCTTCAAGATCAGCAATTTATTCATAGTAGAAGACATTCATGGAGATAATTGGCTTACACAGGGGGTATTGATGGGGGTTATAACCCCCTTGTGATGAAATTTTGTATACATACATATGAATATATGGAGTTGCACCTCTGTAACACTCTCATTGCACCTTCCCGCTTATGAACTTTCCGCATACGCTTATGATGGAGATGGGTCATGTTCACCTAAGACAAGCAATTCCTAGTCGATTAGACACAAGTTCGGAAGCCGCTGGAGGGATCCATGATTCCTTACAGCGTTCAAATGATTAATAATTATTAAAAAAATATACATGATTTTCGATGGTGAATCTCACAATTAAGTTCTTATCCGTTACTCTTATTTCTATATATATTGTCATTGATATTATTTTTTAAAAGTGTACAGAAAGGTTTCAGACACATTTTGTATATTCTATTTTCTTTATATGCCTTTTGGACATCGATACGGCATATAATTCTTAATGCCGATATGACATCTTCGAATTTTCAATAATCAGCATGATCTGAATTAAAAATATGCTTTTTTTTAAAATCATAATTAGTGATGAAATAACATAATCAGTACAAAAATTAGCAGTTCGGTCGCTAACAGTAAAATTGCTCTATTCATCATAAAGCAAAAACGTTAACTATCGGTTCTCGTTTTAAAAAATTGCTCAACAACCGGTTCGCACCAACCAGATCCATTCCCTCCCCAACTACCGAACATGACACTTCAAATGCAGTTTTGAGAAATTTGTACATACAGTAAGACCTATTGAAATTTTCAAATATTTTTTTCATATCTATTGTTAAAAGACGTGAAATTTCATCCTTAAAAAAAAAAAAAAACTAAACATATTTCACATTATTAACGTATTAGTTCTTTTCAGTAGAGTAGCAGTTATCGCAATCAATTTTGATTAAGCCTTTTCAATAATCGATATTTCATATAATAGAACATTTTAACCATCGAACTGTTAACACTAGGTTTATGGGACGCGATAAAATGACGTATTTCGAATTTCTGTAGGAAAATTACAAAAATTATTTGCATTTTTTTAACCCTGGTGCTGACTTTTATCCATTTAACGAGGGAAATATATATCGAAGTTTATTTTATTTTTCAAGAGTTTTGTAATTTTGAAATTCTCTATGTGGAATACCTATTTCTACGGTATGCGTCAATTTGACACGATCATAATGTAGGCAAAATGTTAGTATATTGGTTTCATACATGCAAGCATTACGGCAGTAATGTAATAAATATGAACATGTAATAATGTAATGTAGTAAATATGAACGTGATAAAAAATGTAGTTCTTCAAGAATATAATCGTCAAATGTAAACATATGCAATGCAGATGTGATATCGATT
>QLNU02015003.1:158886325-158897528 GCA_006491805.2 Dysdera silvatica
AAGAAAGAGTTTTCGTCCGTCCTGACATTCAAAAACTCATAACAGGCAAAATCTTTAAAACCAAAATGGAAAACATTGAGAGGTCAGCTTGAAAATCCTTTAAAGAAGTTGTAAAGAAGTTTCTTGGCAAGCAGAAAGACCCTGACTTCAAGAACGTCGTAGGAAACATGCTGGAGAACTTCACTGCCTTAGGCTGCTCAATGAGCTAGAAGATCTACATTTTAACTGCCATCTAAGCTATTTCCCAGAAAATCTAGGCTGTGTAAGTGAAAAGCAAGGAGAAAGATTTCACCAGGAAACCATTTCGCAGGTTTGTGTTCTACATAGCGAAAGGAATTTCGCCATTTTTCATCTAATTATAATTTTAATACAAACTACAAAATGAGACGTGCAGAGAGTTACTCATAAGATTCAATTTTCAAAAAAAAGTGAGGAGATATAGACTCCATAATTTACTCACTTTTACTTCTCCTGTCTCAAAAAAAAAAAATAAATAAATAAATAAACAAAAAATAATAAAGTTGCCAATCTGCCAAGGGGTCAGCAAGAATCTCAAATGAATCAACTTCTAAAAGTGAGTCAGAATGAGTTAACTCCTCAAAAAAAGTCAGATTGCCCATCTGTAACCGATATAAACATTTCTTCAACACGACAATGCACCAGCTCACTCTCTACAACACTTCCTAGTCAAACGTCAAATTTCCATGCCTGATATGCTCCGTACTTGCAAAATCATACCGCCTGTGATATTTTTTTCCATTTTCAAAATTTAAATTTACATTAAAAGCAAGAGATTTAGAGATGCGAAAAGCATTAGGTAAAATGTTATACAGCAGCTAAATACAATCAACAAATGCCAATGCTCTAAGTGGTGTTAATGAGATTGAATCTATAAATTTCGTCGCATTTTTATAACATTTTTCTGCCAAATTTCATAACCATGCAAAAGTTTTCAAAGCTGGTTTATTCCTTTATTGAATTAAATATTTAGCCTTTTTATTTGTTCTGCTAGTCTTTATGTACCATAATCATAGTGGTATATTGCAAATTTTTTCAGAAGCGCAATTTTGTCCTCTTTTTCCTCTTTTTTTTGTCCTTTTTTTTATTTCTTACGTTTAATTGCGCAATTTACTTTAGATTTAAAATATTTACAACTTTATAACTAACATTACCGTTTGATATTTATATTTATTCGCAACAATTACACCTTTAAGTAAAATACATAATCAAGATTATTTCAACCCTCTTTTAACCAATAACAATAATAATTCTAAGACTTTAATACAATTTAAATTATCCTTCCAATTTTTAAATTAAAAAATTTCCAAATTTTATAAATTAAAAAATCAAATTATCCTTTCTTAACCCTTTTCTAATTTTTTTTGCTTTTGTTATTAATAATTTTCCCTTATAACATTTATGCGAAATGTTCATCACTAACACAAATATAGGGTTGAAACTAATTAACATTGTTTTCTTAAGTTTTTTATAGTAATAGGTGGAATTATTAATTCATATTTTTAAATGAAAAATCGCTTAGTAAAATATTCATTGAAATTGAAAAAGATAGTGTCGCATTCGGAAACAATTTTATCATTCCCAACAACTTCTTCAAAACAAATTAAACTTCTAGGTTTTAAAATGGCTATAAAAAAAAAAAAGGATGGTCGTTTAGAACAGGTGGCCGAAGAAAGAGGTATTGACACAGTACAAGTCTGTGTGGAGTAAGAATCCAATGTGTATACACAGAATGTAATTACATACCGAATCCGACGCATCACCGGCATTGGGTTGCGTGATGGCCTTTTCCATGACGTCTACCCTGAACGTTTTCTACGTTAAAAAAATAATTATTAAAAAAAAAAACTAAAAACTGCGGAAAAAGTTCAGAGAAGAAGAAAACTCCGGAAAGGGTTGAGACTGAAGAACGAGACGGCTCTTTTGCTTCCGGGTTTCGCCATCTGTTGACCAGGCGGCAGGTGGCTGAACTATTTAATTTCTCATTTATTTACTTACTTAATATAACCAGATTTGAGGGACTGATATTTCGCAAAGAACTATTTGTGGAATCGTTTCTGCATAATCAACCGTCGCTTTAATTTTGATGCGCAGAATGTCAAATGAACGAACGTAATTGGACCTCTTATTGACTATCCACTCCTGCTGCATATTTTGCAACCATCTCCTTGGAATACAGAGTGGCATTTGCGCCTGTCTTTCCCCTCTTTTCGTCTGCTCAATCAACAACAAAAAATAAAGGAATATCTTTTTAAGCTATACTATTTCTCTCATTTCATCGACCGTTATCTATTAATGAGAACACAAACGTTATTTTCAAATTAGTTGTTATTTTGTGTATGTTGAGTCGTCTCTGTCTCACTTCGTCCTAAGAAGTGTGAATCACGCTTTTTTTATAGTGGAATTTAAAAAATAAATAAATAAATAAAAATAAATACATTGGTTAAAACCGAAATTTTAATTTATGTGAATATGAAATATTAATTTATTTGATTGTAAAATTTTAATTTATTTGATTGTAAAATTTTAATTTATTTGATTGTAAAAATTTTAATTTATTTGAATGTAAAATTTTAATTTATTTGAATGTAACATTTTAATTTATTTGAATGTAAAATTATAATTTGCCTGAATGTGATAAAATGATTGAGAAGGCAACAAATTAACACAGTTGAATAATAAATTTAATCGTTCACAGCTGTTTCAATAGCCCTGGACTATTTTCGTCAGAACGGTAACTGATGCAACACACCGCGTAATACAACCCGTGTTACAAACGGCGGTTACAGATATGAGAGGTAAAAATAAATTAAACACGTGAGTTTAGAGGAAACGTCTCTGATAGTGAAACGTGAGTTTAAGGAAACGTCTCTGGTTCTATAAAATTGTTGCCTTCTCAGTCATGTTATTAATGCGCAGTGTTGTCATCAAATTATATCAAGTTGAATGTGATATTTAAATTTATTTGAATGTGAAAGTTTAATTTAATGATAACATACACATGGAGTTAAATGAATTATAATTATATTTATATTATAAATCTACGCATAATTACGTGTTTGTTCCCCCGGCTGCCTCTGCAAAATTCCATAAATTCGTAACTGTATTTCACAAAAAAAAAAAGTCAAAATTCTATAAAATAACAGATTTACTGCTATAAGATTAGTTTAACTCTTTATTTTTATACAATAGCTTTACAAGTACTTTCACAATCACTCTTCAATTTTTTTTTACAACCATAAATAGCAGTCCAGAAGATTCATTGAAAAACTTTCCTCATTTTTTTCCAGAATTCCGTAAATATTTACCCAAGGCTGTGGCCAGAATTTAATTTCGGGGGAAGGTTCAAAATTTTTTACAGCATGTATTGATACAATCACAGCATGCAAGGCCGTGCCCAAGTCCGATTGAAACTTCAGTTTCGGAGGGGGACCGGTCCCTAAGACCCCCCCCTCTGGATATGGGCATGGATTTACTTAATTCTTTCATAAGACTGCCAAAGTTCGTAGAAGCGACTTACTTTTTTTTGGCTAGCCAATTTTCTTTTCCTTGAAAACATGTGGCATATGGTAATGTGGAGGAAAGAGTTGACGCGGTTAATGAGTTCCAAGTAGAGAACTCCAGCCTCTCCTAATTCTTAATGGAGCTTTATTTCCGGACAAAGATCGCGAGGCCATGGCGTTAGACACCTGTCATCTTTAGCCCCTCATTATTCTTGCTCGTAGGGCCTGCCCTTCCGCGCTCATTGTGGTGTCATGTCCATGGATTGGTAGCCCTGTTAACGATAACAGCGTCAAGGCCAGAAAGACCTTTAAAAACAAATTAGGAAAATCTTAAGTTGACTTTTTCTATAAACAAGCTGTTATTAGAGATAGCTATTAACGTTAGATTATACGCCTGAGTCCATCCAGCGTATAAAGACCACACCAACTTCGCCTTATATCAAATATACAAAACATGACATTATTACAGACATTATGAATACTTCGGAAAATACATTTTATTTTTTTAATCAATCAATCAGTTTATTCCAGCAACGGGATATATATATATATATGTATATGACAGATATTTTGTGAACATTATCTCCATCAATTCCTTTTGCTAATTTTACAATTTTTAATTTACAATATATATTTCGACGTGAATCCTTAAAGAAAAAAAAAATGTTTATAAAAAATGATGATGTTTTCATATTTTTACTTCCGATAGACTCCAACTGTCTAAAATTTTGATAAACAGATAATTTCACAAAAATTATCCAGGTGTGTATCGCAATTTTCTCAAATGAGGCCCATGAAAATCCCAAAAAATAATAATACTTCTTATTCATTAATTTGTAAAAACGACGCTCAGTCTGTTTTTTAAATTATTACAATGGTTTTCACGTCCTTCTGCCAAAGATATACAACTGAACTCTAAAATAAACGCAATTCGTAAATATGAAATCTACCTTTTTTCTTGTCAACATCACCGCATTCTGGAAGAGAATCTCGTAACAAGCTAGGGCTTTATATTCTCTTCCATTTCTAACCCAAAGTTTAAGATAATTTAATATAGATCTTCTCTTACATTCCTATAACTTTTATACTTCTCAAGTTATGTATCAGTAAATATTGTATATCGGCCTGAATAAATTATTTTTTCCCCGCGGCTGTGGCAGTGAGGAAAAATATGGTTATTTCTACCATCTGACTAGTTCTGAATGCCAATCAATTTGTACTTCCATTCACCGCTCATCTTTCCATTATATCTATTCATATTTATCTGAATAACTTTCTAACAACTATGCAAACGGTAAAAAACGAATGTAATTTGTAAAGTATGTGACTAAAAACAATATGTAATTATTTTTTTTAAAAAAACATGAAATTAGGGTTTTTTTTTAAAAAAACATGAAATGAAACACTCGATGCCAAGGGAACTGCTAATTTGTTCCATAACTCTGCTCCAACTACGTTCATGTTTCTTGTCAAATAATTAGTTATCACAATTTTTTTTTGTTAATTTATTTTTATTTCTAATATTGTATCGAAGTGAGTGATAATTTAAAGTCATTAAGTCATTTTTTACATCATTTTTCATTCTGTCGTGAAAGAGGAGCAAAATTTTGAACTTATATTGTTAAATAATATGTTGAAATGTACATCATGGTCCAAGTCCTGTTTTGCCTTTGATGTTCTGGATAATTTAATAAATCTCATTTGAATTTTTTTCAATTTTTGGCAGGTTTCCTGCTAGGATCATTCCCCGTACTGCACTACAATAGTTCAAATGCGAGTGTACGAGGGTATAGTATATACAAATTAATACTTTAATTGGGATTAGAAAAGATAATCTGTGAATTATATCCAAATTTTTAATTATTTTGTTACGAATTATTTTTATCTGTTCATTCCATGAATGATTATATTGCATAATCTCCCCCAAGGAATTTATATTTATCTATTTATTTATTATCTCATTTTTATTTATTATCCCATTTCTATTTATTATCCCATTTTTATTTATTACCCCATTTTTTTATTATCTCATTTTATTTTATTATTATCTTATTTTTATTTATCTAGTCCTATGTTTTCTATTTGTTTTATGCTTTACTGTGCAAGACCGGAAAGGTCACGCGGCGCGGGACCTGGAAATTCTGAAAGATCGAACCTCTTAAAACCTAGGGAACCAATCCTCAGACTACAGTGAGCAGTTAGTCGGTAAGAATTATTTTTCTAGCATCGTTGGGAGTCGAACCCGGGTTAACGAATTGGTAAGCGAACGCATTTCCACTGCACAGTCCCGGGAAATGCATAATCTAAATACTGTTCGTTCACGAAAAGAAGTCCGATGGAATAGTTAGAAATAACGGGAGGTGACGTCACAAACGGCCTATCCCATTACAGCAGAGGAGGACTCCAATTTCAGAACTTGATTTTGGCGCCGACAAACGTTCACCAAAAGCCAGTTCTGAAATTGTAGTCCTCCTCTGCTCTAATGAACTAGCCCGTTTGTGACGTCACCTCCCGTTATTTCTAACTGTTCTATTGAACTTCTTTTCGTGAACGAACAGTACATAATCCGGTCCCCACGATTTATCCGAGCGAATTAATATAAGGGATTGCAATGAAACTCGGAAACAGATAATTTGCAAATAGCTCTGTTTAAACCAGGGGTGAAAAACCCGAGTCCTTTGGAGCCCTTAAGAGCGGTCTTCAAAGCCCTTAAGGGTGGCCTTTCGGATGATTCCAAATTTTGCAAACCAAATCCTTTTATTTTTATTAATATAATTTTGTTCATCTTATTTTTTATTTATTTACTTTATTTTTATTATTATCTTAAATGAACGTATTTAAAATACAAAAGATAGAAGTATTAATGAAATAATTCTGTCAAACTGACCGCCACAATTAAACATTGGTAAACCAGAAGGGCTATTTTTATATGCCCAATATCTACCATTTATATCGGTCTCCCTCTTAAGGTCAGAGTACATTAGAAAGTGAACATGAACGTTTTTACTGAAAGCACTGAGCGAGTATCTACTAAAATAATAAGTACAGTTATCCATTTCGGTTAAACGGAGTTCGAATAATCGGGGTTCTGCTATATATCTAATCAGTGGTGTAGAGGGGGGGGCTCAAGTCAGTGGCGGCTCGTGACTTCAAGAACGGGTGAAGCGGCAAGCCCTTCCTCCACCCCAAAAGAAACCGGAAAAGTGGCCAATAAATTTCCGTTTTCTAGCAAAATAATTGTATTTATTATGATATATAATTTAAAAATATGGATGTATTTAAATAATTCAATTATTTACGCATAATAGACCTTTCAATACAAAAATTGCGCATGCACTAGTAATTGTATGAAATTTAAATATTATCAAAATATATAAAATTATTCATTATATTATAGCGAAGCTTTGTTCACCAATATGTGGTATTTCTTATCTGACTCCAGCTCCACTGTATCTCGCTCTAACTTGATTGCGTAATCGATAAAACCTGTTGAATTCGGTATTTATATTAGTCCCGAAATGACTGATCCAGTTGTTGAAAACAATAACAGTTTATTGCGCCATTTAAACATAACGTAAGTAAAACTGGTTAGTAAACGCAATATAAATTCTAACACAACGATAACAAATGACGACTCCAACCTCGACATGCAGAGGGCTAGCGTACAGCTAGTTAAAAGAGAGGGAGAGCGTATGCATAACCGTACCTTATATCTAGAAGGTGACGCCACGACGACGATACATCTGCGTAACTTATGCTAATCAGTATGCAACAATATACATAAAATTATTAAAATATGTCAAGAATAAAAACGTTTTAATTTAAAATTTCAATAATCTGTCATGCATAATATTCCAAATATTCACAATATATATATATATACCGGACCTGATATGGTACTGCATGGTGTACAAACAGAGATAATATGTGGAGGCAACAAGCAAATAAAAATATGCAATATATGCTTACCCAGTCTTTATTTTTTGAATATAAGTTCGATTCTTTTAGACTTGCAAACTTGTCGATGATGTGAAAAAATGGTTGAGTTTCTATTAACTCTTTTAATAGTTCCTTTTCAATTGAAATTTTTAACAAGTTTCTAAGTCTGTCTTCTAACATCGTATTACGCAGACTGATTTTGATTCTGTTTAAGCAAGAAAAACTCCGTTCTACGGAAACACTAGTGGACGGAATAGTCACTATTAAGCAAAAAAGTTTATAAGCTTCTTTAAAAATGTATCTGTTTTCTGTTAAAATTTCCATGAATGTTTGTAATTTCATATCTCTATACTGCTTATCCAGATATATGTGTTTTAATTCATTTTTCAATTTTTGGAAGTCAGTAAATATATTGGGGTAGTACACATTTAAATTATTTATTGTTTTTGTAGGAAATTTATTGGAATACTCTACAAATTTTGAAGTATCCCTTAATGTAATAAAATGAAGCTTTTCCATATCTTGAAAACGTGTAGTAATTTGTAAAGAAATAGTATCTAATATTTCATAAAATATGAATTTTATATTTTGCAAGAACTTTATTTTGTGTGAGCGTCACTTTTTTTCGTCCCTCACGGTGTTCAATTGGAACTGTTGTTTTCGAAATCACTAATTCGAAAATTTCTATGAACGTATCCTCATTTAGTTTGCTGTTTAAGACCATTTGCGTATTTTTAATTTGTGAGATGCAAAAATTAATGTCAAATGACTTATTTTGTAGTACATTGAAGAGAACATCCGTAAGTCCAAAAATATGGTTAAAAACAACAACCAAAAGTGAAAATTCAAAGTCGTTAAATATATTTAAATAGCCGACACTCTGCCTAAGCGAAGTTTGATCGGAGGTTGGATCGTTCATAATCTCAGTAAATACTTCTTTTAAAGAATCCCATTCTTTATTTATAACACTCAACATTTTAGAGTTAATCCTAAAAAAATAATAAAAACTTATAAAAAGTAAATAGTGATTTTGAGAAAAAAAGCGTTCAAGTTGGAACTTGGTAACAAGGTAATATGTAATAGTTATTTTTATTTTATACAATAGTGCAAGAAGTAATTGAAGAATTTTGATGCGGTTTGTTTTAAAACACTGCCAAAAATCGATATTATTTTTTAAACTAATAAATAAAAAATCGATTTTTTAAAGATTTAAAGGTCCTGTGTCCCCTTAAGAAACAAAAACACAACGAAATTACACGCCTCTACTGTTACCACTCAACGTGCCTCGAAATACTTCAGGGTAATTAAATAATTCTAACAGATATAACACTAAGCTGCTTGTAGTTTGAATCAAAGTTTGATTCAATTCTTTGATTTAATTTTTTTTCTTTGACCAGTAACACATCCCCGCAGAAAATTTTTTACCTCTAGAAACCTCTGTGGTAATCAAAAATCTCAATTTTTATTTCTGATCAAGCCATACCTCTGTTTTGGTAATTTTTACCTTTTTTCCCATGCAAAACCTCTAGATTCAGAGGTAAAACCTCTGATCTGGCAATATTATCTGTCATGATGATGCGATAAAAATTTCTCTTCTCTGACAGTACTTGCTTTCGCCGTAAATATTCCATCGCCATGGTAACCATGTTCGCAAAACATTTCCGTTTTGAAGCGAAGCTCTGAATTTCTATCGTCGCTTCATTCGGCCCTTTTTCTCGGCGAGCAATATTTCGTTGGTGCGTTTAACGCGTTTAAAGCGCTGACTTAAAAACGTAGCCTTCTGTTCCTGAATGTAATTCCAATTATATTAAAGGAATTAAATTCAAAAAAAAATAGTGGGCTCAAAATAAAATTCTAAATTTTATTTTTCTAATCAAATTTTAAATTTGACAAAAAAATAAAAAGGATTTGGAATTTAAATTAAAAAAACTGTTCAACCGCCCAATTTCTTTAGGGGAAGCGCCGCTTCGCTCGCGTCACCTGACAAGCCGCCACTGGAACAAGGTGGATTACTTTCTCTCTTGAAGCTGCAATTGCAGTTTATCAGTTATATCCAGCTATTATTAAGCACCAGGAACAGGTTTCTGTGTGGACACAGTGCTGAAGCGAAGGATAAGTCAAAACGGCATTTCAAAGTAATTACATCAGAGAACTTTATTTTATACTTGCATTTTCTGATGGACATTCTGCCTATTCTCAGTCAGTTATCATTAAATTTTCAACTACCAAATTTGCCCCTCCCTGAAGTATATTATACACTATACAATTCCTTATGTACACGGAAAAACTAGAATCAAGCCCAGGAATCAACTTTAGTAGTATTCTGTCTTCAAAGATATTCATAATGTAAAAGCTCCAAGCTTACAAAGATTTTGCTGCTTCGTTCTTAACAATAAAATCTCTTCTTCAATCACTGAAAAATAGATTTGAAGATGTTTCAATCATAAATTCTATGAACATTTTGAATTTCAAAATTTGACCCAGAAAGTTTGGGGACAGAGACATTACTAACAAGGGAACCACTTTTGTGGAAGCTCGCACTTTGAGACAAGACTTATCACAAATGATAGTCCCTAAGTTCCTTATTAAGAATATGAAATCAGTTTTTTGTGAATAGCATATAAATGTTTTTTATTAATATTTAAAGTCCAAAAATCGCACTTTTTAGGTGAAGTTTGATATTTTTTATTCGCACTGTATATGAAGATAATAATTTTTGAACTCAATTCAAATAAAGAGGGTAATTGTATTTAACGGATAAAATTATAAAATTACACAAAAGGTCATTCTTATGTATTTTAAAAGATTGTATAAAAAAGTATTTTAAAAGATGGTATAAAAAAGTATTTTAAAAGATTATATAAAAAAGTATTTTAAAAAATTGTATAAAAACTAAGCTTTTTAATACCAATATTTGGCGCGTTTGGCTATGGTTTAGAAAGCGGTTCTTCAACTGTGGTCTGTGGACCTCGAGGGGTCCGTGGCACGGTAATAGGTAGTCCACGAGATCCTCTCAACGTTCCACAAAGGTTCAGAAAAATGCTAAGAAAAGAGCATTTGCTCTTTAATGCTAAGAATAAATTATGAGGGGACGAAAAATTCCTTCCTTAAATGGTGAAAATTAGTGATGAAACACTAGAAATAAATATGTATGATGCAAATTCCGGGCTTTAAACTTTGAGTTAATTCTTGGGGGTCCGCGAGGGTGAGTGAACTCTGAAGAGGGTCCGCTGTCTAGGGACGTTAAAAAAATGCTGGTTTAGAATTGGCGATATCGGCATGAAGTATAAATGTTTCATCAAAAAAAAATTTCAAACAAAATTGTTCTGAATAAAATCAAAATTGATGTTAACACATCAAAATGAAATTATAAAAATTCAGTTTTTGGTGTATAACCAATTACGTGCTGAACAATATCAGCCTACTCTACAATATCCTTAGTATAACTGTAATAGCACTCCGAATGAAAGTGCTCAATTCAAAAATATTGACAATTTTTTTTTCTTAATTGACATTGATTTTAATTGACAATGAATATAATTTACATCCTTTTTTTAAAGTATAGCCATTGTGAGGCACAATTACACTTTAAACAATTTTATGAAAAGTATCATTACCATAACTTATAAAAATACTTCTGGGTTTTGATATTCTGAGTCATTTTTATAACTTTCTGATATTGAAGGTCTTTCGTTGATTTACAACATTCAAACTTTCCACGTCAAATTTTTACGAGAGCCAGG
>QLNU02015003.1:158897628-158909340 GCA_006491805.2 Dysdera silvatica
TCTAGTTTGAACTATAATCAATACGCGGGTGGCAAAAAAAAAAAAAAATGATTGTATAATATTTAAGCATTTTGCTTCGGAACTTTCTCGAAATATACTAAAAGTTGATCATAAAGCCTTGGCGAAAACTCTCTACGTACTTTTTAAAAAAATGTAATAAACTTTATAAACTATCAAAACTGGTAGAAGTTATCCATCAAAATTTTTAAAAAAATTTAGTAAATTTGAAGGACACTGTCAAAAATGAAAACAGTGAGAGTGGTTTTCTTCCCTATTAATGACGTTGGGTTTTGGGGTAATCAAAGGATCCATTCAATGCAACTGTAATCCCCACAGGAAATGGTACCACCCCCTCGTCTTTTAAAGATTCAAAACCGTGACCGCCCATGGGACCATATCTCCCGCCATCTGCTTACGAGGCACACGTGACCATTATCCCAGGCACGTGACCAATGTGATCTTTAAAACTCGGATACGTCACGAATCATCACCTTGTTTTTATTTCTCAATGAATGAACCGTGTAACGGGCAATAGTTTGCTGCTTCTCGGAGACGCGGGTAGTCATGAATTAATGATTCGAGAGCATTTATCTTTTCCTGCAATCAAATTTATATTGTTAATTTTATATTCATTAAAATAAGGCTAATACAAAACCGCGCCAACTACTTCTGCGCCCTTGTGAAAATTTATTTTGGCGCTCCAAATTTTTATTACTATCATAAACCGGTATGAGTACGGATTAAATACGTACTATCTACTATTAAAAAAAAAAATAAAACCAAGTTTTCATGTATTTATATTTGCTTTTAAAATTTTCTACAGAACAAACATAAATAACATTGTTTACAACATGTGTCACAAAAAACGAAAATAATAATTAATAATTTAAACCAAGCCCAAAAGTTAAGTTTAATTAAATGAGCTGAGATTTTCGGAATTTAGTCTTTGCGAATTTTCTAATTAAATCGTCGGTGTCTAATTCTTTTAATAGGTCCGGCTCCATTGAAACGATAGCAAGATCGTTGAAACGATAGCAAGATCGTTGAAACGATTTTGCTCTGTAGTCGACCTTAAATGACTTTTGATTGTTTTCAGTTTAGAAAACGAACATTCAGCCTTGCCAACAGAAGCAGGCATTATTAATAAAATACGAAGAATTATACCCGTGTTTCGAAATAAATTCTCTAATGTAAGTTTTTGATCGGTATAAACTTTAAAGTTATTGGGGACATAAAAAGGTTTTCATAGAAATTTTGTAAAAATTGAAATTCCTTTACAAGTTCTACAGCAATTATGGCTCGTTCATTTAAAGTACTGTCTCCTATACATTTTCAACTTTTTGACATAATTCATAATTTGGGGTCTCACGGCTGAAGACGTCTCCACAAATACGCTTTACTCCTCCGCCCAATCAAGTTCCCAACCGACGGGATGGCAACACCGACCAACAGCACGGACATAAACAGAAGCCGCCATTCGCTCTGACGACGGTAGCTGGTTAACGCTATCGAAATAGCTATCAGCAGTGTTATCGTGTTAATGATTTTATCGAACTGCACCATAAAAATTGTTTTGCATTTATTTCTGGTCAATTCTTATTTTTTTATTTAAATAAATCGAACACTACGCAGATTAAATCAAACAACAATATCAATCAACGTTTATTGGCGTAGTGATACCAACGCCGATGGTATGGCGTGATTAGATGGTGAAACGTTCGAAAGAAAATAAATATTTCTGCCTTCGGTGGGACCTGAACCCACGACCTTCCACTTGCCGGGCGGAGGCTCTACCCACTGAGCTACGAACGACAATTTCGATCAATTTAATACCAGTCTCTTTGCAATTTGGTTTAAATAGTAGTCCATGTACTACACCATTCTGCGAAATAACTGGCAACAGTATATATACGTTCGTAAAGAGATTATATATTGTCCTTCGTAGCTCAGTGGGTAGAGCCTCCGCCCGGCAAGTGGAAGGTCGTGGGTTCAGGTCCCACCGAAGGCAGAAATATTTATTTTCTTTCGAACGTTTCACCATCGCCAATAAACGTTGATTGATATTGTTGTTTAATTTAATATAATTCTAATTGTTCTTTTTTCAAAGTAATTTTCGAATTTCTTTATAATCTTGATAAATGTGAAGGTATTTGAATATGAAGTTGATGTTTGAAATCTTTTCTCAACTGTTGCATTATTTCATCTAGAATATTAAAAAAACAGTCAACTTTGAACTTCTGAATTTCGTCTTCTCAATCGGTTCATCGTCAAATCAAACTGTGTTTTTATTATTATTATTATGACTACACACTTTCTGTGCTTTTAGGCTCCTGCTATTTTCAAATTTGGGTTCAATGTTTAAGTTCGATGCTATTTCTTTAGTATCGATCAATCGATCATTAAAACCTTTATCAGAACAATAATTTTTCAAATTTTGATCAACTCACTTAAAGACTTATAATACTAAGCAATATACTTATAATACTAAGCAATATACTTATAATACTAAGCAATATACTTATAATACTAAGCAATATACTTATAATACTAAGGAATATACTTATAATATCACTTATAATACTAAGCAATATTAAAAATTTATTTTTGCATAATTTTGCTAACAACGATAGCGTTACTTAAAATATTGTATCATAAAGTAAAATTGCAAACGAACTCAAAATTTCGCAATTTTTAGCTAACGATGTAATCGAATTCTATTATTAAAATTTTCTTTACTTATTTCAAATCGAGCATCGCAAACGTCTTCAATTTGGTACCTTAAAAAGGTTACACATCTGTTCAACAGGACCATCCAGTATTAGACAACGATTTTAAAGTTTTTTACATGAGATTTTAGAATTTATCAGCATTTAGTAGAAGATGAAAAATATGCAGACAATTCTTGAACAATGGATTCGTGTGTCTCGAGTCCCCACCTCCCTTCAATAATCGGAAATAAATTGCAATTTTACACATGAGGCGTTGAAAACAACAGTTGTATAAGTCCCAAAAATTAATTTTTTGAGTTAAGTCCATGGAAGTACCCTCTGGGGTTGCCTTGTTGCTTGCAACACTGGTATATGACCATAGTGTAATAAGTTGTTGCAGGATAGCACCACGTTACTATTGGCCAACACGAAACTGGATGGACGCAAATCCTTTCTTATCTCATTTTAAGCAAAAATGGACTTATACCATTGTTGTTTTTAAGGCCTCATATATTGTAACACACATATATATTATGAGCTTGCCCACCCACAATCGTTTTAAAATCTCTACGTTATCAGGGGCCTAAAAATTCAAAAATTCTGGGGTGAGGGTCAAGCAGCTTTACAAAAGGTTAATTGATTTGGGGTTAAGAAATACAATTTACTTTGTTATCCAATGGGTGGTGCTTGAACAATCCCCCCACGAGCCCCTTCGCTTCCTACGCCACTGTACGTTGATGCATACATTACAAAGTGCAACATAGAGTCATGAGCAAACAACAGCAATAAAGAGTCATATATGAGTTTTTAGATATCAGAATTTTATTGTTTTTATATATTTACTTTTTTATTACCCACAAACCATCTCTTTGCGAGAGCATCAATATTATTTATTTAACTATAGTTGTTTTCTACGATTACAGATGGCGCTGCATACATCAACTTTCCTTATTCATAACGGTACAGCTTTCGTTTTAACTAACGCGAAGTAGTCCAATCAGGGGCGGATTTCTAAGTAGGCATACAAGGCACAGGCCTAGGGGCGGCATTTCTCGAGGGGCGGCATCAAAGAGCTTAAAAATAAAATTTTCCAAACTGCGCAATGTTGAAAATAACGTTTCATTTTAAATATTGGCTTGTTCCCCCAACAGCGATGATACAGGTCAGCGATCGCCAATCAGTGGTCTGTAGGAAAATCTGGACATTATTTGCATTTTTAATGTTTTATTAATAATAAAACAAAAATAATATTCTAAGAAATTCTCATATTCTGAATGACAATTTTCACCTTTATATTGCACTAAATTCACGAAATGTGGTCCGCGGGATTTAAAATTATAAATTTAGTGGTCTGTAAGTCCCGAAAGGTTGTCGACCGCTGATATAGGAGACTACTTTAACTCGCCTGCAAATACAAACTACAGAATCAAAAGGCAAAGTACAGTGGCTAAAAGGGATAGTGTGTCGTTCGGCATAGAAAGCAAATAAATATTTCGTTCCAAAATTTCATGACACCGCATGAGGGCGCTACCTCTGCGGAGCACGTTTATTTGCCATCACTTTGCATTTCGTAGTGGTGCGTTTTATTTGTTTTCCGAATTTAATCCATTCTTCGTCGTATTTTTTTGTACTAGATTTAATTAAAAAGTCTTTTTCAAGACCATTAAATCATTAAGATTTAATTTTCTTTAACTATTCAGAATGAATAGTGAAGGAAAACGCCGAAAACAGAGTCACTGTTTTGTGCCTGGATGCACACTTGGTTATAAATCAAATAAAAACAAATTATCTTTGCTTTTGGTTCCTAAGGATCAAGAAATGCTCACAAAGTGGGGAAAGGCCATATCTAAAGCAGATAAACTATTGGACAATACTTGTTGTGTCTGCGAACTTCATTTTGAACCTTTGTTCATTGACAGATCCTATAAAACTGTTATTGAAGGAAAAGAAGTATTGGCTCCTAGAGGAAGACCCATGTTAAAAAAAGGTGCAATTCCAACAATATTTCCAAATATGCCACGTTATTTTACTAAAAAATTGCCAGTTAAGCAGTCAATGAGAGATTTTTCCTCTGCAAATAAAGGACAGAAATTGTCACATGATGTTAGTGAAGAACTGAATTTGTGTGCGGATAAAATTTCTCTTGATGATCTGTGTAATACTAATTTGCCATCAAAGTATTGGGTAAAAGCTAATTTTGAAAATGATGCCAATGTTATTTGTTTTTGTTCATGGTTTAATCACTCAAGTACAATGACTTATCCGGCCAAAAAAGTAATTGTTAAAGAAGAAGTGGAATTAACTAATGCAGCTTAAATACTGAGTGGTGGGGGGGCATCTAAAGCCTGAGGTCCTATTTTACTAAGGTACAGAGCCTTAAAAAAGTAATAAATTTACTGCTCGAGAAAAGAGTCTGGTATAAAAGTCAGTATAAAAAAAACACCATTATTACATTTCCAGACTCAGCCCCTATAGCCGCAGCCTGGCTACGGCTGTGATTGTTCCATGAATCTTATCATTTTCTATTCTTTTATTGCAAATTTAGTTACTAGTTTTTATAGATTTCTAGCTATCTCAGACACGAACACTATTTTTTCCTGACTTTTTTATAACTCTGGTGGCAATCTTATGTGTTGCCAAAAATTGAAAATCAGATTTTCGCCAACGGAAAATAATAAACATATAAAATTATCAACTACATTATGTACTAGGATTTTATCATGATTTGTAAATATTAAATAGCTTCTATCTATTTTGTTGTTAATTTATACATGTTTAATTTGATACGTTACACAATTATTTACCGAGAAATGCATAAAATTAAGATTTTGTAAATAAATACGAATCTAACCAAACTTAGATACGTAATGTTCTTAAATCTATGAATTACAGGTATCTTTTAGTTTTTTTTTGAAAATTTTTGGGATTTATGTAATTTAGTTTAGCTGCTACTCATTTTATAACTTTCATAATGTGCATTACGTTATGCACCATAAAAATGAAATTTTTTTATGACTTATAAATTATAATTCATGACCAATATAAATTATAAATCAAGTAATGAATTATAAATCTCTGAAATTACCTATTTGTATTTATTTCGGTGTGTATAAGTTCATAATTTGTATAATTTAACTTGCATCTGTCTTGTAATACTTAATGTTCATCAGGATTACTGACACAATTTTATCTTTTCCATTGATACGCAGTTAGAATCAAAAGTATGTTAACATGGCAAAAATAGAAAATCAATGTTAAATTTGGTCATCATAAAAACAAAAATTAGAAATTGTAAAATCACAGAATAAATGATATTATGTATTAAAAAAAATATTTATAACAGCGAATCATTTTGAGGAATATGAACGAAAAATTAGCTGTTTTATACAAATATCTCGTCGGTTTAAAGTCAAATGTTTTAAAAAATAATTCCATAATTATTTATATTGTATTATTATAATGACAGATACATTTATTGGGCAAGTAATATATTTTCGGAAAATTTTCCTTGAATTTGTTCTTAACCCTTTGAAGACCGAATGATCAACCCCCACCCCCCCAAAAAAAATTCCATATTTCGCACTTCCTAGAGAAAATCGTGCTAAAAAGCACAAAAATAATAAAAGTATAAATAATCATAGCCACTGTATGTCACGTTGGTCCCGAAAGGATTTAAATATATATATAAAAGAAATTGAAAGTGGATAATTTTTATTAGTTCTAAATAAACAAACAAACCAAAAAAAAAATTATTAATAAAAAAAATCGTTGGAAACGTAATTACTCTAACCTAACTGAAACGAAGTATGTGTTATTCCGACGTGCTTCCCTACCGAAGCGCCATCTAGTGGTGTCATGAAATTTTGAACCAATTTACGATCGTCGAACGACACACTATCCCTTTTAGCCACTGTAGGCAAAGGGATATGATCATATAGCCATATTGTTACATTACAATATCAGATACTTCAAACCAGAACCGGATGTATCTGGTATTAACACGCGTGGAAATTGCCGTTATTTGTTGATGTAGACTTTCCGACTTTGAGAAAAGCCAGAACGGAAAAGTTTTGCAAGCGTCATTAAAGGTAAACAAAACCATGTTAGATGTTGGCAATGGGCTTTCTGTGCAATATGTGCTGCATTTCATATCTATCACAGTTACTGTGCAGTTTCGGGCTCCTATTTATTTTTACGTTTTCCAATCCGTACACTGCATTAAACAGATCGTATTTTTCTAAATGAGGTGCATAATCCTTCACACTTTTAAAGAAGGATATTTCAGTTCTAAATCCCTTTTTAAGAGTACCTAAAATTTACGACTTAAGTCCTTATTCTCGCGCAATAATTTAAAGAAAAACGCTCACTCTCATCTACCAATGTTAAAAAATAAAGTGGGTCTATTTATTTTCAAACTTTGTGAATATTCAACTCGAATTTTAAGCTGTAGGACAACTACCTTAAATCTTGAAAAAGGACCTTCCTTAATAACGTGTCAAATCCATTTTTCCGTCGTAAGATATTCCACACCAAACCTTCGTCTTTTATGCCCTATCCATAAATTAAATCTAATTTTTTTACAGCCTACTCACTAAAAACAATCTCCCGTAAGTCAATATTTCATTTCTCATTCATTTTTTTTAACGAAATATCGAGCATTGCAGCAAAATTCAACTACATTCGGATAACAGAAGTTCAGGTTCGAATCCCCTTGAACGCACAAGTCCCCCTTTTTTTTCAAATTTCACCAGCTTTCCAAGCCGTAAATTGCATTAAATAAGCCTACATCGTATTTTTCTGAATGCAATGCATATTTTTTCACATTTTTAAGAAGGACATTTCAATTTAAAATTCATTTTTAACCATTTGATTGCTTATCCCTCGATTTCCACGGGCAACATGAAAGTAACAAAATTTTCTTTTCAAGCGATTTTCGCGGGTATGAAATTTTTCCATCTTTCATCTCTCATCATCTTTGGTTACAAAAATGTGCTACATATTTTAACTCTCAATTACATGTAGATTTAAAATATTGAATAAAAAGAAATATGCAGTTTTTGAAGAGATTTTGATAAAAAAAATCGAGCAGTTAGAGGGTTAAGGGTATCTGAAATTCAAGATTTAATTAGTTATTCGTCACTAATAATTTAGAGAAAAATCTCTAATTAATCAAAGTTAAAAAACTAAACCCTTTTTTTTTTTCGAACATTGCGAACATTTAATTCGAATTTTAAACAGGACAACTCTATCGAAATCTTGAAAAAAAAAGGGGGGGCTTTTTTAATAATGTTTTAAATCCATTTTTGCCCCCTATAAGGAATTCCACTTCAAATTTCTACCTGTTAGGTCACTTGCAAAAATTGAAATACATTTTCATACGGCCCTGCGGTGGCGCAGTGTGGTAACGCGTTCTCCTATTGCGCGGCTAATCCGGGTTCGACTCCCAGCAGTGCAAAAAGAACGCTTACTCAGAGATCTCATAAAGATCGCACTGCTCACTGTAGTCCGGGGTTTGGTTCCCTAGGCCTTAAGAGGTTCGGATTCCTCGGAAAACAGTAGGTCCCGGCGCAGCATGACCACTGTAGTCTTTGAGCCGTAAAACCAAAAAACAAACAAACATTTTCATACAGCCTACGTAGCAGAAACAATCTCTCTTAAACCAATTGTTCATTTCTCTTTCATCCGTTTAAGAAATCTCTAGCACTGAACGAGCTTTAACCGCATTCGGACCGCCAGGTCCCGGGTTCTATTCCCCGTGTACACACAAACCATTTTTTTTCCCTCAAATTTCATTGATTTTCCAAGTCGTAAATTGCATTAAGAAGATTGTAGTTTTCTGAACGCCATGCATATTCTACGCATTTTAAAGATGAATATTTCATTTTTAAATCCGTTATTAAAAGTATTTAAAATTCACGACTTAAGTACTTATTCTCCTCTGATAATTTCAAGCAAAAAGCTATCTCCCATCTGTCAACGATAATAAACAAAGCATTTGTTTACAAACCTTGTGAATATTTAACTCGAATTTTAAACAGAAGGACAACTATCCTTAAATCTTTCTGAATAACTATAATAAATATTATTAACTATAAATATAATAACTATAATATATAACTAAAATAATAACTATAATATATAACTAAAATAATAACTATAATATATAACTAAAATAATAACTATAACTATAAATATATACTATAATAAATACTAATAACTATAAATATAATAACTATAATAAATACTAGTAACTATAAATATAACTATAATAAATACTATTAACTATAAATATAATAACTATAATAAATACTATTAACTATAAATATAATAACTATAATAAATACTAGTAACATAAATATATGCTATAATAAATACTATTAACTATAAATATATGCTATAATAAATACTAGTAACTATAAATATAATAACTATAATATATAACTAAAATAACAACTATAATATATAACTAAAATAATAACTATAATATATAACTAAATAACAACTATAATATATAACTAAAATAATAACTATAATATATAACTAAAATAATAACTATATAACTAAAATAATATATATAACTAAAATAATAACTATAATATATAACTTCAAAATAATAACTATATAATATATAACTAAAATAATAACTATATAACTAAAATAATAACTATATAACTAAAACAATAACTATATAACTAAAATAATAACTATAATATATATAACTAAAATAATAACTATAATATATAACTAAAATAATAACTATGTAACTAAAATAATAACTATGTAACTAAAATAATAATAACTATGTAACTAAAATAATAACTATATAACTAAATAATAACTATCCTAAGACTTTCTAAATAACCTTTCAAATACATCCCCACCCACTCCGAAGAAATTCCACGTCAAACTTTTGCCTTTTATGTCACTTTCATAAACTAAAGCACAATGTTACACAGCTTACTCATACAAAACGATCTCCCTTGAAACAATATTTCCTATCTCATTCATCTTTTTAAGAAATATCTAGTATTCCACTCAGGGGCGGCTTAAGGGATGGGCGACCGCCCGGGAGATCGTTTGGATGAGGGCGCCAAACTGAAGTCAAGTTCAAATTTTTTTTTAATTGACCTAACGGTAGAAATCTTTCCATAAAGGAACAAGTTTAGAGAAATTTTTAGAGACATCTTTAGAGAAATTCTTTCAGAGACTTTTGGCCACTTTTATAGGGTATATGGCTCACTGTGATTCTGTGAAAATCTCCTGTTTTCGCTGGAGGGGGCGCCAAAAAGCAATCTGTGTCAGGCCGCCCGGATTCAAAATCAACCTCGAGCCTCCCCTGATTCTAGCGATCTTTTACCCCATTTGGACCACCAAGTCCCGGATTCTACTCTCCATGTAAGAACAAACACTTTTTTTTTTTTCAAATTTCATCCGTTTTCCAAACCGTAAATTGCATTAAATATAATGGATATCCCGAAAGTAGGTTCCGTTTCTAATTAAAGCGTCAAGCAGGTGCGGCAGCGCGTGCTCGGTGAATTTGGTGATTCATTCAGAAGACAGTGAGATCATTTTTAGACAGTTGGTCAGTGCATACACTTCGTGAGATGGGCTTAGAGTGTCTAAGAAAATCGAATCACGGCATGTGAAATTAGTTCCGTAATCCGTTTCCTGAGTGACAGGAACATTAAACCGATTGAATTTCACCATCAAATTTGTGATGTTTATGGAGAACATGCAAAGAGTGACTCAGTGTTACGGAGGATAGGTTCGATCTTTTAATGAAGGACGACAAAATGTGACCGATGAGGACATAAACGGGCAACCATCTTTGGTGATGGTCGATTTGGAGTGTGAAATTGGAAAGAAAATTTGAGAGAACAGAAGATTCACCACGACGTCACACTCCTTGCATTTTCCAGAAATTTCACGTCCACTTCTTCGTGATAAAATTGTGTCTCAGAACCTGAACTATCGGAAATTGTACGCTCGATGGGTGCTAAAAATGCATACAGAAGAACACAAAATAAAACGACAGGGCAGTGTGTTGGTCTTTTTGACACGATGCAGTCAGTAAGGCGATGACTTTTTAAGATATATAGTCACTGGCGACAAGACATGGGTGTTGCACGCCACCCCGAATCCAAACAACAGTCCATGGAGTGGAAGCACACTTTATCATCAACACGGATAGAATTCAAGCAGACATTTTCCACTCCGAAAATCATGTGAACAGTGTTTTGGTCACTTTGCCACTCAACATCTCCTCACAACCTTCTGCTGGGATAGCCCTTGTGTAGACAGACATTACATAGTTTCTCGCTGTAGACAGACATTGCATAGTTTCTCGCTGTAGACAGACATTCCATGTTTTTGAGCTGTACATAGACATTGCATAGTTTCTCGCTGTAGACAGACATTGCATAGTTTCTCGCCGTGAACAGATATTGCATAGTTTCTCTCTGTAGACGGACATTTCATAGTTGCTCGCTGTAGACAGACATTGCATAGTTTCTCGCTGTAGACAGACATTGCATAGCTTCTCGCTGTACACAGACATTGCATAGTTTCTCGCTGTAGACAGACATTGCATAGTTTCTCGCCGTGAACAGATATTGCATAGTTTCTCTCTGTAGACGGACATTTCATAGTTGCTCGCTGTAGACAGACATTGCATAGTTTCTCGCTGTAGACAGACATTGCATAGCTTCTCGCTGTACACAGACATTGCATAGTTTCTCGCTGTAGACAGACATTGCATAGTTTCTCGCCGTGAACAGATATTGCATAGTTTCTCTCTGTAGACGGACATTTCATAGTTGCTCGCTGTAGACAGACATTGCATAGTTTCTCGCTGTAGACAGACATTGCATAGCTTCTCGCTGTACACAGACATTGCATAGTTTCTCGCTGTAGACAGACATTGCATAGTTTCTCGCCGTGAACAGATATTGCATAGTTTCTCTCTGTAGACGGACATTTCATAGTTGCTCGCTGTAGACAGACA
>QLNU02015003.1:158909440-158920110 GCA_006491805.2 Dysdera silvatica
TTTTTTAATATTATTATTTTTTAGTAATTAAATATTAATACCAAAATCAATTTCCAAAAAATAGTATCTATATACAATGATCAAGATGTTTTCTTAATTTATATTTCAATAAAGACATTATTTATAGATTTCAAATCATCTGGGAAAGAGTTTCAATTCTTAGGACACAACACTAAAATGCTATTATGTAAGTAGTTTGTTCTTGAAAATGGAATATTTAAATTTCCACAAGCTCTAGTAGAATATGGATTATTGTTGCATGTTGAACAATAAATATCTCTAAGATTTAATTTAATACAGTTAAACATAAAAATACCAATCTTACAAGAAAAAATTTTGTTAATAGGAAGAATATTGTAATGAGTCAAAGAAATAGAAGACGTTAAGTTGAAAAGATACTAATCTGCCAAATCGCCTTTGTATGATTGATAAACAGCTTATAGTCCTATTTGTGAGATTTCCCCAAACCAAATAGCAGTAAATAACATGAGGATACATTAAGGTATTATATAAAACAAGGAGTAATTTCGGGGGTAAAAAGTATGATAATTTAAAAATGATGGACATATTTACACTAATTTTACCATAAATATAATTTACCTGATCGTTCCAATTAAGGTTTTTACAAATTATAACACTTAATAATTTAATTTGATCACAAAATGTAAGTGATTTATTATCTATTAAAACCTGGGTCAGCGGAGACGGTAATAATTTGCCATGATGACAAAATAATATGGCACTTGTTTTATTGGGATTTACAAATAATTTATTGCCTGTAAACCAATCAAGAGACATATTTAGTTCTGAATTAATTGAAGTAACTAGTTGGGAAAGATTTAGGCCAGAAAAAAAATAAAGAAATACCATCCGCATATGCAACAACAAACGCTTTAATTAAAAAGATTAATTAAAAATATATCATTCAGAAATATAATAAAGAGTAGAGGCCAAAGAACACTGCCTTGAGGCACACACACATGTGAATATCACAAGTTCGCGATACCCCATTACCAAATCGTGTAAATTGTTTAGATGTCAGATAAGATCTAAGTAAATTTAACATTTATCCTCGAATACCCAATAAATTTAATTTGCACAGTAAAATATCGTGGTCAATAAGATCAAAAGCTTTCGATAAGTCAAATTGAACGCCAATACAGTAATTTTTTGAATTAAGACTTTTTTTTAATAAAAGAAACTTCCGCAATCAGTGCAGATTCAGTTGATTTGTTCTTTCTAAAACCATATTGGCATAAAAACATAAACATCGCCATCTTGTCCAGTGTTGCCTTCCCCTTAATATACACTACCAGTGTATATTCAGAACTCCGTGGAAAAAAAACCTTGGTTTTGCTCTTTTTGCCACTCACCTATGAGCCACGCTCACCTCGATGTTCATCTCAATATTTAATGAAATGTGACTACGTGGCAAGCAGACACCCGACTATATCAAAATTTTTGAAGACAAATTATAACATTATATATTACGTATAACATGTCTAAATGAAAGCCAAAAATAGAACATACATATCATGCGTCGTTATAATCATCTAGGTAGTCCTTTATCTCAATTAGCGATTTTAAGACCAACTTGTGTCCCTTGTTAGTCAAAAGCACGAAATCACCCGAAGCCAACACCGCCATTGGACTGTTGATGACTGGAAACACGTTGCCTGGTCTGACGAGTCTCGTTTCCAATTGCATCAGGCGGATGGACGTGTACGGGTATGGAGACAACCTCATGAATCCATGGACCCTACATGTCAACAGGGGACTGTTCAAGCTGGTGGAGCTTCTGTGATGGTATGGGGCGTGTGCAGTTGGCGTGATATGGGACCCCTGATACGTCTAGAGACAACTCTGACAGGTACGTAAGCATCATGTCCGATCACCTACACCCATTCATGTCCATTGTGCATTCCGACGGACTTGGACAATTTCAGCATGATAATGCGACACCCCACACATCGAGAGTTGCTACCGAGTGGCTCCAGGAACACTCTTCTGACTTTAGACACTTCCATTGGCCACCTAAATCGCCAGACATGAACATTATCGAGCATATCTGGGATGCCTTGCAACGTGCTGTTCAGAAGAGATCTCTACCACCTCGCACCCCTACGGATTTGTGGACTGCCCTGCAGGATTCCTGGTGTGAATTGTCTCCAGGATACCTTCAGACATTAGTCGAGTCCATGCCACGTCGTGTTGTGGCACTTCTGTGTGCATGCGTGGGGTTGGGGGCTGCACGATATTACGTAGGTGTACCAATTTTTCTGGCACTTCAGTGTATGTATGTATATATATATATATGGCCTGCAAAAGGGTTGCTGGTATCTAACTGGAAGGAGACCCACACGCTGAACGTATGTGACGATGTGTGGAACCGGCCAGGCCAGTAACCTAGTGTCCTACCCCGCCTTCAAGTGGTGCAGGCTGAGCTTTCTATTTATGTGGCAAATTAATATTTGCTACACGGATAGAAAGGCGGAAGGGGAGGGCTAATTCACCAACCCGTCTAGCCAGCGTGGTGAAATTATGGCTAATTCCTCCATTATGTTGACACACCAGAAACCATGGCCCCTAGTCTCCAGGTGCTGGAGTGCTCCTGATCAAGGCAGCGGTCAGTGTGGCATGAAAGCAGGGGGTGCTAAGAATCACTGGAATGGCCCAGGCTGCCGTTTGTTATTGACCTTGGCTACGTTTAATGGACGATCCCTTGCTTCTGAAGCAAAACTTCAGGAATTGGAAGAGGAACTAGACAAGATCAAATGGGACATTGTAGGACTCAGTGAAGTTAGAAGAAAAGGTGAAGAGTTGGTGGAACTTAAAAGTGGACATTTGTTTTATTATAGAGGAACGGAAACTGGAAGAACAAGTGGTGTTGGCTTCTTAATCAACAAAAGAATTAAAGACTACCTTCTTGAAGTCGAAAGCACGTCAGATCGAGCAGCGAGGCTCGTTGTTCAACTAACCCAGCGATACCAACTTCAAATAGTACAGGTATATGCACCAACATCAAGCCATACCGACGAAGAGGTTGAAGAATTTTATGAAGAAATCAAAGAGTTACACACCAAAGGGAAACAACATATCAAGCTCATCATGGGGGATTTCAATGCAAGAATTGGACAACAGGAACAAGGAGAGACATCGGTTGGTAAATACGGATATGGGGAAAGGAATGAACGTGGCGATCAACTCATCGAATTTGCAGAAGCTGAAAATCTTAGCATCATGAATTCATTTTTTAAGAAGAAACCGCAAAGAAAATGGACATGGAAACACCCAAATGGGGGAACTAGTGAAATTGACTATATCCTGGCAAACAAGAAATCAATTATTGAAGATTGCAGTGTACTGAACAGATTTAATACTGGAAGTGATCATCGAATGGTGAGATGTAAAGTGCACTTAAATACTAAATTAGAACGACAGAAGCTCATTAGGAAACAAGTAAGTAAGAGGGTGGATTTAAAGAAATTAAAAGAAAATACCGAGGCATTCAAGTTGGAATTAAAAAATCGCTTTTCTGCACTGGAAGGACTTATTGAAGAAAGTGATATCTCAGAAGCAAATGAAAACATTGTTAAGACAATAGTTGAAACTGCTGGGGAAATTGGTGGTGTAACCTGTAAAAAGCACAATAGCAAATTATCTGAGAAGACGAAACAGCTCATGAAAAGGCGAAGAGATATGAAGGTGGACAATCAAAATACCAGTTCCAGGATTGAGTACATAGAACTTTGTAAAACTCTGCGCAAAAGCATGAAAGAAGACATAAGAAAATTCAACTGTGAGCTAGTAAGGAAAGCCATTGAAAATAACAAGAGCCTTAGGGTTGTTAAAGGAAGTTTATCTGTTGGGAAGAAACACATCATTGCATTAAAAGGAGAGGATGGCACCGTAACAAGAAATAGGGAAGAAATACTTAGAAGAGTTGAAGAATTCTACAGAAAGCTGTATGAAAGTAACAGTGGATTAAACGAAGACATTGAAATAGTCGAAGGAACAGCTCCTAAAATCTTAAAAGAAGAAGTTTCATTTGCAATAAAAAGTATGAAGAAAGGAAGAGCCCCTGGTGATGATGGTATTACATTAGATATCCTAAAAGAAGCTGGAGAATATGTAGAAGACATACTTGCAAAATTCTTTACCAAATGTCTTAACAGCGGTAACATACCAAACCAATGGGATTCTGCAACAGTAATTCTTTTGCATAAAAAAGGTGATAAAGAGGATTTGAAAAATTACCGACCAATTAGCTTGTTACCTGCTATTTATAAAATCTTCACAAAAGTGCTAACACATCGCCTGCAGAAAAAATTAGATGCAGCTCAACCAAGAGAACAAGCTGGATTTCGAAGTGGATTCAGTACAGTGGACCATATTCAAGTATTAAGAGAATTAATTGAAAGAACACATGAATATGAACTTCCATTGTGTGTGGCATTTATTGACTATGAGAAGGCCTTTGACTCTATTAAAACATCAGCAGTCATCAACTCTTTAAGATCAACAGACATTGAGGATGTGTACATTGACATGGTGAAACGTGTGTATAAAAATGCAAGTGCAAAATTTCGGTTACATAAAGATACCAAAACTATCAAAATTGGTAAAGGTGTGAGGCAGGGAGATACCATTTCTCCAAAACTTTTTACTTCAGCTTTACAGATGATTTTTCAGCAGATAAATTGGAATAACAAGGGAATAAAAATAAATGGTGAATATTTAAATCATTTGCGGTTTGCTGATGACATTGTTATTTTTTCAACGAACCCATTAGAACTCCAAGACATGGTACAGGAGCTCTCAACTAGAAGTAAAGAAGTTGGACTCAAGATGAACCTACAAAAAACTAAGATCATGTTCAATAATTTCGTAGAGGAAACAAAAATACAAGTTGACAACATTGAGCTAGAAATTGCTGATTCATATATTTACCTTGGCCAGCTGATTTCAATGGATGGCAACATTATGAAAGAACTCAACAGACGTATTAAACTTGGCTGGAGTGCATTTGGAAGAAACAGTTTTATCCTGAAGGGGAAATTGCCTTTGTGTCTAAAAAGAAAGGTCTTCAACCAGTGTGTATTGCCAGTCCTCTCTTATGGATCAGAGACATGGAGTCTAACAGTTGGAGCAATACGAAAGTTACAGACAACGCAAAGGAGCATGGAGAGGTGCATGCTTGGAATAACTAGGAGAGATCGAAAAAGAAACACTTGGGTGAGAGAGCAAACTAGAGTAGAGGACATCATTGTTAAAGTAAAAGGGCTGAAATGGCGATGGGCTGGGCATATTGCAAGAAGAACTGATCAACGATGGACAACAGAAATTCTGAACTGGATTCCAAGAGACCACCGAAGACCTAGAAAACGTCCTCAAACTAGATGGGTGGATGAAATAAGAAAACAGGTTGGGGTGACGTGGAAGCGAATTGCTCAGGATAGACTTGTGTGGAAAGCATTTGGAGAGACCTTCATCCAGCAGTGGATAGATAATGGTTGAATATGATATATATATATATATATAGTCATTTGTCATATTGTAACAGTGTATGGGGGACTCTAAGCAAAGAAAACTTAAAAACATTGAAATTCTTGAAAAAAAAAAAAAAAAACTTAGAACAATTGATAAAAGGAATATATATAATTGGAGAAGATTATTCGCACGACATGAAATATTGATTGTGAAATAGAACTTAAGCATATAGAATCAATAAGAATACAATACAGTAATAATAAAAAAAATAGGAAATGCATAACGTTTGAAATTACCAGGAATAAAACCATATTACATAGAAATAACATAGAGTTTAAAAATGTAGATCGTTGGAAGAATTTACCAGATAATTTTAAGATCATTAATAATAGTGGTTAATCCAAGAAATAAATTAGAATATTACTGCTGAGGAGACAAATGTATTAATAGATAAAATAGCGGATTAATAAATGGTCCTTGGATAGCTAAACCTCCGGTTTTTGATGAGGACCAGTCACACTGGTTTACAAATGTAACGTTACTTTAATCTTCATCTTGATAAATTAAACTACTGACAAAATCTGCATACGAATAATGTATAGTTTGTGGGAAAATGACAGGTTATTATTGATATGTGATATTAGGTACTTTGTTTTATTTTGTAATTTTTGTGCATTTTTGAGTAAATTTCGTAAATTTTGTGTAATACTTGTGTATACCATCTGCGACAAATAAATTTATCATTAATTTATTAATATATTTGTCAATTTAACTTAAAAAAAAAAGAAAATTCGCCGCAGCTTGACACATAACTAGAGGTTAGATTACCGAGATTTTACTGAATTTATATTGAAATTGTATCTTTTAATGTTAAAATAATTACTATTTGCTCCTTATATAACTACTATCATTATATAACTTGGTTAGCATGGCCCATAGAGTGCCACGTATCATATGCGCCCATACGAGTACTTCTAGGGGAAGCTGAGAAGAAATATTACCTCTTTCTCAAAGCTGTCGAGAATTTTAGTGAATGTACAAGATACCAAAACGCTACAAAAATAATTGATATTGCTTGACAATTAGTAATGAGCTAAAAAGTACCTTATTTTAAAATGTGACTGTAAAACTTTTGAAAGTAAATGCATAGCAGGTTCGGGCAAATAAAATTTTTAAACGGCTAAGGGGGGCTTGAGCCCCTATACCCCCATGTGGGCGCCCATACCCCGTATGCTTCACTTACTCTTTCTCAAAATTTGAAACACTCCCGCATTGACTAAAACAAAGCGATCACGTACTGAAAGATACGAACTCAATTCTGGACTTTGAAATGAAATCCTTGAATATCTGAAAAATGGAATGAAAGGTAATAGTTTTTCGAGGAAGTTAAATCTTTGACGTTATTGCACTCATCGTGTATTGATTTGCAATGCACATATATTATTCTAGTGCACGGTGTTTACACAAATAGAGCGTTGCATTGTGATAGGACCCATGATCTTGATAGATAACTAAATGTCATCTTTAACCATGGGACCCCCAGCTGATCTGTAAACTGTTTGCGGCAATTGAAGTATGCAATGAATATTTATCTGTAACTCATAAATTTGAAGCTGATGTCATGTTGTTGTATTATACCGAGTTGTAAACGATGTATCTGAAATCAGATGAAACTAAAAAAAAAAAACAAAAAAAACTGTAGCCGCTTTATTGCGAAACAGAGCGATAAAACTTGTCGGTGTTGATAGCACCTGTTGCCCAAATACGCTTGTTGAAGCTGAAACATTTAAATTGTGAATGTTATCTTTAGCGCATTACTTTTCGGCCGACAAATTTCGCACGTAAACTTGTTTTCTGAAAATTTCTGGTTACGCTACTGGCAATACCTTATCAGTCAACTACACGTGCACTGCCTTTCAAAGAAAGATAAGTGAACAGACGGCTTCCCTTGCGCAATGTACGTTTAGGGAAGAGGACACATCGAAGTAGTGAACGGCAGACGTAGCGGCCAGATACCGTTAGAAGAAAAATCCTTCCGTAAGTTTTACGCCGAAACGGGTCACAGGACTTCATGTAAAAACGGGTTACTACGAGTAGTTGTGCCACATGTGCAGCAGACGATTGGAACCTTCCCAGTGTAAGTCCTTAGTTCTTCTCCTTTTTTCGTTATTTCAGAAGGCAAATATATGTACCGACGTTAATAATAATCGTGTTTATTTTTGTGACAACTTAATGACTAATCTGGATTAATTGATTTGGATAAATTAATTCAACGATTAGCCGTAAGATGGCATCGGTTACAAGCTGTAAAAGGAAGGTAGGTGTTTCCAGTGTTTACTACTAGTGTTGCCAGTTCCCTCTAGTTTTTGCTCTCGTCTGCTCGTGTATTGAACATTTATGTTGCCTAGCAACACGCTTCTTTTATGTTTTATATATTTGATACAACCTAGGTAATAACTTTATTATTATTATTATTATCATCATCATCATCGATCTTTTCTTATTTTAATAAATAAGCTTATAAGTTATTTATATTTTTTCCCGCTGCCATGAACCGTATCTGACGTTTTCCTTGTTGGTTTTCCCCCGTGACTTAAATCTATTTCCGGCTTGGGTTTTGCTTATTTGGAAATGAAATTTAATCACAGTAATCATTGCTTGTGCTTAACTTACGTTCATAAATAGAATTATTACTAATTTTTGTCGTTCATCATTAAGAAAGGTACGTATTTTGTTTTCCCATTTCATGAAAACATGTTCCTTAGTTTAAAAAACTTTAAATCAACGATTTCTGCGATATTTTTACGCTTTAATTTAATGAAAATGGTATAATATTTTCTGTTATTTAAAATAAATTTCATGACGTTTCTCGTTACCGCCACCATACGAATCTACTTGCTACGTCAACGTTTGTTACAAAACCATAATGGAGGACTTAATATCTCCTGAATGCTCTCCCATAGCTACATATAAACCTTGCCCGTTCCAGGGGCGCACACAGACACTCATTTTGGGGCAGTCACGGACAGAATTTGCCATGGTCTTGGAATAACACCCTTCATTTATCATGCAAGTTGGAATTTTTTACAGTGAAAAAATATATTTTGGGATTCCTGTAATCCCCCTGTGTCCGCGCTTAGCCTGTTCTGCTTCCCTTTCTTCACTTATATATAAAATACAGAACCCTAAAAATATTCCACGATTTATTTAATGCCGGATTTCCCAATTGGCCTGGCAGGCTGAAGCTCGCTGCTTCAAAATCCAGGGAAGGCTTCTGGATAAGGTATACATTTTTGACACTGTTACCAGCCTAGTCTTGCACATGCTGTCATAAAGCACTGAACTTTTTAAACAATTTTCTGTACAGGGGCGAACTGGGCCGCCCAACGATTGCAGGGTGGGCCACATCGAAAATAAATTGAATATTGGGTCAAACCGAAAAAACGAAGTGTTCCAATTGCTAAGCATCACCTAAAGATAGAGCAAAATTTACATGCAACGTTAGAACAAAAATTATAATGTTCGGATGGATGTTCGAGTGAAAGTTACATGCAATGTTAGACTGGAAGGTTGCATGTGGATGTTAGAGTGGAAAGTTGCATGGAATGTTAAAGTGGAAAGCTACATTGAATTTTCCAGGTGTTCATACATTGAGATTTCGTCGTCAGAAACTTCGTTTCAACCCAAAGTTTGGATAACGAGCAAAACCTGGTTAATGTACCATTAAGAACTCCCTCTGGTAGTGTTCCATGTCACAAGCACTGGAATTTCGCTGTGGTTAGGAGATTTCAATAACCATTTGACCCATGGGGGAACATCGTTTTAAGCTTCAAAAGGTATCCTGCTTTTTTCGTTGAAAAATAAGGGGAAAAGAAAAATCTTTTAGAAAAAATCGTTGCATATTATTCTATTGCGTTTACACTAAAATTTTACGTCAAATTGAAATACTTCGTTAGTTACTTCGAGTCCTTAGGTCCCTAGAAAAGGGCCGGACACAAAAGGGGCAAATGTTCAGGGGCCCGGGGTCTTAAGGAGGGCCCGGCGGGGAACTTTAATAACTTAACAAACAAAATTTATCCTTACGGGTATTAATTTCCAGCACCCACTCTTAACCTCAAACTAGATCTTCCAATAAATAGGAGAAAATAAACATCGCTATGGTCTGGAGTCGAACTGGAGTTCCTCTGTCAAATCCAGAGTGCTTAAACCGCTAGGCCACCACGGCACTTGTACGATGCTTCCTTTCTCCTTATATAAGGTTTATTCTAAAATGTTATTAACTTTCTCAAGGTGAATACAATTGCAAAATCGTCAACAAAGCAGCCACTGCGACGTTTTTTTTTTTAAATTTTTCATAAGGAATTTTTAAGAATGGTAATTTTCAACGCTCCCACTTGAACTCGAACTACAGCTTTCAATGTAAGGAGAAAAAAAGATATAATGTAACCTTAAACGTAATTGTTTGGATGGCCCGATCTGCTAAATTGCCTAGGGACCTGCAAATCCTGTTTCCAACCCTGCCTCAAGACAGAACACAATTCTTTGAATGACTTCCGAAAAGTAGCTAAAAATGTTTGCCAATTCCGAAACCTTGTTGCCCAAAAGCTCTTTCGAATTTCGCTGTGAAGTCAAGCGTATCGCGTAAATTTCTAAACCGTTTACAACACATTTTTTTTTTTCGAAAATATTTCTAGAAATATTTGCAAAAAGTGGTTAAGAATGAGTAAAAGAGAAGGAAAGATAAACAAAATAAAAATCTACGGAGTTGGTGTGTGATCGAAAATCTGTACAAACTATAATGGATAATAGACAACTTCTATAATTATAACAGATAATTTCTACAAGTTTAGTAGATAACTTTTCTAACCACGATCTATAAAGCTTTTACAATTCTCATACCTTTTTTAACCACACGCAGACATACACAACATAAAAACTTCTCATTACATTTCCTTTGCAGATATACTGCGTTTTTTCTGATACAATTAAGTTGGGCTCGGCGATCAAAGCATTGGGACGTTAACCCGAAGATTGATGGTTTGAATCCAGTCTGAGTACACGATGATGATGATGATGAGTCTGAGTACACGCTGGTTTGAATCCAGCGTGAGTAACCTAAAACATGGGTCGTATCATACAAAAGCGGAATGTCGAAAACCTAAGTGTATTTCAATTATCCC
>QLNU02015003.1:158921444-158935504 GCA_006491805.2 Dysdera silvatica
TGGAAGCATTTGAAGAGTTAGCGTTATCAAGTGCACCATTGAAACCCACTAAATGGCTTAGATATGTGGATGATACTTTTGTGGTTTGGCCTCATGGAAGAGAAAAGTTACAAGAATGTTTAATACATATCAATAACATCCACCAACAAATTAAGTTTACCATGGAGGTTGAATGTGATAATAGACTGCCATTTCTTGACGTTTTAGTCATTAAGCAAAGAAACAATAACTTACTTTTTTCAGTTTACAGGAATCCTACGCATACAAACAGATACCTTCATGCTACATCGCACCATCACCCTTCCCAAAAACGGTCATTGACATATTGTTCAAACGAGACAATATTATTTGCAGTAACAAAACAGTTTTACAGAATGAACTCAATTTTCTTAGTGACATTTTGGAAGAAAATGGTTACAATCAACATTATATTCACAAGTGTTCAAGTCCAAAACTGAAGCCCATTTTTCATACCTAATTCCTGATCATATTCCTTTTAAAAGAAATGAGCATAAAGCCTTCCTACCATTTATAAACTATGTCACTGACCTTTTACTTTTGAGACATAATATTGATACAGTATTTATTTCAAAAAACAAGATTTTTAGTTTCCTACGTTCTGTTAAAGAACCTGTGGATCCATACAAAATTCCTGGTGTATATCCCATCCAAATTCCTTGTTTTTGTGGACAGTTATACATCGGGCAAGCAGGTCGATCCACTGCGTGCCGAAAACGGGAGCATGAAAGCCTCGTGAGGAATAAACAGATAACAAAATCGGAAGTAGCAGAACATTCAATTTTAAATAACCATTTAATCCTTTTTGATCATACTAAAGTTCTCGCAAAATCAACTAATTTTTGGCCCAGATTATACAGAGAAGCAATAGGGATCATCAAGCATCCTAATAATTTTAATAGAGACGATGCAAAAACCATTCCCGTTGCTTGGCTACCCATTCTAACAAAACTGTAACGTGTAAATGTCAGTTTTTATTTTTCGATTTAATTTTATTCTGTTTTGGCTTTTATATTAGTCTCTAAAATTTCATAATAATATCTTTTAACGTATTTATACTGTTTCCGCAACTTATGTATATTCTACAATTAATAGTTTTATATACCATAAAATTAATAATAATACACTCAAAATTATTTATTAATAACCTATTTAATATTGTATAATAGAAAGAATCTCAGCAGTCTCCTTTTCGTATCGTTCTTTACGATAGATTGATGAATCAAATCTGAGCATTTTTAATGATGGTGTGAAGTTATAACTGCATATATTTCTTTCTTCAAGCATCATTTTGATTCGGAGAATTGAAGAGAGAAGTTCTAGCCCCATTTTGTTTTTAAGTTTTATTTTTGTTGCAGTTACTCTCGAAAACTCTTTCAACTGTAGTATTGCTAATTGGCAAGCTGTACATAGTCAGTGCAAACTGAGACAATTTTTTTAGAGCGAAATCACCAGCCGAATTTTTAATGATTATTGTTTTGCACCAGAAATCTACTCCATCTGTCGGAATGCATAAGGAAAAACTTTTTCCCAGTTCATCGTCAGCAGAGAATGCCACTTATTTTCTATTTCACTAATTTGAGATCTCTTAGATAATTCTAAAGGTAGAGCAGAAAATGATGGGCATGTGTGAGACAAGAAGATCTTGGGAGAAAACATATATATCTTCAGAAGAATCTCCATATTTCTGGGAATATGATTTAACAGTTCCTTCATACTCTTTTCAAGAATTGTAAACAATGCTATTGTATATAATGCCCTTGTTTTTAAGAAATCTTTATTGAAGCTAAGTTCTCCGCTAACAAATTGGAAAATTTATAACCAAAATCTGCATCCTGGTACGAAATGATGTAATCCTCTTCATCAACATTATTCAAGATACTTTCAACGTTTGCATAAGAAGGGCATAAAATTCTTAACAATGACAAAGCAAAGTTGTGTAAACCTTCTAATACACTGCAGATATCAGCAATTTCCTTTTGGAAAAGTAAATTTATTTTTTCAAACTCACTCCGTACCAGGACCATGAATGTTAAACATAATTTGTTCGCAGTATTAGAATACATAGCAGATAGTTCTCTCACGTAGTATCTGTCACAGCTGGAAGAAATCAATTTTAAAAGCATCCCACTGATGTAAGATACTCTTTATGCAGTTGCTTCTTGCTAGCCACCACATAGGGGAAAGAGGAAGAATTTTTAAAGGTTCCTCGCCATCATTAATCAATTTGTATAGCTCCATATAGGAATCACTGCGAACAGCAGATCTGTGAAACCAGTTGTATTTATCTCTGAGCAAATGATCTATATTTCCAGGCAATTCCTCTGATGCATGTGAACGGAATAAAAGCAGAGAATGGCAGATACATTTTATTAATATTATATTTGGGTTATCTTTTTTTCATGCATGTATAAAGAGAGTTGTTAATACCACACATGTTAGATCAGTGCTTCCCAATTTTTTTCAAGCCGAGACTCACTTTTATAGTAACCAAAAGATCCACCCCTACAATTATTTATGACCCCCAAAACACATTAAATACAAAATTATATTATATACATATGTTACATTAATTATGTACATTATATTAGTTATATATATTGCATTAGTTATGTACAGTGGTCCCATTTTTATTACATTTATTACAGTTTTATTACATTATGTACAGTGGAGTCCATTTTCAAATTGTCCCATAGGACCCACATTGAGAAACACTGGGTTAGATGCACCATCAGTTGGAATAGCTAAGCACTGTTGAATATTGACACAAACGTCAGGAAAAAATGGTTAACAGCATCATATAGTGCCTCTGTAGAAGCAGTAGTACCGTATTTTCCTGTATATAATCCGCGGATTATGTGTTAAAAAAGTTTCAAATTTCGTTGTGCGTATTATACGCCGCCGCGGATAATCTGATAAAAAACATTCTCCATCAGAAAAGCTTACAATAAAGTTTTGAAAGAAATGCCGTTTATGTTTTATAAAATAAATAACAGATGGCGCTGAAAGCTTTCACGACTCGGCTGACGTATTTCAGCTATAATCAGTTTTGTCCAATTACGTTCAAGAACGAATTCGGTTCCTCGGAAGGATATTACAGTTGCTAGTCGCTAGCATCATTTCGCATTCTGTCTTGACCTGAGCTGTTTCGTCCTGAAAATGTTCAAGTTCATATATCGTCATGTTAAAGCGAAAACGTGTAAGTTACACGGCAGATTTTAAACTAAAAGTTATAGAGAAAACGGTTTGTTTTTGTTTTTTTTACTTGAAAAAAAGGCTTTGCGGATAATACCCTGCTGTGGATTATATACAGGAAAATACGGTAATTGTAACAGGAATTCATCCGAGGAATTGCGACACTATTCGATTTTCCTTTGAGTTAGACTATCTAATACACAAGCACAAATGTTTCACATAAGAAATATCAGTTGATTCGTCAATGATTAGCTAAAAAACATGACCCTTAATATCCTCAATCTGTTCTTGTAGCAATGCAGAAGCATGTAGCTAACTTGAGTTCAAATACAGTGACCATACCCTTTTGAGAAAATATGGTTGTCAACCTCCGTTCAGAGTGTGAAGTTATGCAAGCAGCATTCTTAATATATTTTGCAGTAAATGCATGTTTGCTTAAGTCGATTTTGTGGGTTCTGAGATACAGTTTACAGTATGCTTTTTTCACTGTCATTTCTTGCTTCTTCATCTGCGAGCCATGAATTTTCATAAGTTTTTATCGTACTTGCTCCATTTACCCATTATATTGCCAAGTTGTATTGTTCCGGTTGGTGGGTGATTTTTACCGTAACTCCCACATAAAATCATTGCAGATGGACGAATCGTTTATTCCAATGTCGACTCCACAAACGTAAAGAATTTGTCCGTTTCAATAATTCCTTTTTTAATATCATCATCATAGTAACATTAACAAGATATAATAGTGTCGAGTTCGCAACGTTGGTCATTGGAAGATTTGTCTACGACAGCTCAAATCTGAGAGTTTAAAATAGAATATTATAATCTAATGATTCTATAATAGAAGACTGGGATATTTGTGTTTGCCTTACTCGAACATCGACGAGAAAGAGAGTTAATATCTCTGGTAATGTTGATTGCAAAATTCTGAGTTGCATATTTTAAAACTTAAGGAAACACCCCTGCCGCACGCTTTGGTAAAATGTAAATTATGTATAGACATAGTTTACAGAGTGAAGAGGCAATAACCAGTTTTGCATATTTGCTTCAAAAAGAACTGAGTATTGGATTGGATGTACATGTATTCTTTAAGTTACATTTCTATGGCTATATTAAACAAGTCATGCATCTGCAGTGTTAATATGGGTAGGGGAGGATTTTATTTTTCGAAAGGGAATTTTTATCTGGTTGTAAATATGGCATGACTGTAGCTGGAGGGTGTCCGTTAAGAAGGGTTTTACTGTATTTATACGAGTATTATTATTAAAGTTACACGCTTAATAATTTTTCTTTTAGCTCTTCGAAAAATAGTTGGAAATGAGGGTCCTGCCCGCTAAATTACTGGGGGGCCCGTAAATCCTGTCCCCGGCCCTGGTTAAATGAATGAATGAATGAATGAAGGAATGAGGACGGACAAACAGACACTAATACGGCAAATTATTGGAAACCCCTGCTTATAAGATGTATTTTGATTTGCAACACAGTCACTGGCGTGCGCAGGGGGAGGTGCTGATGGCTGGTTCCAACCCTCCCCCATTGCGTTGAAATTTTGTATATATACATATAAATATATGGAGTTATAGCTCTATAACCCCCATTGAGCCTGTTCTTCCCCTCCCCTTATGAAATTTCTGCGTACGCCTATGAAAATTGTCGCCTGTCATTAAACTTGGAAAATCTTGTGTAGTTTCGCATGTCAAATTAAGACTCGGAGGAAATGCAATCGCAGAATTCATTGAAGCTCGGAAAAGTTTTTAGGAAAAATAATCGTGCGAAAGTTTTAAATACGTGCATGTAATATATGAACGAGGAAGTTGGAATTTGCTGTGAGTCAAAAGTTACGAATTTCGGAGGAGAGAGAGAGAGAAGTGGAAAAAAAGCATTATTCCGAGCTATTTTCCGGTACCGAGACCGAGAAATATGCAGAAGGGCACCTCAGAGCTGACGAGAGGGGGGGGGGGCAGGGGATGAAGTCAGAGGGAACTGCGCTGGCAAGCACCTATGCTGTGGAGGTCCAGTGCAGGAAGGGTCATGGGGCCGAAAGGGGGGCAGCAGCGGCTGCGGCGGGAGCCAGATTGAAGCCTAGAGAACCGCGCTGGCAAGGACCTATGCGTCGGTCCAGCGCGGGGAAGGTCATGGGGCCGACGAAAGGGGGCCTTGGGGACTGCAGCCGGGGGCAGGATGAAGTCGAGGGATCTGCGCTGGCAAGGACCTATGCTGTGGAGGTCCAGTTCAGGGAAGGGGTCATGGGGCCGAAGAGAGGGGGCAGCAGCGGCTGTAGCCCGGGGGCCAAGTTGAAGCCCAGGGAACCGCGCTAGCAAGGACCTATATTGTGGGGGTCCAGCGCAGGAAAGGGATCATGGGGCCGACGAAAGGGGGCAGCAGGGACTGCAGCCCGGGGGCTAAGATGAAGTCTAGGGACTCGCGCTGGCAAGAACCTATGCTGTGGAGGTCCAGCACAGGGAAGGGGTCATGGGGCCGACCAAAGGGAGCAGCAGGGGCTGCAGCCCGGGGGGCCAGGATGAAGTTTAGGGACCCGCGCTGGCAAGCACCTGTGCTGTGGGGGCCCAGCGCAGGGAAGGGGTCATGGGGTCGGTCGAAGTGAGCCTGGGGGCCCGCATTGGCTCTTGGCGCCCCTGGGAAACCCTCGTTCTTACGACCTGTTTTATAAGAACCGTCTCTGAACGATTTATTATAAGGCAACCATGTATTTCCATATTATAAATTGGGATTCAATCTTTGCAATACTTTTCACACCACGTCATCGATCAAAACAGGGACGGACATGGATTTTCATTTGTGGGGAGGGGGTTAAGGACAGAATTTGCCATGGTCTTGGAATAACACCCTTCATTTATCATGAAAGTTGGAATTTTTTACAGTGAAAAAAAAAAAGAAAAGACTTCTGTGTTATTGAATATTAGAACGTTGAAAATGTATTCAATAACATAGAGGATTTTTTTTTGCAGTTTGAATGAAGAATGAATAAAGAATAACGTTCGATTTAAAAACGACGTGCATCAAAACTTGAATCAATACTGAATGAATAAAGAGAAAAAGTATCCTCTGGCATTTCGTGCCTTTCGGGTTACCATGATAACCAAAATTAAAAAGTAAAGAATTAAACACAATTGACATTTCTTCATGTAGCTATTATTGATTCCACCAGAATATAATGACAACAAACATTTTTCATTGGTTTTAACACAAATGATTGTATTATTAATATTATCATAATAAAGTGGCAACAACATCCTACCTTTATGAAAATGTCCCGCAAAAAAATAACGAAAAAATGTGACGCTTTTTTTAATTGACTTTCGTAAAAACATTTTTAACGTTAAAAATATATTTTGGAGAGGCTCATGACCCCTGTAATACCCCTCCCCCCCATGTCCGCGCTTGGGCCAAAGTATGTAATTAACCCATTAACGACCAAACATAGAAATTGACGGTGAAATTATGTAAAAATTCATGTGTTTTTATTTATGACAATAGCAATAAGGTTTCATTGAAAAAAAAAATCTAGTGTATGTAGGGGAGGCCAAGCGCAAAATGTTGCGTTAACGCAACGTTGGTGGTCAAGGGGGTCAGTTCATATATAAGTACAAAATTCAGGATTTTTATAAAACGCAATTAATTTTCACGTAACAGAAATTTTATACATTTTTTAAAATGCTTTTACAGATATTCCCATAATTATCTGAATAATTATCTAATAAAAATCCAATTAATAAAATTTTAATTATCTAATAAAATTATATTTACGTAATAGAATTCTAATTATTTAATAAAAATTCAAATTAACTACGTACTAATAAAAATTCCAATTCAGGAATGAAAATTTCGTATATCCCAATTAGCTAATGAAAATCTTAAGTAACTAAAAACGTCCTAAGTAACTAATAAAAAGTCAACAATCAAAAAGTCAACAACAATCAAAAATGAATAGCATTTTGTTTTTCGGAGATGTGTTCAGCCGTCGATCCCTTCTCAGGTAGTTGCAACGTGTACCTTTGGAGCGTAAAACTACTTAAGCCAAACCAAATCACAGCATGTGGCCCCAAAACCAGGAGGAGTCTTTTTTTTTACTACAAGGAAAGGGTACTAACGAGCTATAATTACAGCGGAGTGGGAAGGGGGTATGAGTGTGGCCAAGGGAGTAGGCAAGGCGCTTGCCCCCTAGAAATAAAAGTTGAAGTACATTTGGGTATATTTTAGTATTTTTGATAATATATTTCGGGTTACCAGTGGTTTGCTCCCTAAGATGGAAAGCTGGCTACGCCCATGGGGCGAGGAGGGCGAGGATTTCAGAAACACTCCTATTTCATTTTCTATATATATATATATATTAATATTACTTTCTCAATAAACGTAATAAATAAAAGCTCTTTGTTCATAATGGGTATTAAATCAAATAACTAATTATTACATTTTATAACCGTAAAAAATTACAGTGTAAAAATCTTGGAAAACGTCAAATTCCGAAGTGTATAAATGTTCATAGAACAAAGGAAACAAGATTGATTGATTGATTGTTTGGCTTTTTTATGGCGCAAGAGCATCTGGGCTATACTGCGCCAAAAAACAAGATAGCAAAAGTTAGATTGCATTGTCACTACTGTCAACTGTCGATAATGCTAGTCAAAGTAAACATTCAAAGGAAGAATGGTGAGAAACTAAACTAAACCCATGGTCGCCCCGAAAGGGCGCAGCAATAAACCGACCCAGTATCCAGCCAATGTTGCGTTAACGCAACATTATTTTCTTTCTTCAATATTGCGTATTTATAATTATCATTTTTTGTAATTTCCATTTTTCACAAACTGTTGACATCTGAAAGATTATGTTTAAAAAAAAAAAAAAATGTCGATATTCGTCAACCAATAAATACTATACTTTTTCAAAAAGGGAAAAAAGAGAAAAAAAGAAAAGGTCTTTGGAAATCCCTCAAAACACGTAAAAAATGAAGAATTATAAAGCAGGAAATTTAACTTGCTTCCATTTGCAAAAAATTATATTTAGTAAGATCAAATGTTTCTAAATATGATATGCTAAAATTTGAGGGGCGAAAACTTAATTAAAATATACAAAAAAATATCCCGAAAATAATGTTGCGTTAATGTAATATTGGCCGAAAATGGGTTAACACACAATACATAATCGATCAGGAAAAATAAAGAGCGTTTATACGAATATATCTACTCCCTCCCACCCAAAGTATTTCTTCTTTTATTTGTAAGGAATGAGGAGGCGAAATTATACAATCTGTTTCCAGATATAGAAATTTTTAAATTTGTCATTTAAGTGTAATCTCGAAATGATTGTACCCAGTGGTCTAACATATCAAGGCAACTCAGAAGTCGCTCGTTCGAGTCCAGTCGAGTGCGTGACAATTATTTTTGCTCCCTGACAAACTAGGAATTAAAAAACATGGGGTCTAGTATGGATTAGAGATGGGCAAAATGACTCATTGACCGAATCAATGAAGATTCTTTTCATCCCTAAGAAATAGACAAAATCGGGCGCACTAATTTGGTTGGTGACAGCTTTTGAATATCTCTTAGTATGGATCACAGAAGTGGAGAATCAAGTTCAGTGCTAGTGAAAATAAAGAGCTTTAAATATTATTAATTTAAAGTTTAATTTTAATGCATCTCGCTAAATGAAGTACAAACTTCAATTAAAATATTGGTATCGATAATTTTTACCAAAGGTCAAGGACTCTCTCTCGCTGGACTTCTTTTTTTTCAACGGTTTGATAAATTTCAACATGCAGTCGAACTATGTTACAACGACATTCAAAGGACCGCTGAAATTTTAAGGCTGTAAGCGAATAATGCTGTAAATAATAAATAATTTTAGAATGTTGGTAATGTACCATTTACTCAGTGACGTAGCGTTACTTTAAATGTAGGCCATCTCCAATTGTTCCACATCTCCCCTCGAATAAAAAGTTCCCATTTCATATGTATATCATCATTATGTACATTATCATTATGTATATTATCATTATGTACATTATGATTATGTACATTATGTATATTATGATTATGTATATTATCATTATGTATATTATCATTATGTATATTATCATTATGTACATTATCATTATGTATATTATCGTGATAAATCTATGAATTATGGCTTTTTTTATCCAAGGTGGGGTATGGTAAACAATTGGAAATGTGGCCCATTTTTCAAGTTACGCTATGACGTTGGTACATAATATTTAATTTTGTAAATGACATTATTAGTGTATATGTAGCATAATCCGTTAATCCGAATTAATCAGGATCGAGACCTATTCGGATTAACAGAAATCTTTAATACAGAATTTACTGTAAACTATGATTGTTTGATGTGTGTTTGTTATAGTGTGGCCTCATAGCAGACAACAGACGATGAGCCGGCGACGGAAAATGTCTTTTATGGGCAAATTTCGATTATTTAGCGACATACACTGAGCTGTTTGTTTACGTCTTGTCAGTCGGTGTCCGTTGCAGCGGACTGGAAAAAAAATCATATTAACCGGATTTTCGAATTAACGTAGTTCAGATTAGCGGGACGCCACTGTATTTACTTTTATTCTAACATCTCTACTCTTGAGTGGGGGGGGGGCGGATTAAAACAAGAGAAAAGCAAACGTTTAAATATGACAATGTGAAACTTAACTATTAAATAATAAAAATTGTTGATTTTGAAACCAAATTTTATGGAAAGAAATCAGTAATTTTAATATAAATTAATAAATATGGGAAAACGGGGAAAGAAAATTTTTAAAGACGCATATCAAAAGTATAATATGATCCCATATGAGAATACGCAATAATGGTTCACGTTGACGAAATGTTCAATTTTCTAGAAAATGTATGACGTTTTACCCAAGGCAGAATGACGTTACTCGTAGGGGCTCGCCAGGAGGCCAGAATTTTTACGCAACAGTATAGGTGTCGCTGCAACTGAACTCGTCAAAGCCGAGTTTAACCCTAATTGGTTTTCTGTAGGACTAAACATTGGTGTAAGAAGGGTATTGATGGGGGTTGTAACCCCCTATTGCAATGAAATTTTGTATATTTAACATAGGAATATGTGAGTTGTAGCTCTGTAACCCCCCATTGAGCCTATAACCCCCTTAGTACGCCTATGGAACTGAGCATTTATTTTGCCAGTTTAAAAAAAACAAACATATTATTAGCAATGCTCCGCAGACTCCTCAAACTGCCTAAGGGGGCCATGGTACCAGAAAGGTCAACGACCCTGATGGGAAAGGATTACCGACAAACAAGCAATATGTTGGCTTGTAGCTAAATGGTTGTTACAGAGAGAGGCTCTGAAAATTGCAGGGGGCGAGGGCTCAGGAAAATACAGGGGCTTAAAATTCGTGAATATTTTGATGTATTTTATTAATATATTTAATAATCACAGATCTTGGTAAAAAACACAATGGGCACAGTTTTTAGAAATGTATGTTTTGATACAGCTTTGAAGCGCTTTTTCGAAGGCTTTTAGTCCTCTTCAAAGAAGCTTACATAATAATGGAACAATTGAGTTTAGAATGATAATAAACTGAATATTCAAATTATTTCACGCTATCTAAAGTCTCGTAACATTGACTAAAACCATATGAATTTATTGAGATTATTAAAATGTTTTAAAAGATGGAAAAGAAAAAGGAAAAATAATCGGTAAGAAAACAACACTTAAGGAAAAACCAAGCACAAATAAACAATAACCCAAAATTGAGAAAATTAGTGCAACTGAATGTTGACTTAACTGAATGGAAACTTATCCACGCCAGATGTAAGTTGATAGTAATAGACATACCGTTGACAAAATGATGCTTGTGCTGATGAATAATTGCTAGGGGTTTCCATAACTAGTAAAATTTGTGACATTGGTCGGTATATACCAAATACAAAAGTGTTAAAAATGTTAATAGTTATAATATATTAAATTTTTTAAATATAGACCTATACATATCGTTTTAAATTTTAAAGCAACCGCTTTTATCAACTTTTTTAGGCGTAGTAATATTAACGCCGATGTTATAGCGTGATTAGCTTGTGAAACGTTCGCAAAGAAAAGAAATGTTTTTGTTTTCGGTGGGGCACGACCCCAAGACCTCCCACTTGCCGGGCATGTACTCTACCAACTGAGTTACGAGCGGCAAGCATTCAATCCCCATCGAACATATTTAAAGACTATTTTTAGAAACCGGTTACTTGTATAAACATATCGTTATGTATGTACGATATTGACCATTTGTATCGGTTGCCCTTTTAAAGCCAGAGTGCACTTGGAAATAAAAATTAGCGTTTTTGTCGAAAACATTAAATTATTGAACTGTTTACTGAATAACAATGGTGTAGAAAGGGGTATTGCTCAGGGGGGCCAAGCCGCCCCTTGGATCTCAAAATACCTTATTTTCTCCATGTCCGCATCAAATAATCTTCTGTAAACCCACTTGAGCAGCCTCCCCATAGCCATGAGCGCCCATATGAGTAATTCAAGTGGTGGGTAAGGACTGAGAAAAATTAGTATCTTCTTCTCAAGACTGTCAAACATTTTAGTGAATGTACAAGATACTAAAATGCTACAAAAGTAATTGATACTGCTTGACAATTAGTAATGAGCTAAAAAGTACCTTATTTTAAAACCTACTTGTAAAACCTTTGAAACTAAATGCATAGCAGAATTAGGCAAATAAAATTTTTGAACGGTTAGACGGAGGGGGGATCGAACCCCCTCCCCACGTAATTTTTTAGTTGCTACGCCACTGCTAAATAATAATAATAAATGCAGCAGACCATTTCGATTAACCTAAACTTTGTTTAAGCGAAGTTCTGATAACCAAGATTGCACTGTACTTTGTTATTGCTGACTTTTGATAACTTGTTTAGTAACCTAACGCGATAGTTATACCTTTTAACAAGCAGCTGTCTTTCGCCCTGCAATCTTTCCTGGTTGGAGAGTGAATTTTTAACAATGTACGAATGGAAACAAAAGCATTGTTCCAAAATGAAAATTATGTAAATTCTTTAATGACAGTATGATAATACGTTATGTAAACACCCGCATTATTTTCAAACTTTTCCGGAATTTCTATTGGAGAATTTGCAACATTTCCTACGAAATTTTGCTGCGTGATTACCACGAAATCTCGTTAGAATAAAAATATCGCCTTCCTTCTTGTTTTTCAAACGTCGTTCTCAACGCATGGCTGATCGGCTGCGCTTGTAACATGCGATTTCTCGTCCTTGGGTGAGGTAATCAAGGCATTTATAGGTAAATTAGTCCCTGGAATTCTCCATTGCAAACTTTGTTGTCTATCGATCAATTTCTGCCGTCTATTGACCGGAGATCACTTGTCTATTGCAAGTCACGACTGTTTTTCTTCCGTGGTGTCTACGTCAGGTAAGTGTTTATTTACATATAAACGAACTGTTATTTACTACAGTAGCGCTCATAAGTATTTTGACAAACAGTTTTTGTTTGCCAGTGCCATCTATATTGAAGAATTAACTTGTACAGTGATATGTCGTGAGTCACTGTAGAGGTGCACATTCTACAATGACAACGAACTAACTGCTTAACTAATTGCCTTTTCTTTCAGTTCAAATAAGAAAATTCGTTCAAAAGTGTTTTTACATGCTAATTAGTAATTTGTTTTCGTAGATACTTAATTAAATAATGTGTTATATTTTGCAAAAAGCCTTCTCTTAGTCAGGTTTGATTCTGACAGCATGCCAAAAGGAAAGAAATACTCTAAAGACTTAAAAAGAAGTAGTATTTGCAACTTTAAGAGAAGTTTGCTCTAAGGCAAGTGTAGCTTACGATTTTAATCATCTAGACAAATTGTAAGTGTGTGGAATAAAGTTTTCAATAATAGGGAAACTATAACAAATAATCCTATGTCCGAATGGCTACGAAAAACGTCCAGCATAGCTGATAAAACGCTCAAAAGAAAATCTATAGACATAAAAGATGATTTACAGGAAAATTATAAAGTTAAAGTGCACGTTTCCACCATAAAAAGACGTCTAAATGAAACAAATTTAAATGGCTGCCGGCCAAGCAAGGAGCCTTTTATATCTAAAAAGAATAGAAAGGCTCAATTTAGCTTTGCCCAAAAATATCGAAACTGGACTTCTAAGAACTGGTCGTCTGTCCTCTGGAGTGATGAAATCAAGTTTAATCTTTTCTCATTTGATGGAATTCAGTATGTTCGGCGCCGTCCAAACAAAAGAAACGCTGTCAATTATCGAGTTCCAACCAGCAAGCCTGGTGGAAGAAATATTATGGTATGAGGGTGTTTTTTCCGCCATTGGGTGACCTCTAGTTTGTGTTAATGGAAACATGGATCGCTTCAAATATTGTGATATACTTAAAAATCATATGCTACCCCATACCAGGAGGAAAATTCACGCTCGTTGGATTTCCCAACATAACAATGACCCAAAACACACATCTCAACATGTCAAAAGTTTTTTGAAGCAAAAGGAATTGAAAGTGTTTGATTGATTTTGTCAAAGCCCAGATTTAAACCCAATCGAGCACATGTGGTCAGAACTAGACAAACGTGTCAGACGCCAAAACTACACAAATAAGGATACCTTTTTCGATTCTTTGTTCTGTGAGTGAAGAAATGTTCTTTAAGAGCTCATTGTACATATAATCAGCACAATGCGAAAAAGATGCACGGCTGTTATTGATTCCAGTGGCTATCCAACCAAATATTAAACACAAGAGTGTTTTTTACTTTTAAGTTATCAGTCAAAACAAGACTGAACTATAAAAATAACGTTTGTTAAAATACTTATGATCCAAGAGGTTTCCATCAAATCTAA
>QLNU02015003.1:158935604-158949335 GCA_006491805.2 Dysdera silvatica
TCCGGGAGCAATAATTACACAAAAATAATTTGCAACAGTATTTGAAAATATTATTTATTTCTTCAATTTGACAATATAATTACTCATAATCAATCCAAGAAAGAAAGATACGATCGTCACTCGAATACGTGGAAAGAAAATCAAATGCCAAAAAAGACATGGTTTTGACTGAGATATTTCAACTTCTCAAAAGTGAAAATCAAAACATTGATTGGACAAAAGATCGGATTCTCATATTTTGCTTTGCTTAGACCACAACTTCCACTTTCACCTGAAACACTTCCTAATCTGTGTGTATGTATATACCATGCCAATTTTGAGTTCCTTGTCTGTAGCATAAACAAAATATTACCTATCTTTTCCGGTAGATCAAAGGAATTTCAGAGAATTTGGCATGTGAAAAAGAAAATGAAGAATGTATGTTAGGCAAATGTGTCACATGTGAAAGTCAGTATGAAAACTCGAAAAGTAGCATTCAAAATAGATCTGAATTAATATCCTGATATATTTGGGATGTTAATTCAGAAAGAATAATGGTGAAGGAAGGAACTCTTAATGATGTCTTAATTAAGCTAGAAGAAAAGGTTCTACATTTTTAGAGCATTGTTTCATAAAGCATAGACAAAGCCTTTATATTTAAGATTGTAAAAATGAAGTGTCAGAGAAAATGCGTACTTCAAGTTGACTTTAACGAGAACTTCACTGTTACGCAGAAAGATGAAGTGCAAAGCATCCACTGGACAAATGACCAAATTTCTCTATATATATAGGAATTGCATATATATATCCGCGAAAACGTATTCATATGCTTTAATTTCAGATTATATGCAGTACGATAAAATTGCAGTTCACATTTTTAACTGCAAAATGTTTTAGGACTTGAAAAAAAAATGTTCCTTAACTTGAATGTGTCGAAATCTTTTCTGACAATGCTACCCAGCACTTTAAACAATAATTACATTATGTAATATAACATATGAAATTCAAGATTACAACTTGCATCTTAATTGGCACTTTTTTGCCATATCTCATGGCAAAAGAGCAACAGATGGAGTGGATGTAATGATAAAGAATGGTGTATTGCAAAAAGTGAAGTCTAGAAAAGCGTTTGTCAGTAATGCTCATAGGTGTAGCCAGGGGGGCGGTTTTGGGGGTTGTAACCCCCTATCGCAATGAAATTTTGTATATTTAACATAGGAATATATGAGTTGTAGCTCTGTAACCCCTCCCATTAAGCCTATAACCCCTCCCTTATGAACTTTCTGCCTACGCCTATGGTAATGCTTTGTATTTTTCACAATGTGCTGCATCAATAACATAAAATATAAATGTTATCTATATACCTGAAGCAGAAATCAAAAGCGAAACTGAAAAATTAGAGAAGTGTTGGGAGAGTATTGGGAATTTGCCAAAAACACATCGGATACATTGTGCTCGTATGCAACAAATTTAGTGAGGTTTGCTGCTATATCAGATAAAAGAGATATTTTTTACTTCAGAATGATTGGTGATTTGTCACCAGTAATTAAGCGTAGCTACATGGGAACAAGCATAGATGACTATAATGAAGGCATTCGATTTGTAAAACGGATATTGGTTTAATTTACTTCAGAACGTAAAAGTATAATTCGCGTTTGTGAGTCAGATCATTGAGTAACTAAACCATAGTACCGCAACAAAACGCTCTTTTTTGAATAAATCTGGTCTTAAATTTGTTTGTCCTACAGAAGAAAGCATTGCTGTAATTGATAAGCTTCAAATAAGAAAAGTACTAGTTAAATCTACCACAGATCTACAAGAAATAAATCAGTTTTTCTGAATTGGATTTGTAAAGGTCACCTTTCTCTTGAAAAATTTCCTCTACATGTACCAAAAAACTGTAAATAATTTTCAAATTACACCCTGAAGCTTTTGTCTCTTAATATTTTAGATTTTAAAATGTTTATTTAATGGCAGCTTTTAACTCTCTAAGCATTTCTCTCTCTCTCACTTAGTATACAAATATACAGCTTTATATTAGTATTAGTATACAGCTTAAGTTAATACTGTAAAATATCTAAAAAAAATAAGCATTTTATATAAAAAAAGTTTGAAACATAGTTATTTATTTCTTCACACCGAATACAAATAAGAAATACAGAGTTCTCTTCGAAAAAAAAAAAGAGTTTGACCTTCAAATGATCTTGAAAACGTCCTCCATAAAGTAAAATACAGATGATTAAAAACACTTTTCTCCTTTTTAAGACAAGCAACTTTTGTTTCAAACATTTTTTGTAAAACGCTTATTTTTTTAGATATTTTACAGTATCAGCTTAAGCTGGTCCACCCAGTATTTGACAGCAGAGAACGTTACGTCCGAAACACCAAATTGTTACGTCCGTAGCAAATTAATTTGTCTTTATGTTAATTACTACAAGTCACATCTACTAAAGCTTTACTATTCCTAAAAACTCAAAGTCTTCTGAACAGATACAGAGAAGTGCATTTTAAAAAATCATGCACAACTCACAGAATTATAGGAGTTATTACGACAATGTGGAATTTATACTGTTTTCTGAGTTATGTCCGTAACAGGTTATTTTTTTAATTACCAGTTTTTGTAATAGATAAAACTTTACATAAAATGAGGGTAACATAAATACCACCACAGTCTATTTCTTAAAAAAAACTAGCTTCTTTGAATTATCTTGAGTCTAGATATGGAGATTTAAAGTATGCGATATGTTGCGTCCGTAACGCTGGAATTGCCCAGTTGTTAAATCCATGAAATACATTGTTAAAACATGAACGATGAGTTAAAAACTATAACGTTTTAGGAAATTTAATGAACAAAATACTCACGATTTGCCTTAAAAAATATGGATATATCGATACATATAAATTTTATCGATATATGGATATTTGTTCGATTTATCGATATGTGGAAATTTTTTTGATATATATAGAAATAGATGGTCTACTTAACGATTCGCAAAAAATATCGATATATGCAAATTTTTTCAATATATTGAAGATCTATATACTGAGGATCCACTTTTAAATTTATGTCTAATATTAATAGATGTGGAATTTATGGAAACGCGATATATAAATGAAATTACAGTAGAGTCCCCTTAAATCGAACTAATTGGGACCTGTTCGGATTAACCGAAATCTTTATTATAGACTTAACTGTGAGCAGTGACAGATTAAGGGGGGTGCGACCGGTGCCGTCGCACTTGGCGCCAAGCCATATGGGGGGCGTCAAAATGGCCTAACGACCCCGAAATGAAGACAACGACAAATCCAATTTGATCAACTAAGCGCTTATTCTTGAATATGTTTCAATAAATTAAATTGATGTTTTGTAAGTTCCCTGAATGCAATATGTGACTATGTTTACTTCCGAACGTTTACTGAAACCGATAAAGATAAATCGCATTCGTAGGCGAAGTTCGGAGGAAAAAGAAGAAAAAGATGTTTGACTATGAAGGAGCTGATGAGGGAATGGAACAAACACCTAAAGAATGCTTCAAGAACTATTTCTTTTGTGTTATAATTGATAAAGTTTTGACATATATACAGGAAAGGTTCAAGCTCTTCAGAGAGCATCAGTGCTTGTGGGGTTTTCTTTATGAATTGGAAGTACTACCTGTAGACTTTGCCTCTCCCTGCAATGACCTCCATAATGCACCGACAGAGGATGATAGTACTGACTTAAATGATTCTGAGCTGAAAGATGAGCTAAGTTTAAAGTTTCAACTCCCAAAAGGACATGGTATCCCAATAAAGATCCTCAACTTCATAAATGAAAACCAATTGAAAGACAATTTCCCAAATGTATGCTTGGCTTTAAGAGTTCTGCTTACCATTCTGATTACTACAGTGGAGTTTTTCGAAATTGAAGCTCATGAAAATTTACCTGCGATAAAAAATTTCAAATGAGCGGTTATCTGCTTTAGCTATGTTTTCAATCACAAATGGCTTACTCTACAAGTTGGACATGACACAAATGGCTTACTCTACAAGTTGGACATGACACAAATGATACACAAGTTTGTAGAAGTAAAGGCTCGAAGGACACCTCTTGTTTAAAATTTGACTAATTCTGTATTTTTCATTATTAATTCTGTTTAGTTGCTACTTTCAAAAAGATTTCATAAAAATTTACCTTATTAAAATCCTAAAACTTAAAGTGTTTTGAAACTTATTTAATTCTTAATGAACTCATTATCCAAAATCTTTGTGCAAATTATTCTTTACTACAATGTGTTTCATTAAATTAGTGTGAAAAGAAGTAAAAAAGCCCTTTTTCAACAATACAACAATTAGGAAAGTAAATACTACTTTGAAATAGATAAACTTATATAATAGTTATAGATATTATATATATATATATTATACAATATTATATGTATTATATAATAGTATAATATATATAATCTATATAATATTATATGATATTATATACATTTATATATATTAGATAATAGATTTATATAATAGATAAACTTATTAATATTTGACCATAGAGGATATTCTAGATCATTCAAACTCGTGTAATACTTTAATGCTTATATTAAAATGATTTAATTTTTGGTTCATCAGAAAAACTATTTGTGGTTTAGTTATATGTTGTATTGAAATTTTAACTGTTAGCGTAGCTTTCCGTCTTTTAAAAATATTCAGTATTTTTGTTAATAAGATTTAGAAGCCTATAGAAGAGGTTCCTCGGAAAAAAATTGCCCTACAAAAGGAAATACTTTGAAAATAATTTATATTAGGAAGATAACAATTTTGAGCTAGCACAGGGCGCCATGTGGCCGGGATCCATCTCTGACTGTAAACTATAATTATTTGATGTGTGTGTTTTGGCGTGCATGCGTAATAGGCAACAGACGACGAAAAATTTCGCTTTACTTTTTGGGAAATTTGAATTGGCAACACACGTTGCGCTGGTTATTTGCGTCTTGTCAGTCGGCTGCCGTTGAAAAAAAAAAAAATAATAATAAAAATAACCCAGTCAGCCGACTGGAAGGAAGTTCGGTTTAATTGTATTTTTAGATTAGCGTGGTCCAGATTAACGAGACTCTACTCTACTAATTAATAGTTATGTGTTCGAATTTAATTATGAAACTGAATTTGTTCTCGGATCTCGACCTGTGTTTACTTTAGATGAGTAGTGCTTTGTTTTTCCAACTACAACGCCTCAGAATCGTCTGTTTATCTTTTTATACTCTTCCTTTGTTTCGCTAACTTTTATGGGAGCCCTTTTCTATTCACATGCTTTATTATCCCTTCCTTGTTTTCTATAACATACCTTGCCGAATTTATCTTATCTTTCTCTAGTAAATATTAAACCAAATGAATATATTTTTCTTATCAAATGATAAGAATTTATATCCAATCGACCATAGATATAGTAACCCCAGTTATTACATCAAAATTCTGACCCTCCATAGGAACAACTTTATTTTACATTGGTTGCGACATCATAAATTTTTTAGGAACTAACTTATCCGTGGCAATAAATGTACGCGCACCGCATATGACGCTGTTATAAATAGTAAAAAAAAAAGTCGTTTGCATTAGTAAGAAAGCATTTTTATTACACCAGATACTCCACGTGAGTTACTATTTACAAAAAAATCAGCACAAACACTATAACTGGCATCGTGATATTTGTGTGAAATCATTACACCTCTGAAAAGACGGTGGCAATAAATTTACGCGCACCCAGCTTTAGCGACGATACAATTACCACTTTATGGGGTCCTCCTTTTGCTGCATACACGTCGGCAACTCGTCTAGGCATTGATTCGACGTAGGCACGACAAAGTTCTTGAGGAAGTTTGGTCCATGCTTCCTGAAGAACCGTCATTAGCTGATGTTTTGTTCGGGGGAACTTTTTTTCCCCCTTCTTTCTTGAGGACCCGCCACAGATCCTCGCTTGGGTTGAGGTCCGGAGAATTTGGGATCCAGTCAAGAACTTGGAGACGATGTTGGCGAAACCAAGCTGTCATTTTGCGTGCAGTATGCGGGTTAGCGAGATCTTGCTGGAAGATAGCATCTCCCTGTGGGCGAAGGCGGTCAACGGAAGGCAGGTAATGCTCTTGCAAAATTTCTTGGTAGCGTTGTGCATTAATAGTCCCATCATACGGATACAAATCGCCAATGCCACAATAGCCAAAACACCCCACACTTGAACAATGCTTGGGAACTTTACTTCTTGTTTTACACAGTTTTTGGCGTGTCCTTCATTCGGCCGGCGGATGACTCTCCGCCCGATATTTCCATATAGGACTGGGAAGGGGGACTCGTCAGACCAAATCACCTTCCGCTATTGAGCTTCCGTCCAGGACATGTGGTCTCTAGTCTATGCAAACTGCTTCATTAGCTAAACTGGCATCAACATAGGCTTTCGCTTACTCTTGTATGAGCCATATCCCATGTCATGTAGTATATTGATAGCAATTCGTCGCAATACAAGTCGGTCTGTGCGTTGGCTCCATTGTTCTGAAGCTTCCACCTAAGTTTCAGGTCGGTGTTTCGTGACAATGCGGCGAAAATTTCGGTCTACCCTATCAGTAGTTGTAGGCAGTCTGCGTTACTACACCTAAGCGCGGTGGATCGGGTTCGTCGTAATTTTTGGGAAATGTTCTGACGGTAGACTCGTTCAAACACAATTCCCGAGCAGTCTGACCCATAGCTGCTCCATTTTGTCGTTTCTGAAGGATCTTATTGCGCATCTGCAGTCCTAACCTTTCTCTTGCCAGTTTTTCGAGTTTTGAACGAAACGCAGACTACATGAGGTTTTATACTGCTCTTCGTTTTCAAATTGTTGACTGCACAAGATACAAAGCAGCAAAAATTTGCACGTTCAGCCGAGCAACATGTGCAGAGAGTTGGGTGCGCGTAAATTTATTGCCACCGTCTTTTCAGAGGTGTAATGATTCCAGGCATATATCAAGATGCCAGTTATAGTGTTTGTGCTGATTTTTGTGTAAACCATAGCTCAAGTGGAGTATTTGGTGTAATAAAAGTGTTTTCTTACTAATGTAAACAAGTCCTCTCTTTTTACTATTTATAGCAGCGTCATATGGGGTATGCGTACATTGCCACGGGTAAGGTAGGATATAACGTTAAAATAAATCGTTATTATGCATTTTAATATATGATTGCCTTATACACGCACTAGCAAAATGAATAAATAAATTAACGCACTGAGAAGAAGTTATTGGAATCAAATGAAATTTTATATGTGTGAAGATAATATTGATACACATAGGCACGTAGAGTTATATAGACCCGTGGGGGCCGAGCCCTCCCCCCCTGAATAATTTGAAGTTTTACATATATTGCAATGTATAATTGTCTGTAATATCTGCTTAGCCCCCCACCCCCAATAATTCTGAAAACTCTAGGTTGATGTTGATATATGTAAATGATTGAAAAAATAGAGCAAAAGGATACGTTTTTTGCAGAAAACTGTACAATTCAAAGCAGGCTCCAATATAATGGTTCCCAACTCAATTTAAGCCGCGGACCACTTTTCCACTTCAATTGTACCCGCGGACCACTTTGAAAAATTCTCACGAGTTGACTGCTAAACCTTAATAAAAAGAGAGCCGAGTCTTTTTGGGGGAAATGTGTTTGTAAAATAATTCTTTGGGAAAAAAAAGAAGAAATAATAAAGAGAAAAAATCTAATGATAATACAGTCAAATCTCGTTAAGACGAACACGCTTAAGACGAATTACTTTTAATACGAACCCTTTTCTGAAGTTCCGTCAGATTGTAAAATACTACAAATATACTATCAATTTCATTTTTATATTTAATTTTAATATTTAATAATAATAATTTTTATAAGCGTTTTTATTAATTATTATTTCTTTTTAAATAATGACCCGTCTCGCGGACCACCAGTTATGATCCACTGCTCTAATATCTGGTTGGGCCGCGTCTAGTCTGAATACAAGATGAAGCATGGAGGCTTATAGGTTTTCCATATGATATCCTACAGCACATTTGTCCACGGTTGTTGCAACTATGCATCTAGATGTTGCACGCTCACGGACTGCCGAAGCTGGCGTCTTAGCTGTTCCCATAAATACTCGATGGACGACAAGTCTGGAAGCCGCCTATGCCAAGGAATTGTGTCAACTTGGTGGAAGCATTCTAAGGAAACCCTTACTGTGTGAGAGTGAGTATTATCCAGTTGGAGAATGCCTGTTGGAAGCCTTGCCATGAAAGACAACACATGTGGCAGTAGGATGCCCTGCACATGTCGCTGAGCTCTTAATATCCCTCTTAACACTACTACGGTGATCGACAATCGTACATGATGGTCTCCCCAGATTATCACTCCAGCAGTTTGTTGTATGTTGCTCCATGACAAAGGCAAGATCAAAGCGCTCACCACGTGACCGCCATCGACTCCCAGAAAGGACTTAGATTTGCATCTGAAGACCATGCGTTTCCAGTCCTCATCAGCATAGGTCTCTTGTCCACAACACCATTGCAAATGAAGGCGACTATAACTGGCTATCAATGGTAAAACACATAATGGACACCGTGGCACCAAACGTCCTTCTACTAAGCGCTTAGAAATGGTTTGGGAAGACAAAGGATTTTGTAATGAAGGTACCGTTTCTGGGTAGCGGATAACTAAACTGTTGGAGCCGTTGGTGCTTGTCGCCCGATCAAACGGTCTTTGCTATTGGTAGGCCATCCTGTTCGCCGTGTATGGTTTGTGCCTCCAACATAACCACTGCTCCCAACACCTCCTAACAACTAGGTCAGAAGGGCCTATATGGCTGGGAATCATTCGATACGCCCATATCCTGCTTTTCGCAGCTTAGTGATGTCCTCTCCCCCCCCCCATTAAAGTCTGTTAACTAGCCAAAATGTCTTTGACTGCGTCGTAGAGGCAAGTATTGTAGTCACCGATCACTCAACCAACGATCAACAAATAAAAAATGGAGAGAGAGAGAGGTGCACTACATAAAGGTTGGATCTGAGAGCCTTTTCATAGTGGAACTGAAATGGCACTGCTATAACTTCTGGCGGGCACTGCTATAACCCAGTGCCCAATTATATCACAACTGTGGTCATTTCCATATATGTCTGAGATAGAAATGTGTTTTTCAGCAATCCAACATTTATATCTGAGTGATAATTATTATTATTATATGTATATATTTTGTATCAATGTCAGTGAGTGTACTTTTGAACGTATTTCCCAGATTTTTTCTCTCTATTTTTATATATTTGTTATCCTATTCCAAAATTACTGATTTCTTCTGATAAAATTTTCTGTGTATGAAATTTATTATTTATAGTTCAATTCCGCATTGCCATATTTAAAAATTTGCTTTCTTTTTGCATTGATCTGTTTTTTTCATCCTAGAGCAAAGAAAATGTTAAAATAAAGTTAATATATGTCATTGGCGTACGCAGGGGGGTGTTGATGGGGGTTGTAACCCCCCATTGCAATGAAATTTTGTATATTTAACATAGGAATATATGAGTTGTAGCTCTGTAAAACCCCATTGAGCCTACAGCCTCCCCTTTATGAACTTTCTGCGTACGCTTATGATATATATACATTATTAATGCCATTCAAAAAAATTTAATACTATGTAGCAACATTTTAAAATTAGTTATCGATAATGGCATAACCCGGGTATAGACTCAAAATTTTGGCTGTACCTTCAATGTCGTTATAACCAAATTCCACTATATTTTCTCAATAGCTTCTAAAATCCAATTTAACTTTTTTTTATTTTTCTTTCTTTGCTCTGTTACGTATATTATACCTTAACGCAGCAGAAATTCAAACCATATGAAGTTTTCCGTTTGTAAATACAAACATTGTTTAGAAATAAAATGTTTATTTATTTCATATTTCATTTAAATTCGAAATCTTGAGGCTGTAGCTATTGGAGATTAAGGCGTGGCTAGTTCATAGTAACGTTACAAGGAGCAGACGCTATGTGGAAAAACATCTAAAAACGCCTGATTTTTTTTTTTATGATGTGCATTCTTTGTTTGCAGTTTTTACTTTAATTTTTCATTCTATTCTCTGTGTCTGACAGTGAGATAAAGTACATGACTATCTAAAAATGAGTCGTTGAATTGAATAATAATTTATATCACTATTGTTCCTGAATGTGCACACCTGATGCCCTTATCAAATCCTTGAATGATCTATTTAATTGTCGCCCTTGAACAACTGCCACCTTTCCTGGGGGCAAAATCCTTTAGTTTCATATGCATTGTTATGTCTGCAATTCTTTAGCTAAAGCCTGTGATTTCTTGTTAAAAAATGCAATTGCTTTTTCGTATGTTTACTTTTTTTATACTCGCGGAAAGGTTTATCTGGTATAGTGACAAGGCGCAGAGCAGTATGATTCCGCCAGTGCGATATAGTTCGCCCTTTCTTACGTTAAGAGAGTTAATAGAAGATACATTTCGTACATAAAACATTAAAATACTGCTCAAATACATAAAACATAGGCATATTGGTGCAATTAAAATCTGGTATTTATTAAATTTAGGAAAAAGACTCATTATAGCGAGCGATGACGTCATTTAAGTAACTGACCACTCAGAGGACTTCGTTTGCTTGGCGGGAAATTTGGCGCCTGGAATTTTGGCGACTGCGTTTTTCTGCATTCCAAATTAGGCGATAAATAGCCTAATAATGTTGAGGGCTATCTCATTTTTCGCCAATTTGCGAAAGAATACTCGTTGCTCGGTCGTGAATAAGTCGTCGCAGCCTTAACAGTGTACCAGGTTAGCTTTGCCGCGAGTATAAATGCTTAACTTCAGTTAGACACACTTCTCGAAAACTGGGAAATATCCGTTATACTTCACTCTATATGGCAATCCAATTTTCCAGTTTCATGCATATTTTCCTTCTCGATGTTACCAGTCCTGTCCAAATGTTGTAAGTAGAAAGTGGTATTAAAGTATCGAAACTAAAGTGTCGAATGGGAAAGGTAAGCTCAGCAATAATGCAGACAACCGGTTCCGTTTCCGCAAATTTTTTAACAACGGCTAGGGCGTGAACTGGTGAGAACCAAGTCCAGCCCACCACTGGGACTACGACTACGGAACTTCCTGGTTAAATATTAATATAACGATATTAAAAAATTGTATAATACAGTCGAACCCTTTAAAGCGAACGCTAAGGAAAACAGCAAATCCGTTCACGTTAACAGGAATTTGCATTATCCAGAGAGGATGGGGGGTCGTATTAATAAGTTATTTATTCCACCTTTGGTTGCCGTGTGCACATTTTGCTGTTATATGTATGTTATTAATGATTTGAATTTTATTATTATATTTTATCATTAATTTTATTTTACAGCATAGCATAAAGCATTTTATAGCATGTACGTTTTGTAACAAAAATAACTGTATATACGTACCTTTAACGTGGATGTAGATGGGTCATTCCATGCCAAGCGATCCAATTTTAAATCAAGTTGTCATCTCATGTTTTTCAATCTTTTTAAAATTTGTATACACTTGTTAAATAGCCTAAACTGAGTTTAAACCTAAAATTTGAATTTTGTTTTATCTCATCAAGTTTTTAAGTTATGGTGATTTGAAATTGCTAAAAATGGGGAATTTTGGCTTTACCTGACTTCATTTAAACCTAAAAGTCTTATCCTAGAATTATGATATTTCAAAAATAAAAATATCATTCTCTTCAGAATTTTATGGACTTTTAATATGCTATGCCACATAGGTAACTTTCGAATTTTCAAATTAATTTAAAGAGATTTAAATTTAAAACGTGATTAAAAGATTAACATAAAAAAATTCAAAAAAATTATGACACTCCATGTTTCTAAAAGCTTTCTGCAAAATTTTAGCTTGGGATTTCAATGGGATCATAGTTTTTAAAAATCTTTTATAGGTGCATCCATGTCCTATTATGCTATGTTCGGAGTATAATCCTTTCATTTAGGGATAATATCACAAATAAATCCCTATAAAAGGAATTTTTAAGAAAAATCCCTTTTATGAGGGATTATTATTTCAATGGGAGAAGTACATATTTTGCTCTGTAACTTTCGACGTGCTTTATTTATAAAAAATCATTTTACAGAAAATTAAAGAGCTATAAACACTTAACATAATTACAACAAATCAAATTTTTTCAACATCCTATGAAGGAAAATCTGCAATTAAAATCGATGCAAACATTGAAAGTCGAAAAAGAAAATTCGTAAAAAAAAAAAGATTCAGAATAACAAATTTTCTCATATAAACATTCAGAAATATTAAAAAGTGATTGTTGATGTTTATGTAAGCAAATTTGTCATCCTAAATCTGTTTTTTACTGATTTTTGTTTTCTACCTTTAATTTATGTACCATTTTTGATCATGTACTCCCCTTCATGAGATGCCTAAAAATTTTAGTTTGTTATAATTCTGCTAAGTGTTTATAGCTCTTTAATTTTCTGTAAAATGAATTTTTTACAGAGTTGCAGAGCTAAATATGTTCCTCTCCATTGAAAGAACATTGAGTGTAACCTTAATTTTGGACGTGAGTGTATAATATTCAAGTTTATCAATAATGGAAGTCGTATATTTGTAAATAAAAAAAAGGTTAAAATAACTATTAAATTTGAATAATATACCTGAGGAGGGGGGGGCAAAATCACGGTCCCTAATGACGGGCTTATTAGGTCTAAACGTAAATCCGATACTGAGTATCATCAGCACTGCAGTGGGGTTATCTTGCGCCCCTAGAGGACCTATCCAAATGGCGCCCCCAAGCCACGGCCATATTCTCCAAAGTGAATCATTTCAGCCGATTCTGCGCCCGTGGTGTGGGCCTTCCACACTACCCTCTAGCTACGGCCTTGGGTATCATACCCCAAAACACTTTAATCCTGGCTTGCAAATGAACTGCAACAAGAGAGTAGAAAAAATAAATGAAGAATAGATCTAAGTCATCTACATTTGTCTGACGACTCATTTTGTTTTTTTCCAATGGACTTTTCTGAACTCCAAGACATGGGATGTAGGACCTCTCAGCTAGAAGTAGAGAAGTTAGACTCAAAATAAACCAACAAAGATTAAAATTGTAATCAACAATTTCTTACAGAAAGTAAAAATACAGGTTGCGACATTGAGCTAGAAATTTCCAATTCGTGCATTTATCTTGGCCAATTGATATTAAAAGATAGTAACATTACGAAGGGGCTCTACAAATGCACTAAACTTAGCTAAAAATCATTCGAAAAAAAATTATCTTGAAGGGAAAATTACCTCTGTGATAAAAAAAAAATGTTTTCAACCTGTACGCATTACCAAATCTTTCTTTTAGATCAGAGACATGGGATTTAAAAACAAATAGATAAATAAATAAATAAAAATTACAAATCACCCAAAGGAACACAGAAAGGTGAAATTGGGAAGGATAGTGAAAAAGGAAAAAAAAAAAAAAAGGAATACCTTGGTGAGACAGAAAACAAGAGTATCGGACATCATTGTTAGTCAAAAAGTCGAAATGGGGATGATCTGAACATACTACAGGATGAACTGACTAAAGATTGACAACTAAAATTGTAAACAGGATTTCAATATATCGTCAAAGACCTTAGAAATGCCCTCAAACGAGATGAATGGTTGAAATAAGGGAACAGATCAGGGTACTATGGAATCGAATTGTTCGAACGAGACTTGTGTAGAGTGCACTTGGACAGACCTTCATTCAGCGGAGAATAGA
>QLNU02015003.1:158949435-158963355 GCA_006491805.2 Dysdera silvatica
CACGAAGAGCCATATTATCGAATTGAAGTTCTCGTTAGATTCTATAAGTTTTTGACGCATTTGTGTGCACAAAGCATTTTCCTTTCTCTACCTATAACATAACTCCTAGTAGGAACCATATAAAATAAATGAAGCGTCAAAAAATTAGTCACATTGAATGACCCCTTCACGCCCTTCATTAATTCTAATAAATTCCTGTTTTAGTTCTAGAAAATTGTGGAAAAGTTAAATATTTAAATAAACATAAATTAACGTTGAAAACATCGTTGTATTTTTCATGCTTGTCAAATTTTGCGTATAAGCACATTTCCAACGCGCTAAAAATGTCAATTCTTAATACGTTCAAAATATTTTTAGTGATTTTTAATGTTTCGGATTTTTTGCAGATTTCCTATTTTGTTCTGTCATGAAACGATATAAGATCCATACCTGGAAAATGCTGTAGGCATGAATTTCGAAGAGAATTGTCATGAGCTTGCCGAAGAAGAGGAGAACCAACCACCGTCTACTTCCATTCAGGGTTCGAAATTTTTTAGGATCCATAATTTAAAATTTCCAATATGCGCCGTGTTTCAGCCGGCTCCGTTCCAAAGTGCATTCACTTACCGACCAGAAACAGGTGACGTCATTCTGACGTCATACCCAAAATGTGATACGAAAGTCATCGAAGTCATCCTCTGGAAGTTGATGTATCCTCAATCTGAACTTCCAGTACTTGATAATCTGACAAACCGCTATCTCCCTTGCATGGAAATGGCTGGATTATACGAAGCTTTATCTGTGAGTAGTAGGAAACGCTCCCATCATCAGCACCACTTACGACCACGCCTACTCAAGACTCATTTGCCGTTCCATTTAGTACCGTTTTATACAAAAGCAAAATACGTGTACATAGTTCGAAATCCATGGGATGCTAGCGTAGCTTATCATAGATTTTTGAAACTTGTTGTTGATGAAGGCACAGACCAATCTTTCGATGCATTCTTCCGCAACTTCCTTGCTGGCGAACTTCCATATGGTGACTTTTTTGAACACGTTTCTTTGTGGCAGAAATATATTGAATATGAGAATGTTCTTATCCTGTCATATGACCTCATTAAAGCCAATCCTCGTGGATCACTATTTATCTTAGCGGCATTTCTAGGAGAGCGCCATATTGATAAACTGGTTCGTCCTGAAGCAGATGAGGACGTAGCCAACGCCATTTTGAAACTCGCCTGCCCGGACGAAGACATAAAACAAAGTAAAAGAGGACAAGCAGCAGCATGGGAGTCGGCGCTTAAAGCAAAATGCTCTGAAGAACAAATCAAACTCTTGGAGCAGAGGATTCATCAAGTCATTGACAGCACGGGCATTGAACATCTATGGACTAGTTTGCTTAAGAAGGAACGGTAGCACGTGTTCATAATACATCTGAATTTAGTACAAATTATAAAGGCCAGTCAACTGACGTTGAAGATAAGAAAAATAATTCTAAAGGGCGAAAAGTAAGTGAAGCATACGATAGAGACAGGAAGGTTAGCAGAAGCGTAATTAAATCCCGTTTTAAAGGTACTGATGCTTCCTTGGCAAGCCATACCCATAGGCGTAGGCAGAAAGCTGATAAGGGAGGGGTTACAAAGCTAAAATTCGTATATTACTATGTTAAATATACAACATTTCATTTTCGATGGGGGTTACAGCCCCCAAAACCTCTTCCTGGCTACGCCTATGGCCATACTTTATCGATATTTTCCTATACCCATTGTCAAACAGATTTGCTAAGCAGACGTTTATATTATAGAAATATAACTATAAAAAATGCTTCTCATTAGACTTCAAGATGATTTGTAAATAGAAGAGATAAGCTTAAAATAGATACCAGAGAGGAATTTGCACTCCAGAAATTGTCTGCTTCGTCTACCGAACGAGCCGCACCCATTCAAAGGAATTTTTCAAATGTATTTTATTTATTTGTAAATTTCATGAAAATTATTTTTTGTAAATGAATAAATTTTATTGTTTGTGACATTCGTTTACATGAATGCAGTCACCTTCTTCGTCTAACACCTTGCCATCAACACAAAAGCAGCCGCGAACACATCGTGTGCTGTCGCAACCTTCGTTTTCTGTTGATAAGCATGTTGCAGGGCATTCTGGACCACATTCTTTATAAACCATATCAGCTGGACAGTACTTTCCTACAATAACAAAGTATCATATATCGTATTAATTTGATGCCAGAATCCCTCTTGTGAGAGGCGTAAATATTAAATTACAATAGCAATTTATACACATCCATTTACACTTTTCGTAGCTAAATCTTCCGTGAAATTTCGACTAGGTTTAAAGTTTAAGTATAGCTTACTGTAAAATCTGCTCTCCTCGTCTCTTTTTCTATCCTAAATTAAATTTTTAATCACAGATTACCTTCCAGTTATCGGACCCTCTGATCACATCTGCCAACCTTCAACGGATCGAGTCTCCGTCCAAATGAAATGATCCCACATCGTAATAGAACTGGAGATGTAAAAAAACGGGAATTTTGGACACATTGGAAACTTTGATGGGAAGAAACCAAGATAGCTAGAATAAAGGAGGTATTCCCGTCCGCACTTTTCTTTCTATTGGTCAATTTTGACACACCTTTTTGACGTCATCAAAATCGACCAATAGGAAGAAAAATGCGGACGGATCTACCTCATTTATTCTAGCTATCTTGGTTTCTTCCCATCAAAGTTTACAATGTGCCCAAACTCTCGGGTTTTTTACATCTCTAAATGGAACCAGTCTATTATTGTGTAGTCCGAATACTTTTTATTACAATGTATTATGACGTAGAAACAATGCCACATTTTATATATAAACTTTCAATTTTCCCCTACGATAAAAAATTTAGTAATCAATATTCACATCGTGTTTCATGCATTTTACGCAATAATCTAACATAACAGCGGTAGTGCTAAGGCATATTTTGACAAATATACTTACTACAAGACCTGACAGAGCAATATCGATATTTAGTAATCGATATATTCATCGTATTTCAATCACCTTATAAAATAAGCTAACAGTAGGCAGATTTACGATTTTGCCACTTGCAGGCTCTGCATGTTTTGCCGCCTGAGTTTTCCAAACGTAACCAGAGGCATAACAGAGCTTTCGACGCTTTTGACAGGTTCTTCATTTGACGCCCTGGCGACATTTCAAATTCTTTTTTTCGCAAATATTCGCGAATTTGGCGCCATTTAAACATCTCTCAAGGCGGCGCCCATTGGATTTCTCCTGTTGCCAGTGTCGAGTTGCCCTTCCGTATGAACCTAGCAATTCATCTGAAGACTTGGAACCAAAGTGCCTTAACCGCTCGGCATTTCGGTTTCAACAGGGGTTTAACACCAGGGCTGTAGGCACAGTATTATTTGGGGGACCCCTTACGCGCAGTGAAAGATTTAGAGGGAGGATCTGAAAATATATAAAAAATAAGTACTTACGTATACTCATTATAAAACTCTTCAAATTTCTGGTAAACTATCTAAAATAGCCCAAAAAAAGTAAGCTTTTACCTAAAAATTTTCTAGATGTCGATCAAAAGTGAGTAAACAAAAGTCAACTTAAAAAAAAAACACAATTTTGGGGCCCCCTCCAACTGGGACCTCTAGGCACGGGTCTTGCAGACCTAGTCGATAATCAGGCCCTGATCCATAGTTCGACTCTAAGCAGAGTGATGACTCTTCTTCTATACATGAAAGCTCTACTTTGAGCTAAGGAAGTGTGCGTTAAAAAATATTAGTCATCATAATTCCCCAACCAAAAATGCCCCGTTGGCTTCATGTGAAAAGTTTTGCATTTGTGTTAACCCCGGGAAGGGCAATAATATCTTACAAATATAATAATACAAGATTAACAATTCAATTAGCCCCCAAAAAAATTCGGCCCCACCTTTGCGACCTTTTCGTCGAGAATTTACCGTCGTCGGCTTCAGCATGCTTCGTCTACTGTGAAATCCGCCACCGATTGTAAGGTGTATTTCGTCAAATATACTTACTACAAGACTTAACGGTAATTAAGCAATCAATATACACATTGCATTTCATGCATTAATAATAAGGTGTATTTTAACAAATACACTTAATACAAGACTTAACGGCAATTAGGAAATCGATATGCACGTGGTGTTTCAAGCATTTTATGTACTAAGTAAGAAGAATTACGATGCTAAGGTGCATTTACACAACTATACTTACTATAATACAAGACCTAACAGCGGTTAAGTAATCGATATGCACACCGTGTTTCATGCATTTTATGTACTAAGTTAAACAAATTACGATGCTAGGATGTATTTATACAAATATACTTACTACAAGATCTAACGGCGGTTAAATAATCGATATGCACGCCGTGTTTCATGCATTCTATGGAATAAGCTAACAGGGAGTTGCAATATGCCTTCGGCCTTCTTGAAAAGATGCAAACGTCTTGTAAGCAGAGGATAAAGTACTCGTGAGGATTGACGAACTTATGACATAGGTTAAATGGCTTTTTCCTGTAAATATGAATTACACATGCATATTATAATATGCATTACAATGCATGGCAAAAACACAATACATGGAACAGAATTTCGAAAAACCTTGGATATTTAGTTACAAAAAAAGAATCAAAATATACAAAACACAGAAGTAGAACATGAGAAAATAAAATGGGAGTTACGTAAGTGAAAGTATGTAAAGAGGTCAATAGTTGTAAATTGAGCAAAGAAAAGTTTTGGGAATAAGGAATGAAATGAAACATCCCTAAATTTAAATTATAGAAAAATAGATGTGATGTATAGAAAAATACTATCTTTTATTATCAAATATCGAGCTCTCATTTATTCTCGATACCAACTCCGTCCATCACCTAGTGCTATCAACTTTATCAATCATGTACTTCTCAGAATTTAGTCGTTGCTAACTAATAATCAATGGCGTGTTTAAGAAATCTTTGTCCCTAATCACAGATTGCATATAGCCGTCCTCTCCTTCCTTGTAGAGAAAGGAATACTTTTCTTCGTTATCGCACACAGAGTCAGTGCCGCCTATGTGAGTACTTTTTGAAAGAGCTAAGAAAAATCATTGCCTCCTTCTAGGATGTCGAACATTTTAGTAAATGCATTGTAACTCTACAAAAATAATTGATACTGCTTGACAATTAGTAATGAGCTAAAAAGTACCTTATTTTAAAATTTAATAGTAAAAACGTTTGAAAATAAACGCATAAAAGAATCGGGCAAATCAAATTTTTAAACAACGGAAAGGAGTGTTTCAAGCCACTACTATATACTATATCCATGTGGGCTCTCATACAGTGCTAATAATGACATCGATGAAGAATGGCCAATAACCCAATTACTATGCACTTTTAGGTTGATCGTGGCTGTATCGCAATGTTCTTTCAAAATGGCGAAAGTTTTGGAAATGCAGAAACTACGATTGTAAATAGCCGATGGATCTTTTAGTTACAAACTATTTTTTTTCAGTGAAACCTTAATAATTTGAAATTTTAGCAATGGTGGATTTGATTTATTTGTTTGTTTGGCTTTTTTATGGCGCAAGAGCATCTGGGCTATACTGCGCCAAAATGGTGGATTTGAGGAAGCGATGCTACTGAGAACACGCTATATAGCCACCCACTTCTTCCCTTACAAAAAAAAAGAAATCCCTTGGAAAAAAATATTGCATATCGTACTCTTACTTTTTTACATACGAAAGCGATTTTTCAGATTGGTATTCAAACTAATATTTTTGAGAAAATTATTTTACATCATCATCATCATCATCATATTCAACCATTATCTATCCACTGCTGGATGAAGGTCTCTCCAAATGCTTTCCACACAAGTCTATCCTGAGCAATTCGCTTCCACGTCACCCCAACCTGTTTTCTTATTTCATCCACCCATCTAGTTTGAGGACGTTTTCTAGGTCTTCGGTGGTCTCTTGGAATCCAGTTCAGAATTTCTGTTGTCCATCGTTGATCAGTTCTTCTTGCAATATGCCCAGCCCATCGCCATTTCAGCCCTTTTACTTTAACAATGATGTCCTCTACTCTAGTTTGCTCTCTCACCCAAGTGTTCCTTTTTCGATCTCTCCTAGTTATTCCAAGCATGCACCTCTCCATGCTCCTTTGCGTTGTCTGTAACTTTCGTATTGCTCCAACTGTTAGACTCCATGTCTCTGATCCATAAGAGAGGACTGGCAATACACACTGGTTGAAGACCTTTCTTTTTAGACACAAAGGCAATTTCCCCTTCAGGATAAAACTGTTTCTTCCAAATGCACTCCAGCCAAGTTTAATACGTCTGTTGAGTTCTTTCATAATATTGCCATCCATTGAAATCAGCTGGCCAAGGTAAATATATGAATCAGCAATTTCTAGCTCAATGTTGTCAACTTGTATAGTTGTTTTTATTCTATTTTATAACTTTAAATATTTTTTATAACTTAACTTTTAATTTTATATAATAACTAATTATATATAAGAAGTAATCATTTATTTTTGGATTCTAAGCTACCGACCCTGAACGTGTATTTTACTTGTCTACTTAGAAATCCGGCATTGAATGTAAGAAAGTTCAATTTAGAGTTATCCAGGTTTAGGAGGAAATCAAGCGGTATTTTGAGGGAAATGTGAATCACTTCAATTTGCTAAGAAATTAGAGTTACTAAGGTACGAATTATCCAGATTCTGTTGTATGTACATGCCTTCCAAAATGGTAACTTCCAAACTTTTATTAAAAAAATTATGTTATTCAAAAAAATTTTAATTTTATTATAAATATTTTTTTATATATATTTATATGGAATAAGATGCTTCTGAAGTTTGGTGCCATCCCTAATAATTAAAATATTTCATTAGGGGAAAATGATGAAATCTTTCTAGAATGCCTGGATTTAAAGAGTAGCGACAAGTAAGATCTAGCGGATCTAAAGAAAAAAAAGATCTAGCGGGTTAAAAGTAACAACCATAATATTTTTTACACTTTCGGCCCTTCTCCGAGCAAAAATCATGGGTGCGCTATTGATCGAATGAAGTAAATTATGGAAAAGGAAAACCATAAAAATGCTTATCAGCGTTCTGAAGAATACGTGTTAATTTTGATAAACATACGGCACATATACGTACGTAATTACTACTTCGAACAGAAACGTTTGATTTACGTTTATTTTACTTTTCCTTGGGAGTTGGCATTTAACATTGCCTTTTCGATTTTTTCAAATGCAGAAAAAAAAAAACGTCGTTGGCACCAAAACGCTCAAAAACTCAATTGAAGTTGATTTTCTGATGACAGTTGATTTTCTAACTGAAATTCTACTTACAACCACAGGTTAATGACGAAGAGTTGTCGTGAAATCGAGAAAAGCAAACGCTAAATCGAGGAAAATATCACACTGAGCTCAAGGTTACTCAATCTGGATCAATAAACAATCGTTAAATCGAAATTAGATTGTATGTTTACCCATATTAAGAATAGAAATTATGTACTTTACCACCACATCAATTTGCAACCACTCACCATATTGATTGACAAATATTGCGAAGCCTTTTCCTAGCATAAGGCTTAATGCCAACGCAATTTAGATTAACCCAAGGGTTGTTCAGACGAATCCTTTCGATATGCTGTGATGTGAAACTCAAATTCTTGATGTTCTTTACTTCCAGATTTTCGGCCTCTTTCTCGAAACATTCAGGACATACCCTCCACTTTCGAATGGTTTCCTAAAAACAAAGAAATAATATTTTTTCTATTCCATTCTACTGCTTGTAGTTTCATATCATAAAATACATTATGGGCTGTCTTGGACGGAATCGAAGGTTTGGTATCATTTTCAAAACATGGCATGATTACACTTTATTAACCTTTTTGATAATCGTACGCAATCTAGTGGACACGGTGATTATTGCTTTAACCACTAGAACATTGGAGTTATCAAATAGTTTATATCAAAAGTTTTTTATACTAATTCCTCGATGATACTTTGCACAATGAGGAGCAATTGGATTAGAGATCCCTGTTTAGTATCGTATTTCACGAGAACAACTTTTTGTTGTTGATTCATCTTTTCATTCTTTTGTTGTTGATTCATGTCGTTGTTGATTGATCTGTCTCTGTGTAACACCATCTTTCACCCTGATAACGACTGTGATTTGTCTCGGCATGGACTCGACAAGACACCAGAAACGTTATGAAGTCAATACTGATCCATTACACCTGAAGAATCTCCCACAGTTCACGAAGATTTGATGAAGAAAAGTCTGAGGCTGAAACATCTCTCTCGATGGCATTCTAGATATGCTCGAAAGGATTCAGGTCAGGAGACCTTGCCTTTCAAGGAAGCTTTTCAAGTTTACGTCTATGGAGTGTTCATCTAACCGTTCTGATATAATTTGGGAGCAATGCCACACTGCATTTTCTTGTTGAAGGAAGAAGTCTCCGGAAGGATGTTGAAGATGAACAAACGAGAGTATATGGTCGTCAAGGATATCCCGGTAAGATTAACTTGTGAAGGACGATGTCACACACAGCAGGGGTCCCGTTTCAGCGTTCCACGTAACCAGTCCACAGATGAGGATGACACCTCCACTACCTTGAAGAGTACCCTGCTGGAAAGAAGAATCCATCATTTCATGTGATTTGCGCCGTACTCTTACCCTGCCTGCTACAAAAATTGTCCTCATTCCTAGGGTACAGTGACGATGTAGCCGTGCCCATGCTAATCTTGGCGTCCGGTGATGTACAGTCAGCAGTGGTACCCTTGTAATATGATGGTTTCTGTACCCTATAGCGTGAAGATGGTTCTGTTTGATGTGGCTGAACGCTAACACATTGTTGTGCACGAGCGTTAAATTGCCGAGTGATCTTCTGCACTGTGGCCCGTCTATTCGCTGTTACAATGTGATCTAGGTGATGACGACCCTGTTCATCCACACGCCGTTGTCCACGGCAGTTGGCCCTGGCAAAGATGGTTTTTCCGGAATCGATGTACTTGTGGTACATCCTTAACACAGTGGCTCGTGAAAATCCCAGTGTCGGCACGACTTCTGAGATGGAGTGACTCATTCGTCGGGCCCCGATAATTTACCTACGATCAAATCCACTTAAATCATTCATCTTATCCAGGTATCGCGCCAACAGGGGCAGGGAGGTTTTCGCCCCTCAGTCACGAAGGAAGGGCAAAAGGTACATTTCGTCCACCACTATCGAGTAATACTATTAAAATTTTAACTTCAAAAATAACATTAAACATTGCCACTAATGTAGCAAAGCTGAAAGAACCTTGGATTTTCATTTCATTTTCTGTCAATGGATGTCCGCACAATACCATCAGCAATACTGTTTTGATGGTGCCCCTGGCGTATCTGTTGTTAAAAAAAAAGTGTCTCTTTACCTGTACATTTTCTTTCCGTCTGCCTTTGTGAAAATATCGATCTTAAAGCTTGGTGCTCTGCGAAATCAGTAAAATTGTAAATCATTGAAATGGTTATTTTTTTGTGATTATTTTTATTTTAATTGTTTAATTAACTAATTAACATCTAATTAACAATTAATTTATCTAATTAACATTTTATAGTAACAGTTGGAAATTTGTGGCAATAGATGGCGCCGCAAGTTTGCGGCCGAAAAAGATCTTACGCCTCCACCCACTCTCAAAACGTTGGCACGTCCATACTTACTTACACTGTGCTCGACTATTACTGATACCGTGAGCTTCGTTCCTTATATTGTCGAATTGCTGCTTACGTCATTTCCTTTCCGTTTACAGATCCTCTCATAGTGCCAAATTTGCATAATGTCAGCTGTCTCTCTAATTCAATTGCCGTTTAGTGTAAAAGGTACAAAATGAAATTTTAATTCATTCTACTTTTGCCCGAAAATGTTGTTCATTATGGTTATTAGTAGTGCCATAGTGAAATAAAAAAAAAGTTGTAGTATCTACCCACTTACCCTCTTGTCTTTGTGGATACTAGTTAATACATACCTTTTTCACCCCATCTCCATATGCATGCTTTTCCACTTCTTTTTTCTTGATTTGGAGACGTGAATACTTCGTGAGCATTTACTATTCACCATGTACCGTGCGACTTGTCGTTATCTGTCTTGAGCTGCTACTGTAATGGATGGTCCTCCCTACCATCTTTAAGCAATGCTTCACATGGCGTTTTTGGAATTCCTTTTCATTCGTTTCTCTCGCTTTTCACGTCCACTACTTCTACACTCCGTATTAATGTCTTCCTTCCACATAAGTAATTTCGTGCTCTTGGTCCCAAGAACCGACATTTGGGGAGATCATTAACTCTTTAAAGGTTCCGTATGGTCGAAAAACTGCGTATATTTGAGGCTCCGTGTTGGGCGTTGAATGACGACTTTACGTGAACGTGCATCTATGAATGCCGTGTTGATCGGCAATCCATCTCCCCCTCAGCCGCCTCGGATGCTGATTACGCTGTTCAAGCGTCCTGTCTGGGATTACAGCGCCGCCCCCGGCGGCCACCCTTCCCAATGAAACCCTTGCACAATCCTCCTCCTCCGTGTTGGGCGCAAAAATAATGGACTCGTCCAAATCTCCTCTGCTTACTTCTACTGTTTTCGAGTTATTTGTTTACAATGGCCATCGGGTGGGACACGGTGTGGCATTTCGGAACCTCGAACTGACAATGAAGAATCTGATAACAATTTCAAAAGAAATGGCGGGTATACAAAAGACAAAAGTACGTTCTTATCACCTGTCATAAGTCAGTTAGCAAACCAGCATACAGCACAATATCTCTGAATCCCACTTAATAACCCCCGTTGCGCTAAAACGGCAGCTTACAATAAAGAAATTGTTCGCCATTGCTGGTGGTATTTCCAGTTGCTACAAATGACTTCCTCACCCCGTCCGACCGGATGCTTAAAATTCTTAAGTGCAAGATAAAATCTCAGGCACACCGGGCGCTTAAATTTCTTAAAAGGTTAGAGTTTTTTTTCTTCTGGATGCTAACATTCCTTATTTTTCTCGGAACATTTACCTGTCATTGAGTAGTGCTTACCAGATTTATAGTATCGCTAGGTTCTTTCTCCCTCGTGTGTAGAAATCTCCATTTACAATCAATGAGTTCTTTGTTTCATCATCCGTCCAGCTCTTCTCATTAAACTTTCATTTTTTTTAAATGACTGATGATGTTTATGTCAGGGGCGCTGAGAGCCAAGGCGGGCCCAATGACCCCTTCCCTGGACAGTGGCATGGCTTTTTTTTTCAGGGCCGGGCCCCCCACAGAATAGGTCCTTGCCAGCGCGGGCCCGGGCTGCAGCCCCTGCTTCTCCCCACTCTTATCGGCTCTGCTCAACATCGACGTAACAAACCTTCAAGTCTAGGGGAGGGGCTATAATTAATGCCCTGTTAATGGGCGAGCAACTGGGCCCAGCATGCTAAATTAGCGAAGTTTATGTTATTTTGTGTTTATTTTAGATTTGCTTTTATCAACAGATTACTGTTTTTCTTTAAACAACGAATTTATCTTACTGTAAAAATTTGAAAATTTAAAGTTATTGCGAAAAGGGCCCAAAAATTGATCGATTCCAGGGCCCCCCAAATGAGTAAAGTTTGCCCCGGCTACGTTTACCAAGAACTTCCTTCCATCCTGGGGATGGAAATCCGTTTTTTGAAACTTTTCGAAACTTAAACTTTCGTTATTTTTTGGGTGATATTTTCTGGTGTCCTGGAGTGAGATCATAGGTATGTAGTCCTCACCGAACTTGCGGATAAAGCCAGATTTTTCATGGTCCGTGTACCTCGATTTTCAGTTTCAGCCTGAATAACTTAGTGGCACATGTTTTTTCCCAGTTGTTTGAATTTTTTGAATCAAACTTTTCGTGGGAAGCGAGAGAAGCCAAGTCCGCAATTCCCCAAGCTACACCTATGGGTCCTAACCCAAGATTACGTCTAGCTTATGTGCTTGAAAATTTTTTGTCTCCTTAGATGCTTATGGGAAGAGCCGGAGTGAGGATTTAAGGGCCTTTAGATGGTGTGCAGTTTAGCAAACCGGGCAGTGGGACAGAAACGCGAAAACGTGGCCCAAACCTCGCCTGTCGTTGGTTTTTAATAAAAACTTCTCTGCCTATAATATTATTTACATGCGTATATTAGTACATTATGTATATTTATTTGCATACAAAAAAAAATGCTCAGTTTTCGATCTCTTGCCCTGGAGCTCAGCTGCACGAATAGATGAAATGACCGGATACAAGCGTGCAAAACTGAATTATGGTAATTAAATTCTTTGATATCTGCTTTATTAGAAGATCAGTATTTTTTGTATGTTATTCATCACTTTTAAGGTCACGTGACACACGCACTACACCTCTGGGAGGAGGTTTCTGTCGAAGTACTTTCGGCTTTTCCATTTACCATTGTTAACAGAAGTTTATGGAGCTCTTATCATTTAAAAGAAAAAATCTTTTTGCTATTGTTCGTTTTTGTATTTTGTCACCTGTACCTTTAACCGGATTGTAACGCAACCTCAACACTGATTTCTGTGCAAAGAAGATAGTTCGATTGTAAGGTTCTGAAAAGCCTGTAAATTTTCATCATTCATGATTTCTATGGCAGCCTAATTATTGTGCTAAGCAAAGGTTAACATGACCTTTTGGTTTTTCGAATTATGTAATACAATGGATACGAAGTGAAACCTTCTTCTTTTGCGTGGTTGCTAAAGCTTCAATACTAAGTTTTAGATTATTTTCAACCAATAGTGATAGAGCTTCTGCGGTGTACACTGGATTCCTAGAATTTGTTTTAATTTTGGTATGGAATGTTCAATATTTTGGTGCGTCATTAGTATTGGCCATAGTTGTTTATACAATTTTTGCTACAACTTTGTGACCTAAGGTTAAGAACTATATTAAAGCCGCGAAGCCCAATTTGTCTAATTCAAAAAGTATTTCTTAGGTCCCCTATTTTCTTTCTTTTGGTTTTGAGGCTGCTATTACAGGAATTCGAAACAGGCCTACCTTCCGTAACACAGAAAGGTAGTTCCTCACCTGTACAAGTAATTCGTTATTAAGCTATTTATCTTTCAAAAACAACTCTCATCCTTCGAGCTGATTTTCGTTTACTTGCTATTTTTGAATATAGCTTAAAGCAAATATTTAGTTTATCTTTGACTCAATGGTCAAAAATGCCATTTTGTTTTGAAAATTCTTTAATATAATTTCTCTAATAATACTTTAATTTTGTTCCGACATTAAAGGAACGTTGGCTGGCTCCGACATGACGATTTGCCGTTGAGTAAATTTATCAGCCATGTTAAATACTGTAATTAAAAAATATCGATTTCACTGATACCTTAACCCTCTAACTGCTCGATTTTTTTTATCAAAGTCGCTTCAAAAATTGCATATATTTTTATTACATATTTCAAATCTACATGTATTTGAGAGTTAAAATATGTAGCACATTTTTGTAAACAAGATTTTTTTAATATAAATTTCGTGCATAAGAACAGGCTTTCATAAAAATCAATTTTAAGAGTAATCGTTTAAATTCAAAAATTCTGAAAATGAATTTTGATTAAATTACGGTTTACTTTATAGAATACAAATATAAAGCATGTATACTAATAAAAATCACTCGCTGAACGTTTCCTACAAGCCATATTCTGAATACAAAAACCGATAACAAAGGGAGCGCTTGCAAAATCAGTTAGTGAACTCTATGCAAATACGAAAATTTAGGCGAAGATAACGCCATTTGTTGACCAAAGCACGACTCAAAGTCTAAATATTGTAGAAAATGCATTATCGATGGTAAAATGAGAGAAAAGCAGGATACACTTTTAAATAGATGAAAAAATTGCATTCCCACAGAAATCGGGGAATGAGCGAATTTTGTTATTTTTATGTCGCACGTGGAAATAGCG
>QLNU02015003.1:158963455-158980725 GCA_006491805.2 Dysdera silvatica
AAAACAACGTTGGATTTTAATTTAATTTCCTGTCAATAGATGTCGGCACAATACCATCAGCAATACTGTTTTGATGGTGCCCCTGGCGTATCTGTTGTTAAAAAAAAAGTGTCTCTTTACCTATACATTTTCTTTCAGTCTTCATGAAACTATTGATCTTAAAGCCTAGTGCTCGGAGAAATCAGTAAAATTGTAAATCGTCCAAATGGTTATTGTTTTGTAATACATTTTTTAGCTATTCAATTAACTAATTAACATGTAATTGATAATTAGTTTATCTAATTAACATTTTATAGTAACAGTTGGAAATTTGTGGCAATAGATGGCGCCGCAAGTTTGCGGCCGAAAAAGATCTTACGCCTCCACCCACTCTCAAAACGTTGGCACGTCCATACTTACTTACACTGTGCTCGACTATTACTGATACCGTGAGCTTCGTTCCTTATATTGTCGAATTGCTGCTTACGTCATTTCCTTTCCGTTTACAGATCCTCTCATAGTGCCAAATTTGCATAATGTCAGCTGTCTCTCTAATTCAATTGCCGTTTAGTGTAAAAGGTACAAAATGAAATTTTAATTCATTCTACTTTTGCCCGAAAATGTTGTTCATTATGGTTATTAGTAGTGCCATAGTGAAATAAAAAAAAAGTTGTAGTATCTACCCACTTACCCTCTTGTCTTTGTGGATACTAGTTAATACATACCTTTTTCACCCCATCTCCATATGCATGCTTTTCCACTTCTTTTTTCTTGATTTGGAGACGTGAATACTTCGTGAGCATTTACTATTCACCATGTACCGTGCGACTTGTCGTTATCTGTCTTGAGCTGCTACTGTAATGGATGGTCCTCCCTACCATCTTTAAGCAATGCTTCACATGGCGTTTTTGGAATTCCTTTTCATTCGTTTCTCTCGCTTTTCACGTCCACTACTTCTACACTCCGTATTAATGTCTTCCTTCCACATAAGTAATTTCGTGCTCTTGGTCCCAAGAACCGACATTTGGGGAGATCATTAACTCTTTAAAGGTTCCGTATGGTCGAAAAACTGCGTATATTTGAGGCTCCGTGTTGGGCGTTGAATGACGACTTTACGTGAACGTGCATCTATGAATGCCGTGTTGATCGGCAATCCATCTCCCTCTCAGCCGCCTCGGCGGCTGATTACGCTGTTCAAACGTCCTGTCTGGGATTACAGCGCCGCCTCCGGCGGCCACCCTTCCCAATGAAACCCTTGCACAATCCTCCTCCTCCGTGTTGGGCGCAAAAATAATGGACTCGTCCAAATCTCCTCTGCTTACTTCTACTGTTTTCGAGTTATTTGTTTACAATGGCCATCGGGTGGGACACGGTGTGGCATTTCGGAACCTCGAACTGACAATGAAGAATCTGATAACAATTTCAAAAGAAATGGCGGGTATACAAAAGACAAAAGTACGTTCTTATCACCTGTCATAAGTCAGTTAGCAAACCAGCATACAGCACAATATCTCTGAATCCCACTTAATAACCCCCGTTGCGCTAAAACGGCAGCTTACAATAAAGAAATTGTTCGCCATTGCTGGTGGTATTTCCAGTTGCTACAAATGACTTCCTCACCCCGTCCGACCGGATGCTTAAAATTCTTAAGTGCAAGATAAAATCTCAGGCACACCGGGCGCTTAAATTTCTTAAAAGGTTAGAGTTTTTTTTCTTCTGGATGCTAACATTCCTTATTTTTCTCGGAATATTTACCTGTCATTGAGTAGTGGTTACCAGATTTATAGTATCGCTAGGTTCTTTCTCCCTCGTGCGTAGAAATCTCCATTTACAATCAATGAGTTCTTTGTTTCATCATCCGTCCAGCTCTTCTCATTAAACTTTCATTTTTTTTAAATGACTGATGATGTTTATGTCAGGGGCGCTGAGAGCCAAGGCGGGCCCAATGACCCCTTCCCTGGACAGTGGCATGGCTTTTTTTTTCAGGGCCGGGCCCCCCACAGAATAGGTCCTTGCCAGCGCGGGCCCGGGCTGCAGCCCCTGCTTCTCCCCACTCTTATCGGCTCTGCTCAACATCGACGTAACAAACCTTCAAGTCTAGGGGAGGGGCTATAATTAATGCCCTGTTAATGGGCGAGCAACTGGGCCCAGCATGCTAAATTAGCGAAGTTTATGTTATTTTGTGTTTATTTTAGATTTGCTTTTATCAACAGATTACTGTTTTTCTTTAAACAACGAATTTATCTTACTGTAAAAATTTGAAAATTTAAAGTTATTGCGAAAAGGGCCCAAAAATTGATCGATTCCAGGGCCCCCCAAATGAGTAAAGTTTGCCCCGGCTACGTTTACCAAGAACTTCCTTCCATCCTGGGGATGGAAATCCGTTTTTTGAAACTTTTCGAAACTTAAACTTTCGTTATTTTTTGGGTGATATTTTCTGGTGTCCTGGAGTGAGATCATAGGTATGTAGTCCTCACCGAACTTGCGGATAAAGCCAGATTTTTCATGGTCCGTGTACCTCGATTTTCAGTTTCAGCCTGAATAACTTAGTGGCACATGTTTTTTCCCAGTTGTTTGAATTTTTTGAATCAAACTTTTCGTGGGAAGCGAGAGAAGCCAAGTCCGCAATTCCCCAAGCTACACCTATGGGTCCTAACCCAAGATTACGTCTAGCTTATGTGCTTGAAAATTTTTTAAAGGCGACAAACGCCATTTGTTGACCAAAACCTTATTCGAAGTCAAATATTATAAATGCATTATCGATGGTTTAAACATGGGGAGGATACACTTTTAAATAGATGGAAAAATTGCATACCCGCGAAAATCGCGGGATGAAAAATTCTGTTACTTTCATGTTGCCCGTGGAAATAGCGGGATTAGAGGTCAGAGGGTTAAGAAAGAGAAACTATACATAATGTTCGATGTCAAATAACTACTAATGGAGCAGATAGATTTTTTATATGTTAAACTTTTTTGATGATACTACTTTAAATTTGAAAAAAGATCTCGACGATGCCTCTGGTACTTTTTTTTTAACACATTCATCGCCGCAATGGCACGCTTTCGTCCTACCCACTGCGCTAAGAGTTCCTCTTTAGCGCTAAAGTTAAAACAAAACGCAAATTCCTTTAAAAGTTTTTTATTTTACTTTCATATTATTTATTATTATATTACATTCCTGATGCATTATGCCACTGCTGCCCTGAAAAATAATATCATTAGTTGGCATGTAATTCGCGCTAACTTTACGCCGTTCATATCATGTTGAAGCTATTTAAGAATCATCAGTTTCACTTTCACTACTTTCTGTTCTTCTTTCAATACTTTCTATTCTATCGACATCAATATTCAAGCCTTGGGCACACTGAAGTGACTCCATATTTGCTTCATCTCCTTCTGCAATTTCTTCGACATCATGACTTTTATCTTTGGTGCTTAAATCGGAAACACAGTCGCTAAGTTTACGGCTGCTTTCCCTACCTGAGTCGATGTCATCAACAAGCTCCTCGTCAAATAAATTGAGATATTTTATTGCCTCGTCAATTGAAAGCTTTCGTTTACTCATTTTTCTTTTCGAAAAATGTAAAAGGTATGTAAAATGTAAGACAAACATAAGTTGTGCGGATACGAAAATTGCGCCAAAGCTCTAATAATTGTGCGATTAGAGTCATCTTGTAGAAATTGTATGAAAACATAATAATAATAATATGGACTGGGATGCGCTGAAAAGTTAATAAATAAGTCACTGAACACGCAGCAACAATATGGAAAAGCATTGTGTAGAGGACGATGTCGTCCCTAGCGCACAGCAAATAATCTTGGAAGACGAGTATCTCGTCTTTAGCGCACAACGAATAATCTTGGAAGACGAGTTATCTCGTCTTTAGCGTACAACGAATAATCTTGGAAGACGAGATATCTCGCCCACCGCGGTAAAAGTGTTTAATGACGTCTGAAACAAAGAACGTTTGGCTAATTTCGAATTTTCAGGTCGCTAAATTTGAGTAAAAATTATATAGATCAAAAACACCTCAAAATAATAAACTTGCCTTATTTATGACACAGCAATAGATGAACTGGACGGGAAAAAAAAGGAACCGTGTTCGATAAATCGTCACATGCAAATGTGTACAAGTTAGAGCCTAACCGGGCTGAAATCGTACCTGTGTTTGCTTTTTCTGAATTAAAGTCAGACCACGAAAACTCAAAATAAAAAATCATGAATATATTTGAGAGTTTTTGGGTGTAATTGACTTAAGAATTTAGATGTAATTAACTGGAAGCAAAAAAAAAAATTGACTACTTTAAAAATTGGGGGTTTGGCCATGTTTTCACGTTTCCGTCACACTATGCACCGCTCCCCACCTCAAAAAAAATATTATTTTAATAACAAATTATATTTGTTATATTATTAAATTTCACATGCTGGGCCTTTGGACATTTGCTCTTCGTTCCTAACCCTACTTATGGGCCAAAACAAGATACTTTTCTTTTTTTTTTAAATGGCGAGACGGGAATTAATTCTTTTTTCGTATAACTTTAATTAGGGACATCTCGTTTCTTTTGTCATTTTGCGAATTTTATTTTATGTAATTAAGAAAATTGAAGAGAAAGCATAAAATTCATTGAACTTCAAAAGGGATTCATGGAATAAAAAAGTTTAGTACATAGGTGGCAATTTCTAGGAGTCAAAAATCTATGCGCTATCGCCGGCAGACGAATTTTTCTGGCTTGCTTACTGTTTGTATTTATGATTGTTTAAATAGGCACATATGCACGAAAATACATAATACGCACGAAGAAAATAGGAAGTAAAAAAAAAAACAGTATTTGACAAAAAATGTGATTTTAGAAGAAATCTACGAAAATCGGAAAAAATCGTTTTCCGATCGGATGATCGATGAAAAACCGGAAGGCTTCCGGGTGGTACCCTGGGATTACAGCGCCGCCTCCGGCGGCCACCCTTTCCAATGAAACCCTTTGCACAATCCTCCTCCTCCTCCTACGGGTGGTACCAATGTTAGGAGCATATACAAGATCAATCTAAGATCAATACTTTGACGGTCTTATTAGATAAATGATCTCAACGTGGAAATAGACATGGGTAGTCAAATGGCTATCAATTTGAATGCATTTAACACGCAAAAACTGTGGAAAACAACCCTCTAAAACGTCCAACCGTTTGTGGTATTGGGGAAATACAAAGCGAAAACAGTATAATACGAACAATTTTAACAACAAAATTTATTTAAAAATGTATTTCCAGCATAGCAAAGTACAAAAGCTGACAGTAACAGTACAAAAATTGAATAATTGACGCATTTGTTACACATATTTATAAAAGCAATGTACAAAGCATACTTTACATTGTTTGAAGACACACACATAGGAAGTTCTACTATGCGTTTTACATAGCGAATTTACAATAAAGCGGTTCCATCTTCCGAATTTTTTTAGCACCACTGAAAGTATTTATATATATACTCAAAAATTTTCAAATTTGCCATTTTTTATTTAGTTAATTTAATTTATTATTTTATTCATTATATTATTCATTTTATCATTTTTATCTATTCTCTGATTCCGTAGCTTTCAGAATCTGTAATTGCTTTTTCGATATTCAAGACAATTTTTGAATTATGATGAATTTTGTAAAATGTCATGTACATCAAAAAGCCTTTGAAAAAACTGAGATCTTGAAAATTGATTTTTGAACATATGCCATTAAAAAAAATTATAGGTTTCGTAATTTTTTATGGATTTTAAAATTTTAAACTGCTAATTAAAGATAATGAATGTGGACATGTAGTCTGCTAGAAACTAAAACTTATTTATACAATTAAAATATCAGCAAACTTTTGTTCTGATAACTATATTAAAAAAAATTTAGTTTCTCATATTTTTTACATTAGAATGATGTAAAATAGAATTTTATGAAGTAAAGCTTATATTTCTAGTAGAGGACATTTACATTTACTACTACTGTAGCTTCCAATTAAAATAAAAATTATGACTATGTTAATTAGAAACTCAGTAATCATTTTTTGAAAAATATGCTAATTGGTGCATAATTAGCATGCTAACTAATTATATAAAATTGTGGCATTTTTCATAAAAAATATAATCAGTGAGGCTCATTTTACTTTGGAACATTTCAATACTCAATTTTATAAAATAAAAATGGATACGAATTGTCCTTTATATATAAATCATACGATTATACTTTTTATATAAATTATATATTTATACTTTACATATAAATTATAAGATTATACTTTACATATAAGTTATATCATTAAATTTTACATATAATTTACACTTCTATACTTGTCACACCACTCATTTTTTAACACCACTTAAGTATCTTTTAAATCATGTATGAAAGGACGAATGACAAGACAAACTTGTTTAGGCCTCTTCATCGATGTTTACAGGAAATACTGCAAAAACAAATATGAATTTTAAGATTTTTTTTTATTTCGATCGCACCACAGCTGAGCAGTAGCATAGCAATTCAAAACTTACAGGGGGGGTTGGAAGTGGCTATGGGGGGCTCAAGTGACTTTAAAGAAGATTATGTGATGTGTGGCCTTACAGGAAATAATGTGCTTTGATATGTAATTGGGGGGGCTTGAGTCCCCAGAGACCCCCCCCATTTTTTTTCCTATGCTACTGCTGCTGAGCTTCAACGGCGCATCAAGAAGAAAGATGTTCTCACTACGCCTCTACTATAACCTATGGATCAAAAAATTATAGCAATTTTCAAATCCTGTTATTTGCGGCGTATGTTTCTAATGTTATTTGCAAACACAGATCATGACTAGACAAGTATAATTCCAAGGCATAGCCAGGATTATATTTCGAATGGGGGAGTAAACATTTTTACAGCATGTATTGATACAATCACAGCATGCAAGGCCGTAGCCAAGTCCCATTAAAAATTTAGTTTCCGTTGGATACGGGCATGTGTAATTCATTTTGGAGAAGAAGTTTAGCACAAAGAAGAATGCATGGACATTATTGTGAAAACAGTGGCGGCGACGAAAATTGTGCTGTTTAGAGGCTATCTTTGAGACTTTTTTTCATCTGACACATTTTCTATTATCTTATTATTAAATTACATACTGATTTATCTATTTTATCAAGAATAAATAGCTTAATGATGAGTAATATTATTTAAGATCTGTACCCAAACCCTATTAGAAAGTAAGAAAATCCCCACAAACATAATCATCTTTTTAGAGTGTGTATTTTCATAGTGTATCATAGTAGAGCTTACTATATACAAAAGCAACTTGAAGCATATTTCACACTTTTATAAGCACATTTATTTTATTTAAATTTACATTATGCTTAAAAAATGTAAATGTAAATTAACGCAGCTTGTTTAAATGCTAATAACAGAGTTTACACGAGGCTTATTTTAAACGTTCAAGACTAGCATAAAGTCTTTTTCACTTTCACAGCAAATCGTGGCAATAAATTAGTCTAAATAAAAATCGGAAACAGAAGATGTAAAATCGATTCGTTGTCCGATATTTTAACGATTTTTTTGAAAGGCTTAATCGATAGATGGAAGACTGATAACAATAATAGAAGATGTCAACACCTTCTCCAGAAATATCATCACCATAATCACAATGTGACGATATATATATAGTTTCTTTAAATATTACAAACTGTAATAGTGGCACAGGTAAAAAGCAGCAAGCATATAGTACAACATGTAATTAGTTCGCATTGACGTGAAGCTAGCGTCATGGGAGACATTAACATCAGTAATTTCTTCGTCCTCTTCTTTGATGGGCCTTCTCCAAAAAATACTACAATTCAGTGCCTGCACAAAAGGCAACAAGCAATTAACATAAAACAACAAAAGGGAAATTAAAAATCCCCATTCCACATAAAATAAAAAGCAAATATTCTACCTTAAAAACCTCCATTCTATATAATTCCATAAAAAATCGATGTTCTACACAAAAAACTACATGTTCTACATTAAAAAGTCCCATTCAACATTAAAAATTATAATTCTATATTGCAAAATGCATTAAAAATTTTACATTCGACATAAAAAATCTCTCTCTCTCTCTCTCTATTTAACATAAAGAATGCAAATTTTATACACTATATATATTAATGATTTCACAGACTTCCACAGCAAAAATTAGTACAGGCAGGCAATTTAAAGTACGTATATTATTGGTATTGCCATTTTTTTATATATTTCGACTAACCTTTGTACAAGATTTCTTCAAAAGTTTGCAGTTTTTGCAAAATGTTCTAAAGAAGACTTGTACTAACATAAATTTAAACGTTAGAAATGATGTTGCAAACCTTATGCAAATCTTATCATTTCAAAATATTTTTTTTCTGCATTTTATGATCTTATGAAAAAACTTACGAGTGACGTTACAGTGTCGAAACCATGGTAACACCATAAATATATGCTCAAAGACGTTTACTCACATACCTTTTAAATTTTATAATTAAAAACCACCTAAATCATCATATCATTTGATCTATTTGAAATTATTATGTACTCCTGGGAAATAATGAATAAAAAAAATGCGTTAAGTTAATTCCAGTTTTTTATATTTATATGCAAATTGTGCGGGAACTGCACCACCTGCCCATGGAAACAATTTTAGTGAACAAAAAATGGAGGAAAAATTATAGAAGAAAGCATTCAGAATACTTTATTATCGAATGCATTCCAAAACACACTCCGCGTGTGAGTGAGGCTAGGAGTGGATTTGTGGTCATTAACGATATTGTGTCTGTGAATGTATGTCTTTACACTCATTAGATGAGGGAGACCGGGTTTAAAACCTATTGATTGCAATGCCATTAAACAAGCAAAGGCTTGAACTCCCCACACAAATTTCAGCAATCATTGGAAGGAATTACTCATGTACAGAAACTAATTGATGTGTTTGAAGACAGTTAACAATGCAACTAATTATGAAAAGTTCCCCACATTTAGAAGAAAAAAAACTTACCGTTATAAGAGTATCTGGTGGCAACTCAATAGAAGCTACATCATCCTTATATTTGTTGTTGAAATTTCCACATAATCCTGCTAGCTGTTTCTTATATGAAGATGGAACAGTCACACTGACATTCCCGGAACAGCTCCAATTGATCGTAACACCTAAACTTGACCTCACTGTCACTTCGCCAGAGTTTCCAGAGTGGGCAAAGAAAAGGTCATCTTCGTACGGCAACCCTACTGCTTCCCCATCCACTTCCAGGGAACCATTTTCAGTAATAAGCAACTGCATGCAGAGATTGCGCAAAAGAAGAGATCTTTTGCATTTTCCGTTGTCATTTTCAGACTCTTTAAAAGTTTGAAATTGAATGCCAAAATCTCCACGATCACTATCAACGAGTATGTATTGACAAAATCCAAAAAAATCATAAATCTGTCCATCGAACGTCTCCAGTATATTATCATCTCCAATAACGCAAGATGACTCCTCTTCTGTCAAAAGAAATAAAAATAAAATATCAGTTTTGGCAACGTGTGATATAGAAAGTTTGAGCGTAAAAGTCAACAGCTGTTTAGCCCAAGCTTTTACAGACCATTGTCACCAATCAAGAATTAATACTTTCAGCATATTTCCGATGATAGCCATTAAAAAACCTGATTCTAATTACTGCTGACTTTTATCCCTTAATAAACTTATCCTACATAATGCTATTCTTATAGTTCTTCGTATTCTGTGCATTACATTCTCCTTCACCAATCCACAATTTGTTTCCCTGAAGCCTCAATTACATTGGGTGAGTTTACACACTCCTCGCTGGCTTGTAAACTAGTTAACGTGTTAGCAAGTTCCAACTCGCTCAGCAAGTCTCCATTATACACAGCTTGTAAAACTCGCTCGGTAAAAATATGCAGCAGAGGTGCTCAGTAGATGACTACCATCAGTGATTTTTCTAAACTGGCTTTCAACTCCACCCGCCCCTTTCGAGGGTTTATTTCAGCCAATCAAATTCGAGAAAACCCAGGCGAGTAGCGTGAAAAGTAGCCAGCTCCTTAACTTCACCAGCACTAGCCGAGTGAGCAGCAAGTTAGCTAGACAACTTTATTATACTGAGCGAGTTTACTGCAGCGCGTAAATTTGCCAGCGAGGAGCGAGTAAACTCGCCCAGTGTAATTGAGACTTTGGTAACCAAGATTCGATACTCTTGTTAAACTGTGGGCCCTGCCATAGCAAGATCTAAGCTGTCCTTTCACCATGAAACACATGCAAACATTGATTGGTTGAACTTTTATGGCATAAGGGTGGCGAAGCTATGTCATGAACCACATACAAACATTGATTGGTTGAACTTTTATGACACAAGGGTGGCAAAGCTATGTCATGAACCACATGCAACCATTGATTGGTTGAACTTTTATGACACAGGGGTGGCAAAGCTATGTCATGAACCACATGCAACCATTGATTGGTTGAATTTTTATGGAACAAGGATGGAAAAACTCATTCTGTGTTATGAACCACATGCAAACAGACCATAAATGATTTACTTATTTTGAACAGTACTACACCAATACTTATTTCATCCATGACATAATTAGGTTCCAAGATCACACATGGTTCCCACTCATATGGGAGAAAAATTCCCTGGTCCATTACGGGGGGAAATGGCATCACATTCGCAGAAAATTTAGTTATTTGAAACAAAAATTGTTAATAATAATAGCTTATTTATTCTCCACATAGAAGTACACCTAATATAGCATTATATATTGCCAATAAAGGATGCACTAGTCCATCATGTATTTACTTATCACATTGGATTCAATTCCGTCTATTTCAGCTTCTCTCTTAACATTCAGTTTTCTTAAGAAGAAAACTGAACTTTTCTGTTCTCAGTCAGAATTCCGTCTTCAAGTCAGTCAGGATTTAGTCCTTAAGTCAAGATTCAGTCCTTAAGTCAGGATTCAGGCCTTAAGTCAGGATTCAGTCCTTAAGTCAAGATTTAGTCCTTAAATCAGGATTCAGTCCTTAAGTCAAGATTCAGTCCTTAAGTCAGTCAGGATTCAGTCTTTAACTCAGCATATTCAATTTTTTTCCACAAAATGTGAGTTTATCATTTCCCGTTCCCAAATGTTTTCCACATAATCACCTTCCTCAATTTCCCCTCTTTTTATTTTCTTTTTAGCCACTTCCAAAAATCTATTCAAAACATTTGTTGCCTCTTTATGATTTATTACCTCAGTATCCCCTCTGTTGACTTCATGAATTTCACTTGTTTTGCTCTTTTGGATTTCCCAGCGGTTTTTTTAGTATATATATTGTCTATTTCTATCTACCATCATCACCCTTAAAGCATTTTTCAAGATGTCCCCCTTTCCTATCACGTTAGTAATAGCTTCCTCAAGTTTCTAAATTTATGTAGGCATTAGCTTTTTCTCGTTCTTACAAATCGTGATATATTTAGGAAGGTTTTATCTCACTTTTCCCCCCAGGTTTGAGCAAAAAGTTCCCCCCCCCGGACTTTTAGGGAGTAAATTCCCTGCCAATTCCAGGCTTTCTAGGTGATTGGGAACCCTGTCACATTAATATGCTGGTCCTATACCAAATACAACCCTTGTAATTTAAATGGAATGCTGATAAATTCCAAACAAAATATAAACACAATACACAACATTGTACTTAATGTCATTATTCTCTGCGCATATGGGTATAATTAATGATCATTGCATCAAACTTAATAATTAATAAAGTAAAGTTCTAACATTAAAAAATGGGTTATATCAGCATGATGAAATGCAGATAGGATCATACCTAGCATACAAGCTTTACAGCATTGTCCGGGAAGCAAAACTGGCTTTTTACCCTACAAAGGAAAAACAAAACATTGAAAAAATTATTAAAGTAAAATATAAACATTCAGTTAACTAAAATATGCATATTCAAATAACTGAAATAAAGACTTGCATCAAGCCACTATCTAGCAAAATCTACCTCTATTCTCGTGGCTTTTGCTCACGCTAGTAAGGTCGTAGGCAAATAACAAAGATTGTAGAATGTAAAGAAGTGTGTGTTCTGTCAGTAAAAATTTTATATTTTGTATTAACCCAATGGGGAAAGTTTCAAGGATCGCTTAAAAATATCAATATTCTAACCCTCAAGAACTCGAATAAAAATATTAAAAAAAAAGAAAGGTTTGAGGCCAGCTTTATATCTACCAAGAAGTGTAAGGCCTTCAGTTTGAACAGCTACTTCATTAAAAGGTAACTTCTTTTCTTTCTTCTACCTTTTATTTCTTATTTCTATTATCTTCAAAACAAGGTATTACTCGATGGGGTTGCCATTTGAAATTTTCCAGTTGCCCCCTAGTGCTGCTGGTGAGTCGCAACACAGGACAAAAGTTAGTTCCTTTTCAACAAGGAACTTTCCCGAAACGACGTTTATCTGCCTGAACCCACTAAAAAATTAACAGTGGGGGGACTGACTTTTGAATCACCCTGCATGGTAGCTGTGTATGTATATCAATTTTGAAAGGCCTCTAAAATATCAGTTTCCTGGGGCATCTCATTTTCTCTAATAGGTACTCTAAATCAAGGTCGACAGTTCCATGAAAAAGCCTTGATATACAGAAACAAGCCTTCCTATACATATGTATTGTGTATTTAGAGACACCTTTCCTAATAATTGCACTCTGCTTTATAAATAAGTGACATATTATGCCACATTATGCACCAAGTCCATATTATGCACACGTTCATATAAATAGTTAAAAACCAGAATTAATGAGAAGCTGTGGTGAACGTATTTGGAAATAAATCATATTTAGATAACGTTCTTTGGCGCATTTGTACTCATGTAATAAACTTTATAATGCCCCACTGCATAAAAATTCCGTTGATGATTTTCATGTGTTCATATTTATTAAACCTGCAAAAAACATGATCAAGAATATTTTCGGTAAATCAAAAACCATGACATTTTAGAATGCTTACCGAACAAAAAATTCCGATTTGTCTTAAAAAATTCGATGTGATCAGTTTTCAATGTAATGATCACAAGGGTTCACAGAAATTTTGATAAATAGCGAGAGGTTTTCAGAAGTGCAACTCAATACAGGAAATAGCACGATTAATCTTAGAGGCATAAAACTAATAGCAAAAGTTTAAATCGATTAGTACTAATTTAAAGGCATTGTATGAAATAAGCATACCAGTTCACAAGATATGTTTGGACATGCTTTCATACTGCAGCTGACAGCACCCAATTTGCAATGACATTCTTCACAATTAGACATCCATTTGTCTCCATCCTGCAAATAGGAATGAAACTAAGAAAATGACAACCACCAATAAACAATGTTTGATCATAATTAATTAGCAAATAATAGTAATTGGTTAGGTAAAGTTTTATGTCACAGGGACAGCAAAGACCATTCAGGGCCAGCGTCAACTGATAAAAAATAATTTATATAATTAATAATGATAATTAACAATACCACCAATAGTATGAATGGGGAAGCACCAATCTAATAACTAATTTTCATTATTAAAATATTCTTCTCTCATATTTCACCTTAAAAAATTCAATTGATACATGCTACCGCAGAATTCAAAGCGTTGAAAATGAACTTAAAGCATATAAATTTCATTTTTACTCAATTATAAGAAATGCAAGTGGTTGCCTATTATTTATTATTTGCATATTTTGTCCCAAAATCATGCTATTGGTCATATGAGATGAAACTGACAACTCAACATCATCTTCACGCCATGATACATTTATGCACACAAACTTACTAAGAGCGCAACAAAGCTCAGCAGCAAACCCAAAGTTGCTTTGAAACAAATCTTGTGAAGATTCTTAGCAATTAGCGCTTACACTCTTCCCATCAATCATAATATTATAAACAGAATCTTTTATAAGAATTGTATGATTTTTTGCAAAAAAAGTTATTGCAGAAGAGTGCTTGGCATAGGGGTAGGCGGAAAGTTCCTAATGGGGATTGTAGGCTTAATGGGAGGGGTTACAGAGCTACAACTCATATATTTCTATGTTAAATATACAAAATTTCATTGCGATAGGGGGTTACAACCCCCAAAACCACACCTATGGTGCTTGGTCATACTGTCATTTGCAAACACCCTTGTGGAGGCAAGCATAGCATTCTAAACTTTTGTGATTTCATGCCCTAAGGCTGTGTAATAGGTTGTTCAGGTTGGCCCTCTTAATGAAATCACCAGTTAAACTATAGTAAGTTTACAAATAGGCAGAACTTGGGAGTTAAATATAGTACAAACTGGAGAGGGCAAAAAACCCAAAATTACACGGGAAAAGGTATGTTTTTGCCCCTTTTCTAAGAAAACCGGGGGCTCTACTGCGGGGCAAGTGCCCCTTGCCCCAGATTAAGTCTATGTATGCACGTACGGCTGTACTTGCTGGAAATAAAACCTAACACAGTAAACCCGAAGGATATAATTATTGCCTTCAAGATATATAAGAATATAAGGATATAATTATTACTTTTTCATGCTTCTTTTAGACATCAAAATTTATAATGAGTTCATCAAAATTTGAGCATTTTCTGTTAATGTTTTAAGGTAAAAAGACAACTAAAGTAATGTTGCACCAATACAAGAATTCTTTTTACAACATATCGCTGATCATGGTACTACGAACCACTGGCATATGCAGAGATATTGATGGGAGGGGGTCGGAACCGTTTACTGCAGTGCAATTTTGTATATATATACATATGAATACATGAAGTTGCAGCTCTTTAACCCCCACCCCCTACTTATGAACCTACTGTGCATGATAATGCTACAACCCTAATGCATTAATGATACTACGTGTCACTTTGTTCCAGCTACGTGTAATGTGGTGGACTTCCAATTTTATTAACTCATCCAGACCACAAAAGAAAAGTTTGTAAAAACATGCGATTCATAAATTGGAGGTTCATAAAAATACAAGTCCACTGCATCTCCAGCACATGACCTTAACTGTTTAGTATTGCAGGTTTCACATGGACAGACTCGTAATATTTTAAATTCTTTACTGTTTGATTAGTGGTATATTTATACAAGGATTTACTTCTTTTTATGTAATTCTGCTCTTGTCTACATGGATACCAGGGCAGTCCCCATAGGGCATGTGCTATATGTGCCTCATACTCTCAGAATATCTTGAAAACACCTAGGCATAAAGTACCGCATACTCTTTAAGGTCTGAAGAAATTTTGTATTTGCTGGTTTTTGGACAACTTTCAACAAAGTTCAGCCTTTTTTTTTTCTAGTCATTTACAAACTTGAAGGGAAACAAATGAGGAAAAACATCCTGAACTCCCCCAAGCCTCAAAATAATATCCTGCGTACGGCCAGGTGAGGAATGAAAAACTGATGAAAGTGGTAACTGCCACCTTGGGCTTGGATAGACGACCAGTCAAATGCCAGTCAGCGCGGCGCGATGACGTCACCAAGTCCAGCACCCTGTAATTGCAATACTCTTTAATTAAGACAGCACCGCATACTCTCAATAATTTTCTTCAGGACAGCCCTGATGACAGTAAACACAACCATGCTGGGTGTGAAATCACAATAATGAAAATAATATGTAATGAAAAGTCGGTCTATAAAATTAAATCTTATATAAATATTTCATCCAGTCCATAATGTTAACTGAATGCAACCATCTAAAAAAAATATATATATATTGGAATAATATACACCCTATATATATAAAAAAAACACTTACATTATACAGAGATTTTCCAATAGTGCAAATGCTTGTTTCTGAAAAATATAAGAGTTATGTTGTCATATAAAATATTTTACACAGCGATAAAAGATAATGCATGGCATACAGATAAGTGTACAAACTACTCAAAGTGGATTTAAAAATTTATAAAATTGTTGAATAGCGCCAAATTTCAAATACTGCCCACACAATGAATTCAATTGAATTCCCCACAAAATTTGAATGTAGCCCATGCCTCCCTTGATTTTCCAAAAGCAAACTTTTTTTTTGTTGTTTATATTTCATGACAAGATGATAGTTAAGGTTTTGCTGCATCAAACAAGGCGTTCTACATTCATCGCTGCCTGCGCAGTTATTGTATATATGAATTTATATTATAATTAATAGTTATAGTATAAATAAAATATGCTCTAACTATATATTACATATATATATATATTATACATTAATACGAAAAAATATTTAACGTTAAGACTTAACGTTAATTGGATACGTTTTGGTCATACTGCTTAACATTAGATATTTAATAGGAAGGATAACATATAAAATTTAATACAGATAACGATAATACAATCTTTGTAACGACAGTTATATTACACTAGGTTCTCCTAGAGCACGCAAATTTTTAATGTATCAATTTGAATAAGAAACCGAGCTAACTGGAACACTTCAGTCACCCAAAACGTGGGCTGAAGCTTCAATTCAGAACCTGAATATGTGAAACCTTGCATAACAATATGTGGGGTGATTTAAGAAGTTGTATGCATTGTTTCAAGGTGGCTTTTTATTTTTATGTCTCTTTTGAGTAAATGTTCTAAACGAAGTTGGACAGCAAGTCAAGGGCAGACACAGATTTTCATTTTGGGGGGAGTTAAGGACAGAATTTGCCATGGTCTTGGAATAACACCCTTCATTTATCATGAAAGTTGGAATTTTTACAGTGAAAAAATATATTTTTGGGGGGTTATGACTCCTGTGACCCCCCCATGTCCACTCTTTCAGCAAGTGCTGCACTAGGCAGTGGTTCGAGCTTTTAATGTTTTATTTGATTATGTCTTAGTAAACGTAAATTATTGTTTGAGTCCTGGACTGACTATTTACTGAAAGAGTTGCTAGCAAATAAATTAAGTAATAACTAAGCTCAAAAAGCAGCTGGCAGAATTGAATGGTTATTGCCACTGCAGAGACGTTCCAGTACCGATATGGTGTAATGTGAAGCACTTGAATTTTGAGGAAGTTGGTGAAGCCTTTTGGTGGACGACTGAGCAGATACTAGTGGTAACTGGTTGCCTATTTCCTGGAGGAACATGGTGAATTGATGGAGATCATATGCTGTATGGGATGGCCAGGTTCATATTCTCCTATGAAACCTTTGAATCGATCTACAGGAATCTGCTAATGACTGAGATATTGACTTATCTCTGTGGATGAACTTAAGTTATTTACCAGGTGATATACATTCTGTTTGTATTCATTTATTTTAAAGAGCAGAGTTTAGGTCCTTGTCCTTTTTGGGGTGGATATAAAAGAAAGTCTAAAAATGGACTT
>QLNU02015003.1:158980825-159013278 GCA_006491805.2 Dysdera silvatica
TTTAGCTGTTAAATAGAAACTGATGGAGCTTGAATGGGAGGTTCTCCCACTCCCAGCATATTCCCCAGATCTGGCTCCGCCTACTACTTGTTTTGCTCAATGCAGAATGCTCTAGAACAGAAGTTCTTCAACTGTGGTCCGCGGACTTCACACCCTCCCTGTGTTCCACAAAGGTTTGGAAAAATACTAGGACAAGAGCATTTACTCTTTAATGCTAAGAATAAATTATGAGGGAACGAAAAATTCCTTCCTTAAATGGTGAAAATCAGTGATGAAACACTAGAAATAAATATGTGTGGTGCAAATTCCGGGCTTTAAACTTTGAGTTAATTCTTCGGGATCCGTGAGTGCGAGTGATCTCTGAAGGGGTCCGTGCGTGGTCCAGGGAAGTTAAAGAACCGCTGCTCTAAAAGATACCCACTTCATTAATTATGAAGTAATCGAAAAATTGGTTGCCACGTGGGTAGCTTAAAAAACTAAGCATTTTATAGCTGTAACGCTCAACTTCTACCAGAAAAATGGGAAATGTGATAGTTTCCAAAGGCCAATACTTTGACTAATATAGTACACATTTCGTTATAAAACTAAATGTTCAAAAAACGCAAAAAAACGAACAAAAAAACAGGGTTTCAATGCAACCACCTAATAGAATCGAAAGGAGAACTTGTGCACTACCGGACAGTTACTCCAGGTTTTAAGGTGCATGAGTGTATATGTATTACATATACACGGAAAGATATGCACACATATTGCTTTCAGCTACTCATGTATGTAAGACAAAAAATAAGGACATATTATATATGTTAAATTTCATTACTATACATACATGTACACTTGCACATTTGTTTTGATGGTGGAATTATATATTTTATCCTACAAACAATTAAAACGTTACAGAACAAAACGTATCAATATTTCATAACATTACCACTTAATATTGAAATTCAGTGCAAAATTAGCACAGCGAAAAAAGAGCATGGCGCTTAAGGCAACACATCTCGTTGGAGAGCTTCACAGAAGGTGTGATCATGTTATGGTTGTTAGTTAGCATATATTATTGAACAAGGATTGATTTGATTCCAACGAATCAAGATGATTTCCAAAATATTTTATTGACAACATGATAGAAATAAATGAACAGTTGGAATATAAAAGACATGCCAAATCACTCTGTGGAACTGTGAATCTTATTTCACTTTTATCTCAAGAATACTTGTATTAAGTAAATCCTAAGCCATAAAAATTTTGTAGCGGAGATAGTGTGCGAACCCCTATTTTAAAGCTTTTCTTCAAAATTGCAACCACAATGATGACGTAACACTTACGACTTGTTTATAGTTAGGAGATGACCGATGGCTGAAAACTTTCCTACAGGAAAAATTTTTAAGTTTAGACATATGCTCTTAAACCTAATCACATGCTTAGCATACGAATTTGAATTTCATTTAAATGTTTGGTTATATATTTATCCAAACAATAAAAATTTTGATTTGGTGGCTCAGTTAATGTGAAGAAACAGTCATAATTGTGCTTCAGTGGAAATTTCTCCATTTGTGTAATAAACTTTTATCTTATTTATTGTATTTTAGTGTATTTGTTTTAATTCAATATTGCATTTTATTAACAGTGCTATGAGTCGTTTTCTCATTTGTAGATAATTTTTTAAATATATATGTCTTTTGTTCAATGTTTACATACACAGAAAAATGGCCCTAAATGTATATGGATAATTGCTTCAATATACGTAAATACATCTGCAATACATGTAAACATCCTTCCACCAATCAACTAATTGTGAAAACTTCATACATGAGGAACAAAATGGAACATTCAATTGATGTATCTACATTAATTAAGTGTAATTAATAATAATTTAATCAAGTACCATGTTCGCATCGTCGCCCATCGAACCCAACACTGCAATCACAATATGATATACTGTCTAAGCTAACACATTTCTGTCCATTTTGGCATGGATCCGTGGCACAGTCATCGACCTTTTGTTTACATACACGACCTGGGAAATATATTAAAATTAATTTCATGAAACATTTGGACTTTTCTATAATTTTGTGATTTACATACATTTGTGAGTAAGTCAGGGTCATAGTAGATACAAAATTTCAAGTCACTATGAAATATCTTAAGGTACATTAAATTTTAGAATATGTTCGAACAGCAAAAACACGTCTTATTTGTATATTTAAAACAGTAGAATTCAAATCCGTTTGTTTGTGGTTTTACGGCTCAAAGACTACAGTGGTCATGCTGCGCCGGGACCTACTGTTTTCCGAGGAATCCGAACCTCTTAAGGCCTAGGGAACCAAACCCCGGACTACAGTGAGCAGTGCGATCTTTATGAGATCTCTGAGTAAGCGTTCTTTGCACTGTTGGGAGTCAAACCTGGGTTAACGATGCACTAGAATTCAAATTACCCAAAATAATTATGGGTCAAGTTCAGATAATCAGAAATCTAAATGTAATTGAGGGAAATAATATTACAAAGAGCTGAAAGGTCTAAAGTAGATTTCTAGATGAAAGATCGAAATTCGATTAATTGTATCTTACAATGAAATAATATGGCATTTGTATTTAAAAATATTACAATGTCACTAATTCATATACAAGGAATTATGTAAAAATTTGTCTACAATAGACTTAACGAATAACTTCAATAAAATTTCCATAAACAATTATATGCTAAATGGTAGTTGTTTCAAATTTATGTTCTCATTCGATGATCATTTGAGATGTAACCTCAAAACCATGAGTGCAATCTTGACAACAGCCATAATCGAAACTATTAATTTACTTAGAATGGTTAGGGTATCGGAACAATAGAAAGTTTCACCAGGAGAGACTCCATAACAATAGTTATTTCGACACTGAGGTAAGGTTTAAAAGCACTCATTTGGTTGTGAGGATCAGCTGAATTATAATCCATAGCTCAAAGTGAAGCTCAGAATGATATGTTTACACACAACCACACTTACTGGCAGGCCTTCTTAGAGGATGAGAGAAGTCTGGGCCACTTTCTTTCGCGAAGCCGCCCTACCTTTGACAGGGGCCGAAGACAAGAATTATAGACCCCTGGATGGTTTAGCAGATTGGACCTCAAATATGCGGACTACAAATATATCGGACCCAAATACACAAGGTATTTTGTTAAATTTTAACTTTATATAAGAAATAGGCTATACTTTTTTTTAGTAAAGGAACAGGCCATTTTTTTTAAGGCAAAATTTTAGGCCCTCTGATAAAGCGAGGCTTGGGCCAAATGGCCCTGCTGCCACCCCTCCCCCTGTGAGAGGCCCTACTTATTGGGAAGACTAGAACCTCATCCAGAAATAGTGATCATAACTACAGGATAAAGAGGATACTCATTAAGTAATTGTCAAAATGTATATTCAAAATTAATTAAAATCATTTCAGCCAATTATACCTATGGAGTCATCTTTCCAAAACTGAAATTCTTCAAATTTTCTGTGTATTTCACAACAAAGGGTGAGCTAAGGTTATGCTGCTGCAGCACACAGTTGTTGGAGGATACAACACACTTTCACCTAAGAAATCAACACCCTGATGGCAAATCTGTAGGAGGAAAAAAAAAAACAAGTGCCATAGGTACCCCTGCTGGAATTAAACTCAGATTACTCGAAAGGTAGTCAAATATATTACTGTTAAGTCACTGCAAGGCTCGAATTTTCAATGTATCCAATGTAACTACTATTGGAACTTCTCAAATACATTAGCGAATTTTCAACTCAAGGGAAACAAATATTGATTTAGCTATGTGAGTGCCTTGCATAACAAGTTACACTTTTATGGTAAAGAAAAAATCACAATTCCAATTTTAAGCTTACAACATGTTAAAAATGGGACAATGAAATCCTTTAGACAGCTTCTCATGGCCCAGAGAGTTGTTTCAGTAATACAGGGATGATTGTAAGTCCAAACCAGATTCCCTGAACATACCAGAAAATTCCCTGAAAAGTTGCGTAATATTTTTGGTAAAAACACTGATTTCCGAAGGAATATAGAAAATTATAAGAAATAAAATGAGATTTCGCAATTTTTTAAAAAGAAATCCCGGAAGAGGCAAGTTGAAATTCCCGGAATTTATGGAAATCCCGGAACATAATCACCTCTGGTAATAAAATAGATTATTTGTACCACATATGGTCATGAATAAAGCTGGAAATCAAACTCAGCTCTGCAGCGGGTGGCTACTCCACGAAGGGGAACTGAATTCTATGTTCATCCCCTCTGAATTCCATTTTCAAAACAAAAAAGCCAATTATCGGTCTCCTCATATAATCTATGAAGTCTCATAATAAAACACAGAGAAGGCCTTCTTCGCTCATAGCTTCTTTCCATATTAAACATGAAAAGAAAATATCCTGTGATCTTCTTGATAACATATCAATAGTAAAATTTATTTTTTTTTTCTAGTTCAAATTCAAAATTAAGCACAATTCCATGAGAAAGAGAAAGTTAAAAAAAATATTAACAAAAAAATTACCGGACATCATGGTACCATTATTCATTCCACAATAACAACTCTCAAATGGACATGCACCCACATCTATAGAGGGAGAAAGAAAAACACTATTAACAACTATCAATACAAAAATATACATTTTTCAATATTCAAGTTCTTGGAAAAAAATATAATACCTAAGCAAGTGGAGCAAATTATTTTAATAATCTGTGCACTGTGTTCACAGCTCATATATTTATATCGTATTATTTGTAGTTTTATATCCTCAAAACCTCCGTGTGGTCCCCTCTCGACTGTTTGCATAGTTTACATTCCAAGACTGAGGTCTGGTTCAAGAGCAGACACAGGAGGGAAGTCACAGGGGTCATGACCCCCAAAAATATATTTTTTCACTGTAAAAAATTCCAACTTTCATGATAAATGAAGGGTGTTATTCCATGACCGTGGCAAATTCTCTCTATGAACTCCCACCCTCCCAAAATGAAAGTCTGCATCCGCGGTTGGTCTGGTTAGGGGCAGACTGGGCGGGTCTGATTAGGGGTGGGCTGGGCCGCTCCGTCCCTGGGTCGGCGCAGGTAGGACAGAACTGACAACTTAATGTGAACTCTAAACCATGTATTTATACATAGAATAAAGCTTACTCTTTCATATCCAGCCCAGGGGCTGAAAGAGATGATCATAACCACTGGTGTGTAATGATTCTTTCAGATAAAGACACCAGTTTAACTTCTTGAAATCTGATTATTTTTTAAAAATTTTAATAATATAACAAAATTACTTTTGCACCAATCAACGTCTTCATTGACAACCACATTTCCAAAAACATGGTTTTGAACAACAGGCCATTTAATGACATTTCCGAGGAAGCCACAATTCTTTCCCAATGCGTTTATTTCTTGAGAAGTTAAGCTGTAGTCCCAAACGTTGAACTGAAAAGATTGTATTACAGAAAATTACTCAATACATCGTTCTAAAAAATTTTATTTTCTGAAAAAAAAATCGATTATTAAGCATATACATATCTTTGACAAAATACAAATCGACTTCTATGAAGTTTACCCTTAAAGATAAGTCTTGGGACTTATAGAATATATTTTAAAAAAAATGGGAATACAAGCATTTGTCTCTGTCTCATGGTACAGGGATAGCTAAAATAATGCTGTGAGGAGACCTACAATTTTCCAAACACTCTAAACCTCTGTTGGCTGATGATCAAACTTCAGATTATAGATTGATATTCTAAGATATTTATATTCTGAGTGAGAAAAGTCAATACATACTCGGTACCAGAAAGTCAGACACACAAACGTTTCAATTCTTTTTATACTTTTGTTTTCTCGTAAGGGAAATGATATTTTCACTAACACAAGCACTAAACCCAGTAACATCAGTATTAACAATAGAAGGTATTTTAAGCGTTTGGTCACATAAACGTCAAGTTTTATTTCATTCGAAATGTTATATTTCTTACAAATTTCACAGAAATGAGGAACTTACTGAACTACATAAATATAAATGAAAAACAGTAACGAAAAACAAAGTAAGGCAAAACATTTGAGAAAGCAGATATTTTAAATCCAAAATGTGTTACCCATATAGATTTGATATCTAAAACCATTTTAGCAGTTATAAAACTAAAATTGTCACTTGGCATCAAAAAGGAATGACGAAGCCCACGAACTTATAGTTTCTAAGGAGAGGGATTGTGAGTTTTTTATTTGCACAATGTGACTATATCTGTGGCTACATATCGAATTTGAGACAGCCGCAACTGAATATCTGGCTCTGCATTGACGCAGGATCAGAATTTTGTTTTATTAGGTGCATAGGCTGCGAACCCAGATTTACGTAAGTAAGTAGTTGCAAAAGGCGGAAGAGTAAGTTTCGCTTTATCAGACTTTTCTCAACTTTTTTAGCAGGATATCCATGTGTTTTTTTTGTGATTTTTGAGTACTAGAGTACTTGGAAAGGTTTCACGGAGCACGGAACGCTCTGTGGAGCACAGGTTGAGACCTGTTGGTTTAAAGTAAGCATGGGACCACAACACGTTTAACATAACCAAACTTTCTGAAAAGTGGAATTGGTGGAGTTCAAAAAGGTGGCTGAACAATGGTTGGTACTATGGACTACCAGACTACTATTGTGAAAAGGACGATGATGCACATAGCTATCACATGTCATATATATATATGTTATTACAAAAAGTACAATAATCAATATTTCTTACTTCCGTAATTTCTCCTGTAAAAGATTCACCAATGCTGAAACTACCACCAAGACTGTCTTGATCTTGCCCTAGTACGAATATCCCTGGATACAGATATTCGCCTTTGGAAACGTTGTTTCCAGATACGATTATACTTCCATCTATATAGAATGCCCACGATCCTTCAGCATTGTCCCAAGTCACGGCATAATGATGCCAATCGAAATCCCTAAAATTAGTAAATCCTGTTATAAATAAGCGTTAGTTCGTTTAATAAATGAATTAGCCTGTTTAGAATTTTTTTTTTATTTCTACTGTTTATTTTAATTACATCTTACATTTTCTCCACATGTATTTTTCAAATTAAACTTATATTTTTCTTTGAACTTGGATAACCAACCTGCAAGAAGTTTGAAATTTTTCAATTCCAAATTCAGTTGTTAGATTTATGGTCTTTCCTGTTAGCAGGGCACCACGAACTGGAATATTGGATGCTCTTGCCTTGTTAAACCATTATAGAAGTGACTTATCAAATTCTTGTGTTGCAGAGCAATGAATATTTAGATGTTTTCATCTCTGGATTTTAGGGTCTGAGGACGGTAATAGTACGTTATAACCTTTAAATATGGAGAAAGGGAGTTTCATTCCTGTTCTCGATAGCCTAGCAGTCTAAGGTGCTCCAGGTTCAACGGACAGACCCTAATTTGAATCTAGGTCGGGGACAATGCCTCTTTTTCTCTCGTAACAAAAAACTTTAGTTTAATCTAAAAACGTGGGTGTTAGAATTATCACCTATAAAACGATGTTGTTTCAAGATTAATTACATTATTTCAGCAATAATTTTACTGGAACTGTAAAGTACTGACGTTAAAAGGAAACGATTGCTAATTAGGGCAATGTTACTAATGGAAATACCTGTATAAAAAAGCATGATGAAAAACGTTGATGATAAAAATTTATGAAAATAACTGATGGTGAAATTTGATGAACTGCTTGTGGAATTTAAAAAAAATGTTGATGAAATTTGATGAAAAGTGCTGTTGAAATTAGATGGAAAAAAATGATCTGGAAAATTCATGTACAGTTTCTAAATTCGTTTCCTCTGTATAACTTGTAATGACCACTCGCTCCTAGGGCAGCATGGGTTTCATCAGATCTGCAAGCATTTATCCTCTGTTGTCCAGGAGGATTTAAATTCAAGTCTATTTACAACATGCAAAATGTATATACTAGCTGAAATAGAATTTGATTTATTTATACTCTTAGAGATACCATTCTTGGAGAGTAACCACAGCATAGCTTTTAAATATACGAATATTACTCTTAAATCCATTAATTCGTTATCATGTTAATCTAAAACTTTCACTTACTTATTAGCAGCAACGTTGGTATGAAATAGCTGACCATGTACATACAATATGAGGTCATTGGGGTCCATTAAAGTAAGTACATTATCTTTGAATTCATTGTTTGGACCTTGGAATGTGTAGGAAATTGGAGTTCCTTTGTTGTCTTTGTCCACATAGTTTGTTCTCATGAAAAAAGAAGCCGTAATGGCAAACAATCGACGTTTGTTGTGCAGAAGGACATAATTTATGGTCAAAGGTAATGGAAATTGTAGCGAAAATTCCATCAACAAATCTAGGAAACAATATAAATAGCTTACACAAACTCTGATTTAAAACTATAATATGTATTAATATTTATATAAATCGAACACTACGCAGATTAAATCAAACAACAATATCAATCAACGTTTATTGGCGTAGTGATACCAACGCCGATGGTATGGCGTGATTAGATGGTGAAACGTTCGAAAGAAAATAAATATTTCTGCCTTCGGTGGGACCTGAACCCACGACCTTCCACTTGCCGGGCGGAGGCTCTACCCACTGAGCTACGAAGGACAATATATAATCTCTTTACGAACGTATATATATTGTTGCCAGTTATTTCGCAGAATGGTGTAGTACATAGACTACTATTTAAACCAAATTGCAAAGAGACTGGTATTAAATTGATCGAAATGCCCGTTGCAGCATATGTATTTATTTTATATAAATCGAACACTACGCAGATTAAATCAAACAACAATATAAATCAACGTTTATTGGCGTAGTGATATATTGATAAATATTGTTGTTTGATGTATCAATATATTAACGGTGTAATGGAGTGGTAGCAAAAAATACATTAAGTATATTATTGACTATGAAATAAAAAATTACGAAAAGAAATGCCATGATTATATGGGTTCTTGAGGCATCCAAAACAAATTAAATTTTATTAATTTTATTATATTTTATAATTTTATTTTAATATATTTATATAAAATATTTTTTTAATTTTATAATTTTATTAATTTTATAAATATTATTGCTTATAGAATAGGATGAATGATGTTCCTAAAAAATATATTTGTTTGAACCAACAAATATTCAATATAAAAATAATTATTTCAATGTGAAATGTCATTTGAGCAATAATTTTAAAAAATCAATAAATAAGAAATCAAAATTTATGATGAGAATTACAATTTGAAGCACTGTAAATTACAATTTACAACATAAATTATAATTTACAATATAAATTACACAATTCACAATATAGATTACAATTCATAAGTTATGATTTACAACAATAGATGTTAATTATTATTTATAACAATGGATGTAAATTATTATTTATAACAATGGATGTAAATCATGATTTACAACAATCAATTTATAAATTATGCAATTCACAGCAATCAACGTAATCTATTTTTAACACAAAAATTCATAACTAATATGAATTACAAATTTACAACCATTGAAACATCAATTATAATTACCTTTTTCGCAATGATGACCATAGAATGTGTCGGGACAAAAACAAGTGGTGTTATTAATGCCATCGACACAAGTGCCTCCATTCAAGCAAGTGCTCTGTTCACAATTGTCTGTATTGATTTCACAGAACATCCCTTCGAATCCAGCAGTGCACACACAGCTGAAACCTTCAACAGTTGACTCACATGTACCACCATTCAGACACACCACTTCATCGCAATTATCGACTTCCACATCACATGTATGCCCAGTGAAAGCTTCGGGGCAACAGCACATGAAATCCTATTATTTCATGATCAAAACAACGAAAATCCACAGATTAATTTTGCAATTTAAAAAATATAATCTGCAAATTATTCCAAATTAAAAAACGATTATCAGTACAATTTTCCACAATTGAAATAATATAATCCGTAACTTATTTTAAAACTATAAAATGATACTCCATTAATTATTTGATGATAAAAAATGATAATATATTAATTATTTGATGATTAAAAATGGCAATCCATAATACAATAATTTTTGCCACCCACGTATTAATTAGCTCAAACTAGAGCTTATGTAATTTTGGAGAAAAAGAGACGCTTTCCCCATCCTGGATTCGAACCAGGGTCCCTCCGTTTAGCCCGGAGTGTCTTGGACCGCTAGACGAATGAGGACAGGAAACAACGCTCTCTTTCTCCGTATGTAAAGGTGTTAAGGTATTATTACCCTCCGCAGGGATAACACAATTGCCAAATATGGTCAACACAAGAAAGCCTCCGGGGCGAGATTTTTGTGAGTTTAATCCATAAATTTGTCAATTAGTTTGTCTTTTTTTAATAGTGAAAAGATAGCGAAGGCTGTGGTGGGTCAGAATCTACAATGTTCTGAAAAACCAGAGCCTTCATTACCTAGAGGATCAACCAGGACTATGGTGGGCTGAAAAATGAAAAAAAAATACACATTCTGTGACACCACTGGAATCAAACTTGGGTTAACGGCTAATAGACAAATGTGTTGTTTCTATATTGCTATAAGCATGTCCATATTCAGATGGGGGATCTTAGGGACCGGTTCCCCCCGAAATTAAATTTTTAATGGGACTTGGCTACGGACTTGCATGCTGTGATTGTATCGATACATACTGTAAAAATTTATGAACCCCCCCACTGAAATTAAATTCCGGCTATGGCCTTAGCCATAGGGCAATATTAATCATCTTAAAAAATAGCATTAAATAATTATCATTTTACAAAATTAAGGGTCAGTAATTATCGTTTTGCAAAATGGTTCATCAGTAATTATCGTTTTGCAGAATGGTTCATCAGTAATTATCGTTTTGCAGAATGGTTCATTAGTAATTATCGTTTTGCAGAATGGTTCATCAGTAATTATCATTTCATTAATTCCCTAATTAATTAATTAAATTTTATTTTTAATATTTAATTAATTAAATTAAGGTAATTAAGATTTTATACAACTATCAAGGAACTGAATTCTCTACAAATTACACTGTGACTGAACTGGTTTGCTTCCATACTGAATCACATGCTCATAAATTCATAACTTGTTAAAAATTAATTATTGTAATATGAAAAATGTTAAATCCAATATATTGCACAAGTGGTCACCAAAAGCAATATTTGCATTCTTGGGTGTGTCACACGAAGGTGGGTGTCTTCCACTAAACCAGTATATAATTATGCAAAACTTAATTAACTAAATTAACTTAGTTAAGTAAATAAAAACTAATTTTAATTATTAACGGAATTATTGTAGATTACTTTAATAAACCGAATCATTATACTTACATATTATTTAACATTACTTACATTTATCGAATCAAAACAAGTCCCGTTGTTCTTACAGGGATTGGAAGCACACTCATCGATGTTTGCTTCACACTGACTGCCCAAATATCCATTAGCACAATGGCAAACATAATCATCAACAAGATCTTCACAGGTTCCACCATTCTGGCATGCATCTGGTATGAAAAACAATCTTTAAAAATCAGGGTTGACAAGTTTCCGCCAAGACAGTTTAAACTGGCATGGCAGAAACTAATTTATGCCATAAAAGTGGTAATAATTGGCAGAAACGAAAACAACAATTATTTCATACATTAAAAACTCATCAAAATACCCTAAATTGCAAAAGGGAATGTATTTTAAAGTAAAATAAGTTTAGTTACAATGTGTATAGTATTTATTCGAAGGTTACATCAAAGCAAATTCACTAGCATTTAAGTTCAGGCTGATCTTTCCAATGAAGTAATCTATAGCAAAAGATTAGTTTTGCTGCTATTTCCTAATTCAAACAATTTCTTAATTTATTAGGAATAGATGAAAAGCTTAATAGAAATATTCTTCCAAGCCCACCAGTACTGCAGGCAATATTATCACTGAGTGAACAAAAGTTACAAAATCATCATTTATAGTTGTTTCCTTTAAACTAGACCACCACATAGAAACTGGGACATTTTCCAAGATTTTACTATAGTAATATGTTTCAGGAAAAGGAGCTGATTTTGCTCAAAAAGCTATAACGTAAAGCATAAAATTTGGGTTAATGACATTAAGGAATTTCATAGTGTTTTCTTCCTGCTCCTGTGACAATTTAGATCCCATGTACGTTGGATGAAGTATATAAACTGGTGTAAAATGTTGAGTTGTCGCCTGAATAAGTATACTTTTTAATTCATTTCTATGAGATTATCATCATCCATTAGTGTCAACAAAATTTGACAAGAATCTGCAATAGCAAATCTTATATAGGGCTTATATGTAACTTCACAGTGTTTATGTATTCCTTTAGCCAAGCACCCTGTCTGTAACGATTTCTAAAATATTTCTGAACAGATACCACATGCTGATTTAGAAAAAGTGTGATGCATTAGCTATAATACAACTTATTCGATTAGTCATAAACCACTAAGGCTTTTTCTTACTGCCAGTCTGTCAATGTTGTTGCTTTTTATTTTATAGCCAAAGGTCTAATGAGGTAGAGAATATAAATAAGGCGAAATAGGCATAATAAGTTAAAAAATATGGCCTGCGAAAGATGGTTTTTGTAACAAATCTTTGATGTACTCTAGTATTTTTTAATTATTTTAAAATATTTTAATTATTAAAATTATTAATATAAAGCTTTATAATATACTAAATTATTGTAATAAACATATATTTTGTAATCTTTCATTTACTAAATAATACAACACTATTTTAAGTAGTTTTATTAATTTCTGCCAATTTCTCCCACTTTCTGCCAGTTAAAACCGTTTATAACCACTTTCGGCCAGCAGAAAAAAAGTCAACCCTGTTAAAAATATTACGCTCTACATATAACAGTAGTGTGAAGAAGAAAACAGCATAAAGTTGTGTTTGATATTGAATATTCCTTATAAAGTAAGCAAGAAAGACATTTATGTAATTTTTAGATCTGTAGCATACAAGTATTATGAGTGTTGTCAGGAGAAGTAAACATAAAAATAAGGGAATTTCTTACCATGAGAAGTAAAAGAATAATTATAAGTTGGTGTTTGAAAAAAAAACTCAGAGACTACTAAACATTTTTTATATTCAAACACAAAATTATTATACAATAATTTTTTTTTAAAATGCGGGGACCCTGGTTCGAATCCGGGATGAGGACGGCGTCTCTTTTTCTCCAAATATAAAAAAAGCTCTAGTTTGAGCTACTTAAACGTGGGTGGCAAAAATTATTGTAAATTATATCACAAAAATCTCGGAACAGAGGCTTTTCTGTGTTGACCATTATTTGGCAATTGTGTTATCCCTGTGAAGGGTAATAATATCTTACACAAAATTATTATTGTTCTTTCACTTCTCGTGGTAAGAAATTACCTTAATTTTATCTTTACATGTTATCCTGGCAACATTCATAATACTTATACGCTACAGATCCTGAAATATTGTAAGTGTTTACCTGGATGACAATCATCGTTGTTAATTTCGCATCTAAATCCAGAGAAGCCTGATGGGCACACACACGTTACATTGTCAACACCATCATGGCAAACTCCACCGTTCAGACATGAGTCTGCATCACAATCATTGACATTTACATCACAATGCTTTCCTGAAAATCCTCGAGAGCAAATACATTCATAGTCATTTGTTAAATCTATGCACGTTGATCCAGTCATGCATGGCTTATAATCTTCGCAAAAATGGAAAGCTGAAGGAAAAAAATGATATTTATTTACCAATGTCACACATATATATATATACATGAATTATATAAAATTTGGGAATGCTTATCTACATAATAGAAAGTATGTTGATTGATTTTTGTTGGTGTTGTTTATTTGTTGATTTTATGGCATAAGGATAGCAAGAGCCATGTTGCACTGGGAGCTACAATTTTTCAAGAAATCCGAACATCTTATGGCAGGGTTTTCCCAACCTCACGTCGCAACCCAAACCATTTAGGTGACTCAAGTGATTATTATTATTATATTTATTTAGCTTATGCTTTGTTTTCCAAAATGATAAAAAGGAAGCCATTTTAATTTTAAATTATTTTTCCCTAAGCACAGAAAAATCAATTTAAATCATTGTTTTTCATTAAATCAGATTTAAAAACTAGTTTAAACTTATTTTAAAAAATAAATTAGAAAATTCAATTTAAAGCATTGATTTTAAAAAAATCATAACAAATTTTTATTTTAATCGTGTTTTTTTTTAAAAAATCACGTGATAAAAATCATGACTTTAATCACATGACTACAATCATTGACCCCTGTTGCAATGTCACATCAAAACAGCAATATTGCTTAAGTAATGACCAAGCATTGACATAAAATAGTTAAAAATTTAATTGATATATCAATTACATCATTGGAACATCCGTGTTCTAAAAATATCAGTTTCAACTCTAGATTAGAGTCCTGGGTTACATACAAACGCTATTTACGGTCACAGCAATAAAAGGTTGGAAAGTGCTGCCTTAGGCCCTAGGGAACCAATGCCCAGAAAGGTTGGAAAGTGCTGCCTTAGGCCCTAGGGAACCAATGCCCAGACTACAGCGAGCAATCAATTGGTAAGCGATTTTTTTTTTCCCTTCATTTTTTTACACTGTTGTAGGACGAACCTGGGATAATGGTGCATTAACATGTGGTTGAGCATGTTACCACTGTAAGGCCCTTTTTTTTTGTACATTAACCAATTTGGCAGAATAAGCATTAACTTTAGTACGATGTAATAAAATATATAAAAATTGAAAACTTGGATTTTTGTTTAAACCTCACAATACCCAAGCATTGGTCGATATGATGCAACTTCTGCAAAAGCAAATTCTCGTCCCACGAGACATAGAGTGACGCTAAAAGAAAGCTTAAAAAGTGACCACAAATGACACCCTTCGGTCTGAGTTCGCAGTTTATATTAGTTTAATAGAAAAAGCATTACAACTCAAGGTACACATATGTATACTTCTGGAATGAAGAGGTTAAGGCTACAATCATATCTGCAACAGTTAAGTTGCCAAAATTTACATAACTGGTTTACTGATATGCTAAAATAAAATTTGCAACTAGTTCTTTAAGAGCCTGATTGTTCTATTCTGCATGTAGGGGAAAAAATCAATGATTAGCTTGTATTTTCAACAATATTATGCACACTGGTTCTGTCTCACTAACTACATCGTATCTGTAGAAATTCCTATTTTTGTTGATTGAAAAGAATTCTGTAAGGTTTGAATCATATCAATTACACGATTATTAGAAAATTACATAGCTTACTTTGACAAAAGGTTATTGCATCTGCATTTTCAACAATAGTTGTTGTTCCATTTGGACACGTCTGACACAACACAGACCCCAATTTAGGCTGATACGTCCCCTTGGGACATGGCACACAAGGTGGGAAACCATCATCAGAGTACATGCCACGGCCACAAGCAGCTATAAAAATATCCAACTTTGGATGACAAACATGAATAAAAACATGGCACATGAAAAAAACATTTATTTCAAGTACAAAATGTTACTGATGCTTGTCTATCATTAGTCAGTCTTCAATAATTGTATTTATTGAAGAAAAAAAGACTGCAGAGGTCATGTAATGCCTGGACCTACAGTTTTTAGAAGAATTTAACCCCCTACTGCCGAGGAATATAAAAACACTACCACCCTATAATAATAGTACTTCTAACCTATAACAATAATACTACCAACCTATAATACTGACAACCTTTACTGCCAAGAGAATCACACACAAATTAATGGCATAATAAGCAAATGCATTACCACACGCATTGGCACAACAGGCAAGTGAATTACCACAGGCATTGGCACAATAGGCAAGTGCATTACCATAGGCATTGGCACAATAGGCAATTGCATTACCACAGGCATTGACATAATAAGCAAATGCATTACCACACGCATTGGCACAATAGGCAAATGCATTACCACAGGCATTGGAACAATAGGCAATTAATTGCATTACCACAGGCATTGGCACAATAGGCAAATGCATTATCACGGGCATTGGCAAAATAGGCAAATGCATTATCACGGGCATTGGCAAAATAGGCAAATGCATTACTACAAGCATTGGCTCAACAGGCAAATGCATTACCATGTGCATTGGTACAATAAGAAAAAGCATCACCATAGAGTGGGCGGACCTACATTTTTTCAAGGAATCGGAACTTCTTAAAACTTATATAACCAACCCCCTGACTACAGTGGGTAGTTGGTGCATTTTTGTTTTCACTGCTGAAAGTTAAACTTCGATTAATGACATGTGAACATGTTCCCTCTGCAGTGCCCATTCCTCATTAAATTAAATAATTCCTTCGAATTTTCAGTATTTTCGAAATTCATTATTAAATAAAAGTTTGCCTTTATGAGAGGTCATGGCTCATTTCCAAAAATGATGTGTCAGTATTGGTCAGTGAAGTTAATCTGCTTGTACTGGCATAAAAAAGATAACAAATAATATCACATATACATTTCCAGAGGTAGGAATTGGAGAAGGGTAGGGTGTAGTTTTATGTTATTGGCATTCTAAAATATCTTTTCTACAAGTACGTACATTCGATATACTGCAATTACTTGAAAGATGGTGACGCGTCAGTTTTTGGAAGTTTTTTTACTAACAAGGCAACCTCCTCGGTGCTCACATGCTGAATCTAAATTTAATTCAGCTTAATGTACCCACCATAAAAACCTTAATGTGTGAAAATTAGCAGCTATCTCCCCCTAGAAATTGAGAAATTAAATATTAAAAAGTAGTTAAAATAGCGCCAATTGCAACCCTTTTGGCAATCTGTGGTGAGATATCTAGTTGATCAAAAAGGGTAAAAAGCGAGCGCGAGGACTATTCTAAAAGTTTAAAATACGTTCAGTAATAGCCTACAGTCAGTGACTGTGTTATTTTTGTTAAATTTAAACGTATTAGATTTTGAAGTAGCTGTAAAGTTATTTTTTTCTCTATTTGTTAAATTGAAGTTCTATATTATTTTTATTTTATTTTTGAAAGTCACATCAGAAAACAATTTACTTTAATTTTTATAATCACATTGCAAGTTACAATTCAATTCGTGCATAAGAGAATCATTTATTTTTATTTAGAAAATTCTGTCACAAAGTATCGCTTGCATTCTGTTCACCTGTTTGAAGACAACATGAAACAGAATATACGTAAATATATTTAATGTTGTTTGGATACTTTTTGAGGAATTTATGGAAGAAATTAAAAGGCGCCAAATGGAGATAAAGTCTCTCTTCTGTCAAACCAAAATCATTTTTTATTAATTATTTTTAGCGTTAATCTGAAGAGATAGCCAGCATTTTCACATATTAGGTTTCTTATGTTGTGACTGAATTAAATTCGTTAGATTTGGCATGTGAGCTCTGGAGAGGTTTCCTTGTAAGGAAGAATGTACAGCCATCGAAACAATTACAAATGACGTGCAATGCACATTATGCATTCTTACATAGCTTGCACCTGTGTTAAATTTGACTTAAATATATCATTGCACCATGCATAACTCGGCAATTTATTTATAAAAAAATCACTGATTTCTCTAAATGAATCCATTTTCTTTGCATAGAAACAAAAGCAGATGTTTTATTTGCTTTATACATAAACATTATTAGCTTTCTAAAAGTATAATGTGCATAAATTATTAACTTATTTTTGTATGTCCTGCATGTATCTTCACATCAACATTGTACTATTTCTATTACCCTTATTTTACAAAAGACCACCTTCCCACTTACATTTTTGATTTTCCAGATCTCCCAGGAGTTTGAGGTTTCACTGTACAGATAATTAAATAATACAAATAGACAATAAAATAAGGCAAGTAAAGGAGACAATGGACAATTTAAATAACTTACAAACACATTCATTAGCAGATATTGCTCCTGAAATACTTGTTAATAATGAACGAGGACACAAATTGCAGCTTTTTGATCCCTCCATGTCTGCATATGTTCCTTTGGCACAAGCTATACATGGCTCCAGGCCAGAAGTTGAATATAAGCCAAGTGGACATGGGCCTAGAAAAATTTTCAAATACGTTTTACATATAGTAGGATCTGCATATAATGCAAAGCTTGAGACCAATCAAAATGTTCGCTGTATCCAGCCGCTCACTGAACAGTTTTAAAATTTAATGTTTGAAAATAATGACCATAAAGATAACATATGCACACATATAACTGGCATACAATAATAATCAGCTTTAAATTCGCTTAAAATCTTACCCTTAATCTTCTACCTTATTCTATCTTAATCTTCTACCTTATTATACAAACACTTAAAATTCAGTAAAATAAATTGAAAAAAAATTATTATAAAGGAACTTACATCAGCAGTCATTCTCAAAATGAACTTTAATTGAAGGTGGTCCATTAGCACATTAAAGACATGATTGTCAGTGTAATCCATTGCCTCAATAAGTATTTAAGATTTCACTACAGGTTCCACAGCAGCAGCATTCAATTGATTGTTTGCATGTGGCTGATTGCTTATACAATCATAAAAGCTGTTCTACGTACAAAGGTGGCTTTTTGATTTTGTTCTTAATATTGAAAAAAAAATTCTCCCTTGGGGGTTGAATAACAAGTGGACCAATGCTCTCATTTGCATATCAAATTGGTTGGTATACACAGAGCAGGGATTTCTAACCTGATATGTGAGAAAAGGGTTTGTATTCTTGAATGAAGAGTTATGATTCCTCACTCAGATTACTCTATACACTTTTGTCTGAATAAATTCAAATCTGATTGCTTACGTTATAGCTGGATTTTATACGCTGAGTTCAAAACTTATTTTTTAATTCAATTTATTCACTCGCGATACTATAGATTTGGGAATTAGAAAGGAGCCCACCCCTGTACCTCAGTGAGTGGTTAGTTAGTAAGCATTTTTTTAGTAAGTTAGTTAGTAAGCATTTTTCATCACTGTTAAAAGTCTAACTCAGATTAACAAACGTATTACGGCATAGGACGCTATGGGATTAAGTCTGACACCCCATGGTTATTGTTAAAACTACAGTGAAAATCGTTTATAACGACGCCGGTTATAATGACGGAATTTTTACAAGAAATTTGGTTTGCTATTCTACTCCATACTAAATATATCGGTTATAACGACATCGTATATAAAGACGGCGATTTTGTAGTCTACGTAGATTCTAAGTAGGGAAATTCGTATCGGATATAACGACGCGACTTGACAGTCTTAAAGCAGAACCACGTAGGTTAGTTATTAAAATTTAAAGTTAGTTATCAAAATTTAAGCGTTATTCTAATCTTGTTTATTTACAAATGTCCGAGAAATTTTTATTACTGCTAAACCTGAATATTAAAGATAATAAACTTAAAAAGTGATTTATTAATTGAATATCATGAGGGTCATATTCTTTAGAGGCCTATTTTATTTTTTCAGCGTAGAGCCCATAAAACTCTTAAACCGGCACTGTTCGGAAGTCATTAGTATAATATAATAAATACTATTTATTACATTTGTTTTCTACATTATATACTTTAGTAGTATTTTCTACAATTTTTTCAATTTAAAAAACTAAGAAAGTACTATGTATTAAGTGTTGCTATAACATAATATAAACGGAAATTAAATTCATTATAATTAAGTATATTTTTGTTTAATTTTGAATACATGAAACTCTAGAGTGCATTGCTATAGGCTACTATGATTTTAAAAAGATATCGTTTATAACGACTATCGGTTATAACGACCGAATTTGCACGGTCCCTTGAAGGTCGTTATAACCGATTTTCACTGTACAACCAAGGTTTGGTGCATAACAGCCGAAAGAGAAAAAAATTTGACAACACAATTGTACCAACCATTGTAGATTTCGACGAAATTTAAAAAATCTAATAAAATTATAAATCGAAACAAAATTACAAATTTCACCTTTGCAATCATCTATGTGTTTGGCTTTAGTATACAGCGTTAATTTATTTGTGGGACATTTTTTGCATGTTAAGCTACCATCTTCATCCTGGTAGTGGTCTTTAGGACATACTATGCAAGTTCGTGACGGAGTATTAAAGTACGTTCCAACAGGACAGTCCACTAAAAAAAAAAGAGAAAAACAAATTGACTGTTTAAAACTAAAAGCTATGTCCTGTTGTACACTACATCTATGACATGCTCAACAATGTAAACTCTTCAACAAATTCTAGCATACCACAGGTATTGTTTTCCACTATACTCCCATTTCTGCAAATGGGAGTTACAGTCTTGAGAACGAAGTCCTTGGTGGCGGGTGAGTGTTCCTTGTACTCTTTATTAACGACATCATCTATTTGAGATTTTAAAACCTCAGAAAGGTCTGTTCCGTATACAAACATTGGGTCATCATCTGTTGAACTGCAATTCTGTGAGAAAAAAAATGAAAAATATCTTAACCTTTAGAAGTATAGCCAAACATGAAGAAGAAGAAGAAGAAAAATCATTGGAATTTTTCTGTTTGTTTTACATCAGTTGATAACATATTCTGAAATGAAAATCTTGATATAGCATCTAAAGCATAATGCACTTACACATAACTGCACCTAGTGAAAATCATACAGTGATTTATTTATCCTTACATATTTCTTGAATTCATGGTTGATTATATATTTTGAAAATTTATATATCCTTACATATACTTCTTGAATCGTCACATTCTAATATCAGTCTTAAATTTATATGTTTTAACATAATTCTTGAACTGATGTCTTCATAATCAGGGCCAGATTAAGTCTTCCTGAGACGCTAGACAAAATTTTTCTTGGGCCTCTTGTAGTATGAACTGAGCTTGTGTAAATACATTAAGACACATATATAACAAGAATCTTGTTCGTTCAACACTTCAATTGGCAATGCAATTTTCATGTTCAAATTTCAAATGCATGTGCAGTTTGTTTTCTTTTCCAGCCAATTGGATAGATTTCATGACAGGACAAGCCATTTAGTATTGCAATCATCTAATAAAGCCATTGCCCACTTCCGAGTAAAATCTATCCAATTGGCTTTAAAAAAACTGCTCATGCGTTTCGCTTTTGAAATTGAATTACCAATTAAACTGTCTAATGCACACCCATGGAGAAACAAGTTTTCTGTAATTCGTCTTAAACTAACCAGCGAAGGTGTTAACAGATGCAGACAGCTGGCTCATTGGTTGGACGTTTTTTGGCGATTATCACAAAAAGTCTTGACCTGTCACCAAAATGAAGACCACTTTTATATCTCAAAATTGTCCCAGGAATACTGCTATGTGGTTATCATCTGAGGGTTGCTGAACACCCTGTATATATATATATATAGAGAGAGAGAGAGAGTGCTATTAAAAAAACAAAGAATGATGCTTCACAGAAGAGAACATTGATAATCTTGTTTGTCTATGTTTTATACTGCAAAAGCAGATGATCATGCCGAAGTAAGATCTACAGTTTTCCAAAGAATACAAACCTCTTCCGCCTAAGGCAATATTTTTAACAATGTGGTCTGTGGCAGCCTACCAAAGGGTCCACAACATCTTCAGAAAATTTTAGAAACAAAAACAATTAAATAACACATTTAATATTTGCAGCTCCAAAAAGTATTTGTCCAGCAAGAAATTATGAATTGCAGGCAATAAATGTCAATAAACTCCATTGTGAACAATAAAATTTCTAAAATTAACATTTTTGCAGGTATCGAAGCAAATGTGAAAAAATTATATTGGATTGTAAAAGCCTGATACCAGATGCTTTTGATGTTTAGATAATGATGATCCACAACCTGCAATTCCTCAGCTTGCAGCTGGTAGTAGTCATAATACTATTATAAACCAGAGTTAAAAACCTTAGTTTCGTTCCACACAACGTTTAGTTTTCTCCTGGAAAAGAGCATCTTCTCTTGCCCTAGCGGTGGTTTGCGATAAATAAGGGAACAATTAAAACAGTCTGTAAAAACTAAAGGAATTCATAAGTAAAAATCAAGCATAAAGAATAGTTGAGAAGTACGTTTTCACATATATGTCAGACAGACGGCTGCCTTTCATTAGGAATACAAAAAAAAAACTAGGATATTGAAGATGTCGTTATTGCATGACTATTAATATTGCCAGTTATGTATGAATAATTAATGTGGAATTTTTATTCACTCACAACTGGCAACACAATAGTCAAGCAATAACAACGTTTTCAATATTCTAATATTTCTTTTTTGTATTCCTGACAAAAAAACAGCCGAGTCTTCTGAAACGTACATCAAAATACGAACTTTACGCTTATAATGTTGTTTTCTATTTATAAATCTTGCCTGCATAGCGCTACATCAAATTATCTTATAACTAAAGAAATACTTAAAGTTGTCCATGAAACAATCAAAGTTTGTAAAATACTGACCTAGGAAATCACATAAAAATTGCGAATTTGAGGAAAAAATAGCATATTATTGACATGGCAGCAACATGTGTTGCCATTTGTACTACCAAACTAACCACTGACTTGGGAAGGATACAAAAGAGGGAAAAAATCGCTGGGATACGACTTATCCCAACCCCACTATTCTTGGAAAGTAGATTTGCTGGGGTATACCCTATCCCACCCTGTAAGCTAAAGGCTGTGAATTTTTTTCTTCCCCCCCCCCCTTTTTTTTAAATCCAAAGCATTGGAATGATAATCCATAGATTGCTGTTTCACCTTCAGCCTAAGAATGTATGTGTGTGGTATGATTTTTCTCTTTACATTTAAAGCAAAGGTTCTTGGACGAGCCACATACAAGTAGAGTGTCCAAAAAACTGAAATTGTATTTGAATAATCTCTCCACACCTCCTTTACTTCTTAAGAAGTTCTCCCTTTGTTGCTATTTATCTAAAGAGACAAACCATTCGCAATAAAAATTATTCTATGGTGTGATTTTCGCAATCTAATTATACCAACAGATTGACGCCTTGCACTCGGTTGAGTATAGAAAGGTAAAAAGGCAATAATTCATTCTAAACAGCCAATCTCTGATTTAAAAAATCATTCAATGAATATTATAAAAATTATGAACAGTTATTCTAACGAATAAATATACTAACCTCACAGTCTTCCAAGGTATCATTTTTCTCCAATGTTTCATAGATTTCAATGTTAAAACTGATATCCAATTCAGGTCTTTTATCGGCTTGGCGTTTTTTACGAGTTGTACCAAGATCCTGTATTTGGGCCTCCGAAGAAGACTCTACTTTAAAAAGTTTGGAGCTCTTCCAAGAATTAATAACATCAAACAGTGGATCAAAATTTAAAATGCTCCTTTTTACTCTTAGACTTTCGGCTGGCAATTTGCACGTTACGTTGACGTTCTTTATAACACATGATAAATTTGGGTTTGGAGGACAAAATTTACGACCCCTTGCCTAGAAGAGAAAATTTTCCTATATTAATATATGCAAAAGTATTATATACAAAATTCGTCTTTTGAAATGGATCTTTGTAACCCTTTATCACTATGCAAAACTAGGAAGTTATTTACTCGGAAGATTGTTTATTTATAGTTATTAAATTAAGTGAAAACTACTTCATGCACCCATGATTACAAGGTCAGATACGGATATTTCAATGCCTTAAGCCGGAAGATTGTTTTGGTATCCCTTTGCACCTATCTTAACCCTTTCATTGCAGGAAGCCAACTGTGCAAGGAACTGTATGCACAGTAAACAACTTATTTTTCCTTACTCATTCATAAACAAGCAGGTCAAAATATAAGCCACGAAAATTAACGGTAAGCAGAGATCTTGATTTTTGTAAACGGTTGTTCTTAGTCATTAATTCTGGTTTTGTTTTGTACATGTTGCTTGAAGTAATAATATGATTCTAAAAAAAAAAATACATAACTCCTTTTAATTTCAGCACTTGTTTTCACTAAGTTGAATAACTAAAAATTTTTCACCCATGGATATTTAAAATGTGTAAGTATTGATATTATAATTGAATTTTAAACTACAAAATGCGTAAAATAAACAACACCAAACTTTCACTTTATTGTGAGCAAAAATTAAGCTTTAACCTTTTAATTGTGAGAAATATATCGATCAAGGGGCCTGTGCAATATATGATGGAATGAGATAGCTTTAACTCACCTCTATGTGGAAATAATTGTAATTGCAAAGCAGAATTGTAGTATCGCATAATTTTTAAATGTTTATTAAAATTTTATCAAGTTATTGGTTTGAAACCAATCGGTGGTCAACTATGAATGCAATATTTATTTTGAAATTTACATAACTATATTTATAAAACATAAAATGCATTTGAGTTGCTTTTTTTTATTTTTTTTATATTTTTTATACAGGTGGTGTTTTTTTTTTCCAGCATGGAGATCATAACTGTTCCCAATATGTTAAGATATCAGTAGTATGAAAAGGATTGATATATACCGTATATGAAATATTTCATTTTAATGTAATTTTAAAATTAGTTTTATGGAAATATGAAATACATGTATATGAGATAAAACGAATATATTTAATAGTTTAGTTGAGGAATATGATGAGAAGCGAAATTCGGTACGATATTTTCAATTTTATTATATAATACAATACAACTGCATAAATTTCATGAATTAACATAAATAAAAAGCACAATAAAACATCACATGTACACATATTATTATAGAGAAACTAGTTCAAAATAAAGATTTAAAAAAAATGTACTGGTCTTAAAAGAATCATTCACGAAATAATGACTTTTCCATTCCTAATAGAAAAAACAACACTTTTAACTGAACATGCCAGCACATGAGTTACAGTGAAATGGTTAAGATTAGGTTTGTCAAAAAATGCCCCCCCCCCCCTCTCTAAGGTTTCTGGCACCCCAGAATGCAACCTTGTTTGTCCATGCCTTAATCCCCAGCACTGTTTAATTGGAAATGCATACACTATTAAAACACAGATCATCATTATACAATAATCCAGGTAAAAGTTACATTTATGCAGTTCACATTCATCATTTGTCCCTACAATTTGTGTTTAACATTGCAAATGTTTTTGATAAAAAAAACTTAGAATAATAAAAACCGTGTATGTGTACACACATACACACACATATATATATATATCACAGCCGTCTTCTGCCACAGATACAATTCAGATCAGCTGAGCAAGTGCCAGATGATTAGGACATCATATTTTGCGCTTCTCATACACTCGTTGTAAATATTTGTGCATGCTGGACGGTTTTAGAACTAGCGCTGTGAGTGGTTTGAGACCCTAGGTTCTATGACAAATATTGTTTGTCTCAATGAGTACTATCACCCCCCTTATATAGATACCGAATCACCCTGTATATATATGAGTATATATATGTCTAACTATATATATATAGTTAGACCCACTTATAAGCAACCTGCATGTAACTAATTTCAGGATTTAGCAAGGAAAATCTGGATTTCGTTTGGTATAATGTTAAAGTGCAACACAATTTAATCGTATTGATTGAGCAAGACTTTTGCTTCCCGGATTGGATGAGGAAAAATGGCCAATAGGTTTGATGTCTAACAGAAAACATTGGTCTGCTTATTGAACAAAAATTGGGTCATAATTTCTTTTGGCCATTAAGAATAAACAAGAAGACGCTCCCATATAATAAATACAGAACAACTTTCACTATGTGTAAACAATCGGCGTTTTATAAACACGAAATGTCATTAACCACCTTCCGTTGGTTGATGAAATTTAGATAATCGGTGTTTCCAAAATGCGAAATGTCGTTAACCAACAGAAGCTGGTCAACAAGGAAAGGATGTAAATATCCATAATTACAAAATTTAAGTGATATAACTACGATTTTGCAATTTATAATGTTTCACAATTGCATATTTTAAGTTAATAAATTTAAATTATACCATTATAAAATTTCATGAACATATTATTATTAATGGGTAAACATATTAACTGTATGTTGTTAAATTTTTTCAACTTTAAGTTAATTCTATTGTAGTGAATGAAAAAAAAAATATATATATATATATAAATATGAATTCTATTGTTGAATATTATTGTATGCATAATATGTGCACATATGTTACCTATACAGACTTCATTTTCAAAGTCAGGAATTTTAAATTTGAACATGAGTTTCATGAGGGCTGGATATAGCGAGTGATTTAGTTGATCCCAAACTCCACCGTTATATATATGGATACTACTGTATATCCATATACAAGTTACACAATAACGTTTGCCATCCATGTATAAGTAGCTCAAACTAGAGCTTTTTTTATATTTGGAGAAAAAAAGGCGCGGACCTCATCCTGGATTCGAACCAGGGTCCCCGCATTGAGCACGCGGTGTCTTGACCTACTAGACGAATGTAGATAAGAACAAACGCATTTTTCTCCGTATATTAGGGTGTAAGATATTATTACCCTTCACAGGGATAACACAATTACCAAATAATGGTCAACACAGAAAAGCCTCTGGGGCGAGATTTTTGTGAGTCTCGCCCCGGAGGCTTTTCTGTGTTGACCATTATTTGGCAATTGTGTTATCCCTGAGAAGGGTAATAATATCTTACATCCATATACAAGGCCCGGCATATACAGTTACCACTAATGGCTAACATTTTGCTGTTGCAAAGTAAGAAATCTTTTTTTATACTAGTTTCCTGATTGAGGTGGGCGAGTACCATTCTTGGCTAACGAGTATGGTGTATCACAATTTGTCAAGCCTTGTATATATGCATAGAGTTATATGGGCATGTGGGGCTCAAACCTCCCAATAATCTGAAATAAATTGCGATTTTACATATACTGTAATGTATAAATGTACATAAAATGTGCTTTGCCCCCCCCCCCCAATAATTTTGAGAACTCCATGGTGGTGTACATATGTATATTGTACCGAACATGAGTGAAAGAGGCTTTCTGATGACCTTATTTCTGAGTCATCATACATAAAAGTTTTATGTTGATTTTAAATTTGACAAAAGTAATTTTGAATTCCATACCGTCTTGATGAAATCATTTTTTACAGCTTCAATGTCCGCATCACTGCAAGCACTTACAGAATATTTGGCAGAAATAGTTGAGTTTATGCCACGAGGTTTTCGAATTTCTGCAATACAATAATGCTAATGTCAACACCATGTGTGATCATTAAAAACCAATCATAACCTACCCTGTGATATATATATATTAATACAGCCAAAACTTACTTGCACAATCTGGCCATGGTAAACGGAGTTCTCCTCTTTCTAAATATTTCGTCCAGTTTTTGGTTTTCTGACTACAAAAATAAACATCTTCGGGTGGTAATATGAAGGCAAACCCCTTTTTGCAGGACACACGGCAAAACTGCCCATCTGACCAAGTATCACAAGCTAAGAATCCATTTGTAGGTGGATCCATGAATGGGCAAGAATACCCTAAAAAGCACGAATCAGTATTGAAGATCAATTGTAAAATATATTTAATTATTATTATAACATGTCTAATGATAAGAAATGTGTGCTTTACATCATTATCAATATAATTCAATTATTCTATTGTCAATGAAGCCCCCTCCACCTCATAGTGTGACCTGTAGTGGGGTAATAGTGACGTGTTGTGCTACTACATAAATAATACAAATTTGATCCCAGCAGGTATTCAGAACCAGTTTTTTCTTTTCTGATAGATCTGGAATCTTTATTGGATTCACTAATTGAAAAAGGATTCATCAGAAAACTGTAGGTTCCAGCAGAATATAATCTCAACTATCCTTGAGCCACAAAACACAAAAAAATCCCTAAACGACTTCCATACATATCTATTCTGAATAATTAGTATTATTTAAATACATGTTAAATAATAATAATAACATAAGTACAGTGTTACCTCCTGTATTGTATAGACAAACAAGATAAATGCCTACAGTCAGCTTTTTTTCTTTTTTTTTCAGGCCTGGTGAAGTGAAATCTCAACACTACTTCAAAATCATTGCCAATCGGACCTTATCACTAAAGGAGTCATTTTATGATGACGCGTATTTCCGAAAGGTTTTCTACAATTTTAGAGCTTTTTGTATGCACATTACATCATATATGTTAACTGTACCGACTTTATTTTCAAAGGATGTAAGATATTATTACCCTTCACAGGGATAACACAATTGCCAAATATGGTCAACACAGAAAAGCCTCCGGGGCGAGATTTTTGTGAGTTTTTCGTGGGGGAATTTATTATACAATAATTTTTGCCACCCACGTTTTAATTACAGCTCAAACTAGAGCTTTTTATTTATATTTGGAGAAAATGCGGGGACCCTGATTGAGTCCAGGATGAGGACGACTTGTGTGCATCGTGGAATTTTCAATAAACCATACAATTTATTTTCAGAAATAAAAATTGTGATGATTAGATCTAATAACGTGCGAAAGCAACCTGATGTATTATTTATTAATGTTCTGAAATATCTTTGGATTCTGATAATTTCATCTGCCACAGCAACGTCGTCGAATTTATTGAAAAACTCAAGTGTTTAGACGGTTAATTAGTTACTCGCTATAATGGTTTTAGACCAAAAAAAAAAAAAATGGTGGGGTGTAAATTCCTGCCTATGTACACATAAGAAATATGATAAAATCCAGTGACATTTGGGGGGGGCCATAGCCCCCAGCTCAAACCTAGAACCGCCACTGGTTACTCGTAAATTCATATTAAATTATTTATTCTAAATACCTTGCATAAATAAGTATTATATTGTTGTCCGTTAAGGCAAAGAGTGAAATAATTAGCTGCGACTATTTATCTTCATTGGAATTTTACATTTTGTTTATTTTTGTGTGTTCAGTGGTAGCACTGGCATATGCATGTATATATATATACAGTATATGCATATACTGGTGTATGCAGGGGGGGTGTTGATGGGGGTTGTAACCCTCCATTGCAATGAAATTTTGTATATTTAACATAGGAATATGTGAGTTGTAGCTCTGTAATCCCTCATTGAATCTATAACCCCCACCCCCCTTATGAACTTCCTGCATATGCCAATGAGTGACAGTAAAATCAACGAATTCACATCACCAAGGCTGTTAGGTGTGAAAACAAAATGCGCCGTGAGCTGCCCCATGTTCGGAACACTATCAGAATTAAGTAAAGATATGCTGTAAATTTTTGAAAATTTGTGCATGGAGAAGGTCCAATTAGAAGAAAAGCCGAGAAAAGACAACTTTTGCTGAAATAGCCAAGTAAGTGGCAGGTAAGTTACAACAAATTTGGCATAAAGCATCCATTCCTACAGCTTCCCATAACAGAATTTTACAACTCTTGCAAGCATACAAAATATATGAAGCTTATGAAACCATTTAAAGGCAAACAAAACAATAAAACATACAAAACCAAGATTTAGAGCTTTGAAGAAAAAGGTAGGACCACACTTTTCTATATTGCAGCATGCAAATGTGATTTATATTTTAGTTTATGCATTTGCATATTATCAAATTATTAATGTTAGTAATTACATTACTAAAGTTAGTAATTACATTACTAAAGTTAGTAATTACATTACTAAAATTAGTAATTAAGTCATTAGAGTTAAAATATGGTTAATTACATATTAACATATAAAATTATTCTGACTATAAAAGAAGCCTATTGTAGAATTTCCTACTTCCAAGCCAATACCATAAAAAAAAAAAGGCAAAAATATGGAACATTCAAGGTTGTTGGGAAGACAGAAGATATTAACCAAATTCAACCAAATTTTATAACAATACTATGCAGTGAATATGAAAACTTTTCCGCGGTATTGAATTTTAAATTAAAAAAAAAATTAAAAAATCACTTGTTTTACTCCACCCTAACAGACATATTCTCCCTTGTGAATTATTTCAGATAATTTTACACTCTTTCTTGCCTGTGCCCCTGGTGTAGGCCTTCCATACCACCCTCTAACTACGGCTCTGCCTACCCCCATCCTGAATAAAATAAAAAAAATTTCTAAGCAATTTTTTTTTCTAATTTCGAACATTAACTTCCCAGTAATTTTTTTCACAAATAATATTTCTTGAGGAGATAAAGAGTTTTATTACTTTTTTTATTCAAGTCCTGAATACTGATTGAACATTCATAATTTCATAGTTCATTCCCAATTTTTTGAAAATGTATATACAATTTCAACAAATTGAGCTGATCATACTCCAACCAAAATTAAATTTTATTAATTTTGAAATAGTAAATCATACATTTTATGGTGTATAAATTGTGTTATAATGGTGTTTTAATGTGTTTTATGAATTGATGATGTTTGTGATTAAAAATACCTTTTATAATAACATAGTTTCAAAATATGTGAATAAATTAGGTGTATGATATACTGATAAAAATGAAGAATATAAACTCATGTTTGTAAAAATTGCAACACCATGAAGGACTCGTCCGAATTGAATGAAATTTAATGTACAAACGACCTGTGTTGATACAAATAAACGATTAAAATTACAAAGCAAAAAAACAATATTACATGTCGAAAATCAGTATTTGGTGAAGCCACCACGCGCTGCAATAAGTGATGCTATACGACGTGGCATGGAATCAAACAGATGTTGAATGTGTGCCTGAGGAAGAGCATTCCAGATTGCTTGTATGCGACCCCAAAGTTCATCTGTAGTAGCTATGGGACGAGGATCACGAGCGAGACGCCGACCAACGAAATCCCACACATGTTCAATTGGCGACATATCCGGCGAGTAGGCAGTCTAAGGAAGAAGCTGTATCTGTTGTGATGAAAAGAAGTCTTGAACATTCCTGGCAATATGTGGGCGGGCATTGTCCTGTTGAAATACAGCTCCGGGAATGCCTTGAAGGAAGGGAACAACTTCGGGCTCCAGAACTTCATTGATGTACCGGTTGCTGTTAAGATTACCCACAATTCGTAGCAGCTGAGATCGTCCATGATACGCAATCGCACCCCAGACCATAACGCTGGGGGGTTCGTCCACTATGATGTTGTATAACGCACTCCGGAAGGTGGCGTTCACCGGTATAGCGTCTAACACGGATGCGGCCATCACTGTACCCCAAATTAAAGCGGGATTCATCAGAAAACACCACTTGTTGCCAATCAGCACGCCAGTCTCTATGTCCATGAGCCCATTGTAGCCGCAGGCGCCGGTGGTTTTGCGTCAGGAGGATCCTGTATAAAGGAACTCTTGCACGCAGTCCACGGTGCAGTAGACGCCGACGAATTGATGAAGCACACAATGATACACCTGTAGCAGTGCACCAACGTTCTGCCAACTGTCCAGATGAAGCAAAACGGTCCGTCACCGCCATGCGGACCAGGTGTCTATCATCCCGTGCTGACGTCACCTTTCGGCGTCCACTCCCGGATTTCCGAGTTGTCTGGTTCTCTTGAACCCACTGCTTCCACACTCGCATCACTGTGCTGCTGTTACGCCCCATACGAGCTGCTATTGCACGATAAGAAAACCCTCCTTCACGAAGGCCGATCATTCGTCCCCGTTCAAACTCCGTAACTTGCTGAAATGTCGCCCTCTTTCGTCGTAGAGGCATAGTGACGTCTCATGTAACGTTTACCACTAGCAGATAACCATACACGCCCCGCTACAGCCCTCTATTTATACGGATCCATCAGCAGTTCAGAGGGCGCTGCTCAGCCCACGCATGCGCGATGACTCTGAAATTCTAATCATTTGAATAGCATACCCTAATTTGCATTTCTTTATGTAACCAAAATTTTGCATTTGCATTTTTATACACACATTTCACCATGCCAATATACACATCCTCGACATCTGTTGGTCTTAACCCTTAAATGCCCTATGTTTCAAATTTGATACCGAACTTTTAAATCGAATTGTACACTTGCAATTGGTTTGTTTTTAATATTTGGCTGTGTGTATGTTACCATTGCATAATGTTCTTTTGAACAAAAGTTAAAAAAATTGATATTTTTTTAAATTTAATTTGGTATTTTTTTAAATTTAATTTGGTATTTTTTTAAATTTAATTTGGTATTTGATATTTTTGTTAAATTTAATTTGGTATTTGATATTTTTTTAAATTTAATTTGGAAAATCAGGCTTCTAAGGCAATCTTGCCTTTCCCAGCTTTTCTCAGGCTCGGGGCTTTGATCTGCGTGTTTTTTCAGTTTTTCCCCTTATTAGTTTGAGTTCCTCAAGTTTATTGAAGTGTTTTTATTATATTCTAATTGATGATTTTGAAATTTTGTGTTTTACTCCCAATGTAAGAGTATTTGTAACCTGTTGGATTTTGATAAATTTATTATTATTATTAACGAAGGCTACGTTCTCCTATAGCTCTTTGAGCTCCCCCTATGAATTTTAGACCTCCTCCTCTGTAAAAAACATCTTGCTACGGCCACAGGCGTAAGGGCCGGCCCCAAATAATCTGAAATAAATTGCGATTTTACATATACTGTAATGTATAAATGTATATAAAAT
>QLNU02015003.1:159013378-159059478 GCA_006491805.2 Dysdera silvatica
TGAACATGATCTTAGTTTTTTGTAGGTTCATCTTGAGTCCAACTTCTTCACTTCTAGTTGAGAGCTCTTGTACCATGTCTTGGAGTTCTAATGGGTCCGTTGAAAAAATAACAATGTCATCAGCAAACCGCAGATGATTTAAATATTCACCATTTATTTTTATTCCCTTGTTATTCCAATTTATCAGCTGAAAAATCATCTGTAAAGCTGAAGTAAAAAGTTTTGGAGAAATGGTATCTCCCTGCCTCACCCCTTTGCCAAGTTTGATAGTTTTGGTATCTTTATGTAACCGAAATTTTGCACTTGCATTTTTATACACACGTTTCACCATGTCAATGTACACATCCTCAATGTCTGTTGATCTTAAAGAGTTGATGACTGCTGATGTTTTAATAGAGTCAAAGGCCTTCTCATAGTCAATAAATGCAACACACAATGGAAGTTCATATTCATGTGTTCTTTCAATTAATTCTCTTAATACTTGAATATGGTCCACTGTACTGAATCCACTTCGAAATCCAGCTTGTTCTCTTGGTTGAGCTGCATCTAATTTTTTCTGCAGGCGATGTGTTAGCACTTTTGTGAAGATTTTATAAATAGCAGGTAACAAGCTAATTGGTCGGTAATTTTTCAAATCCTCTTTATCACCTTTTTTATGCAAAAGAATTACTGTTGCAGAATCCCATTGGTTTGGTATGTTACCGCTGTTAAGACATTTGGTAAAGAATTTTGCAAGTATGTCTTCTACATATTCTCCAGCTTCTTTTAGGATATCTAATGTAATACCATCATCACCAGGGGCTCTTCCTTTCTTCATACTTTTTATTGCAAATGAAACTTCTTCTTTTAAGATTTTAGGAGCTGTTCCTTCGACTATTTCAGTGTCTTCGTTTAATCCACTGTTACTTTCATATAGTTTTTTGTAGAATTCTTCAACTCTTCTAAGTATTTCTTCCCTATTTCTTGTTACGGTGCCATCCTCTCCTTTTAATGCAATGATGTGTTTCTTCCCAACAGATAAACTTCCTTTAACAACCCTAAGGCTCTTGTTATTTTCAATGGCCTTCCTTACTAACTCACAATTGAATTTTCTTATGTCTTCTTTCATGCTTTTGCGCAGAGTTTTACAAAGTTCTATGTACTCAATCCTGGAACTGGTATTTCGATTGTCCACCTTCATATCTCTTCGCCTTTTCATGAGCTGTTTCGTCTTCTCAGATAATTTGCTATTGTGCTTTTTACAGGTTACACCACCAATTTCCCCAGCAGTTTCAACTATTGTCTTAACAATGTTTTCATTTGCTTCTGAGATATCACTTTCATCAATAAGTCCTTCCAGTGCAGAAAAGCGATTTTTTAATTCCAACTTGAATGCCTCGGTATTTTCTTTTAATTTCTTTAAATCCACCCTCTTACTTACTTGTTTCCTAATGAGCTTCTGTCGTTCTAATTTAGTATTTAAGTGCACTTTACATCTCACCATTCGATGATCACTTCCAGTATTAAATCTGTTCAGTACACTGCAATCTTCAATAATTGATTTCTTGTTTGCCAGGATATAGTCAATTTCACTAGTTCCCCCATTTGGGTGTTTCCATGTCCATTTTCTTTGCGGTTTCTTCTTAAAAAATGAATTCATGATGCTAAGGTTTTCAGCTTCTGCAAATTCGATGAGTTGATCGCCACGTTCATTCCTTTCCCCATATCCGTATTTACCAACCGATGTCTCTCCTTGTTCCTGTTGTCCAATTCTTGCATTGAAATCCCCCATGATGAGCTTGATATGTTGTTTCCCTTTGGTGTGTAACTCTTTGATTTCTTCATAAAATTCTTCAACCTCTTCGTCGGTATGGCTTGATGTTGGTGCATATACCTGTACTATTTGAAGTTGGTATCGCTGGGTTAGTTGAACAACGAGCCTCGCTGCTCGATCTGATGTACTTTCAACTTCCAGAAGACAGTCTTTAATTCTTTTGTTGATTAAGAAGCCAACACCACTTGTTCTTCCAGTTTCCGTTCCTCTATAATAAAACAAATGTCCACTTTTAAGTTCCACCAACTCTTCACCTTTTCTTCTAACTTCACTGAGTCCTACAATGTCCCATTTGATCTTGTCAAGTTCTTCTTCCAATTCCTGAAGTTTTGCTTCAGAAGCAAGGGATCGTCCATTATACGTTGCCAAGGTCAATAACAAACGGCAGCCTGGGCCATTCCAGTGATTCTTAGCACCCCCTGCTTTCATGCCACACTGACCGCTGCCTTGATCAGGAGCACTCCAGCACCTGGAGACTAGGGGCCATGGTTTCTGGTGTGTCAACATAATGGAGGAATTAGCCATAATTTCACCACGCTGGCTAGACGGGTTGGTGAATTAGCCCTCCCCTTCCGCCTTTCTATCCGTGCAGCAAATATTAATTTGCCACATAAATAGAAAGCTCAGCCTGCACCACTTGAAGGCGGGGTAGGACACTAGGTTACTGGCCTGGCCGGTTCCACACATCGTCACATACGTTCAGCGTGTGGGTCTCCTTCCAGTTAGATACCAGCAACCCTTTTGTAAGGCTTAATATTATATATGTATATATTACTAATTATTATTACATAAAACAGTAATTGTATTACTACAATTACAAGTACAAACAAAATTAACCTATTACTATACTTACTTTTCTACACAATTAGAAAAATTATTCATAAATCTGTTTTTCAGCTCAAACTAAAGCGTTTTAATCCACAAGTTGGAAAGAAGAAAAAAAAAAGGCAACGTTTCAGGCTGGACCAGATTCAGCAACCTTCAAAACATTCTGTCCAATAAATCATGGGCACACAGCTGACATGACTTTAACTTCCTACTTACATTTATCAACTCTAAACTCGCACATTACAATCCAGTTTTGCAAGAGAAGTAATTAAGGGAATTAAATTATGATGCCCGTGAGTTCTTTCACTCAAGCTGCAACTGTTTGATACATAAAAATTTTGAAAAAAAAAAGGTACTGGATCCAAATCACTATAAGACATGGCTGTTTTCTTCTTTTTTTCCATCTCTTATGAGCCAGGCCCATGCACAAGTTTTCAAAAGAAGGGGCTTGATAAAAAAATGAGGGTGATGAAAAAATTCTTTTTTCATCATGAGGAATTTAATTTTACAGCCAATAAGATTGTTCAAATGGGTTTTAACTCCTGACCAACCCCCCTTGTACATGGCCCTACAAAAAGCACTAGCTTCAACAGAGAAATAAGGTGATTAAACTTAATTCTTTTACTGCATTACGTAGCAAACCTGTTTAATACGTGTTAGTTTAGAAATAACATTATATACAGCAGTAATCACATTACTATAATTACTAGTGTGTATATATACAATATTAATCATAACACTATAGTCGTCAGTACATACACGCAATATTATTCATAACACTATAATGGCTAGTATATGCACACAATATTAATTATATAACACTATAGTTACTATTATATACAATAGTAATCATACTACTATTGTATAGAGTGAAATTTTCTTTGTATAAATGTTTATGGCAGATAGGGAATACTAAACCAAATAATTTTTCCCTTAATGCAGCGTTCCTTAAACTTTAGTCGCTCACGCACCACTTTAAGCATCCCTTCATTGATCGCAGATCACTGGCGGGATTTCTCCGCTCCTCCATTAAAAAATATATTGCCTGAAATTAATGTTGCCAATTATGGTTAATAATATTAAGCACTACTTAGCCACCGTCATACTTTGATCCCCTTCGTACCTATCCCAAGGAAAGACATGACCAAAATAACCCTGGCTTTATATGATTTATTGACAAGCTTATATACGTATATAATAACTCTGGCAGGAGAGATCCCCTTGAAATATAATATGTAGTTAATCTTAGCTCGTTTTGTGGTAAATTTTTTAAGCTTTTTGGGTTTTTTACTTTAAAAAAGCACTAACTTTTGGCAAAAAATCTCTAAAATATCCGACCATGTTCTTCAAATATTGATTTGTTGCCAAACACACCTGAAACAAAATAATTTTTTCAGTCTTTGATTTTACCATGTTTGGCGCAGTATAGCCCAGATGCTCTTGCGCCATAAAAATCCAAACAAACAAACAAAATAATTTTTAGAGTAATGCTATTTGATAAAGAGAGTGTGAGTTATGGTCCTATTCTGTCACATTTATAATGAAAATGACATCAGTAATTTAATAAAATAATAATAAGCAATGTAGACAGCACGGGTGTATTCAGAGGATTCAAACCTTTCACAAAATGCCGTAAAGTAACGTTTATAACAAATAATATCTATGAGAAATTTTTGGAATCTCATCCAAATCTAAATTCTAGAAACACCGGAAATTTCTAGTTCATTTATTATTTTTTTTCTGAAGTTTGGTGATGGTCCTACGGACCACTTGATAAGCCGCCGCGGACCACACTTTGAGAAACACTGCCTTAATGAATGTATAGCTGTAGATGTAGCTTGTAGCCGCATAATGCTCTTCACAGATGAAGGCTTCCTCCATTCACGAATGAGTGTTTTACGTTCATAACGCTCGCATTCGAGCACACAACAATTCACATGCTATATAAGTACATGCAACTGAAAGCTACGTTTGTGGACAAATATTTATTAATGCAAAAAGGGTTTCTTTTAGTGTTCTCTATCTGCCAGTGAAATATGTACAGAGAATTTCGAATCATCAGGTATAAAATTTGGAATATTATATGCCATAGTAATCACATAATACATACTTCAAATTCTGGTTCCTGCCAATTTATTCTAAGTCCATTGCTTTTGTTATGCAATTTTTCAATATTTGAAGGACAATATGTAATACGAGGTGGTTCTTCATCTATAAATATTATTAGAATACATGAAAAAATAAACATCAAATCACAAACTATGCTTTTCTACATGTTGACTAATTTTTATGGTGCAAATGACAGCGAAGGGCATGCTGTACCAACTAAGGTGAAGACATAAATATGTTCATTCTCTTTCCCATAAAACAATAAAATGATAAAATTTAATTCAAAATTTATAGCCACTATTTCATAATCTGGGATAAAGAAGAAATATGCAAAGAATCTACGAAGTACCAAAGTGAGTCAAAGCCATAACCGGGGTGCTTACCCAAAATTCTGTTTCAAACTTTCCTGACTTTTCCAGGTTTCCAGACCAAGTCTTAATCGATTTCCAGTCGCTAATTATAGTAAACAACACACAACGCATTAAAATTTGCGTAATAAAAATAAGTTTAAAGACAATAAAATCCACTAATGCAAACCCCAAAGCCATTTATAACTCAATTATAGTGAATTTACAAATTCAAAAGCTGTATTAAAAAGTGTATTTCTTTACACTAAAAACTGGCACTAATTAAATATTTACAGCAACATTTCCATTTGGCCCTTTTTGAGTTCATTATAAAAGAGTTTAACTATATAATCGCAAAGCTGATGCTTCATCTTCTATTTCATTTAAAATGTGTATGACTGTATATAAGGCAAAGGAGATTGGTATGATAAAAATTCCTTACAGATTGGATAATTTAGCTAAAAACACTTTTTGTTTTTCAAGTTTTAGTTATATATTTGGCAAACATTTTCTCCTGAGAAATATATAGGCTTAATAATTTTATATAAATTATATTAGTTTTGGTGAAAAATGGTAACTTTTGGAAGAAGTTTAGTCAAAAGTACAAGTTTTTCAAATTTTTCAGTAGGTAATGTGGTATGAAAAGCACAGTTCAGGAAAATTATTTTAATAAGTTATTTATTATAACAATGAATTTCAAATTTCCCTGACTTGGGCCTTTGTATTTCAAATTTCCCTGACTTTGGCCTTTGTATTTCAAATTTCCCTGACTTTTCTAGTCAGAAAAAACTTCCCTGACTTTTCTAAGTTTTCCAGATCTGTAAACATCCTTCATGGCTACTAGCCCATGCAAAAGAATTAACTCATGCAGGCCAAAGTTACAACTGACCCACTGGAAAGAGTCACAACTCACTGACTCCAATTCCCTCCAGCTAAATTTAACTTTATCTAGCCAATGAAAACAGACATTAAGTTAAGTATCATATAGTTAGTATTTAAATTATTTTTGTTAAAAAATATCTTTATACATTATGGATTAAAATATGAAATATTTCGTTTGAGGTTTTAATTTTACATTTTACAGACAATTTTACGGTTTTTAATTTTATGGTTTTTCATTTTACGGTAGAAGAACAGCAAGGGTCATGCTGTACTGGGGTCTACAGTTTTCAGGGGAATCCAAACCTCTTAATACCTAGGGAACCAATCCATAAGCTATGGTGAGAAGTTAATTAGCAAGTTTTTTTTTAGCGGGTTTCAATAGATATTGAACCCGCTATTGCTTTTGGTTTTTCCATCTGTCTGTCTGTCTGAAGTCAATAAAAAGGGTGAGGTCCAAGTCTTCCATAAATGCAATAATGATAGCTATTGTTAACGTTGAAAACCTACCGAGTTACTTGAGAATTAGAGAGTGGCGATTTAGAGATTGGTAAATTAGATAGTGGTATTTAGAGAGTGGCAGATTTATGTTAATTGAAACCCGCTAAATTTAAATATCGACCTTTGGCGATTTTCTTTCACTTGCTTGGTTTTTTTTTTTGGTTTTTTTTGCCACAGTTGAGTTGATTTTGGTTTTTCTGCCACAGTAACCTCTATCAACAGCTTCCGTTGAGAGTAACGTATGATGCATGCCCTGCCTGAGAATACAGTGCCACCTTTAGCAGCCATACTTCTCAAGAACTTATCTGCAAAACTAACTTACCTACTTGCCACAGTTGGGGATCAAACCTGGAATAACCACATCGTAAGTGAACATGTTACCACTGCCACACTCTGCAGGAGCCCCCATAAAATATTTTTTATGTTTATCGATAAATGCTGGAAAATCTGGGTATCATTCTAGGAGGTCCTAAATCACACTATAATCAAATAATTACTGACCAACAGACTACCCAAGAGCTCTCAGCTTAAAAAATGTTCTCCCCCAAGATTAAATAATATGTCTGGTTTGTGCAGGTTAATTCAAATTTTATTATTTTAGTAGTGTTTTAATTTAAAAATTGATATTTTAACTTTAATTTAATTTTAATTAATTTAATTAATTTAAAATTAATTTGATTAATTTAAAATTAATTTGATTAATTTAAAATTAATTGATTAATTAAAATTAATTTGATTAATTTAAAATTAATTTGATTAATTAAAATTAATTTAATTGATTTAAAATTAATTTAATTAATTTAAAATTAATTTAAAATAATTAAAATTTAAATAATTTAATTATGAAATCGTCTAACATTGAGCCAACGGGCATAATAGAACTTCTGAAGTTGAACACATTGACAAAAGGTCAAGTTTAACCGAACTTGAATGCTAACCCAATTTGGAAAAAAAACAAGGCTTGACGATACACCACCCTAATACTGAAATGGAACACACACAGAATGAAACTGAAAATAACGTTGAAAAGATTAATGTTATTTTCAAACCCATTGCCTGCATACAAATTTAAAGGTAAATTGGAATCTGTGATAAGAATCATATGGAACAGAAGTTCATCAAACAGTTTTGCACCTCTAGTGGGTCGTTAAATTTTATTTGTCTATTTAAAAAAGTGCACTTTTTAATGCAGAGTTTCGTGGGATAAGTAATTAGTTAGGGAAATTTAGTTCCGACACCTTTGTTTTTGGCTCAAGCTAGAGCCTTTCGACGCATATATATATCATGCACATTTGTATATCACTACCCTTTCCAGGAGAAACAACATTAAAATGTAAAAACATGCAAATTGACAAGAGGCTGCATATAGAAAGGGTCGGAATAAAGAAACAAAACTGCATCTCGGACTGGACTCAATACGGTGACCTTTAAGTTGAGGTCCTAACATTCTGACCACTGAACCGCTGAAATCTACATGATGTGGCCTTAACTTCTCACATGTTATGATTATTACGATTGCATTGCTGGCATAGCCATCCAACTTCCAAACAAAAATCCAAAGTGTGTGTGTGGAGTCACAACATTCTCAGGATGTGTAAAACACCGATAGGGATTGTTTATTATAAGCATTTGCCTATTTGTAACATTCGAATATCCATCATCCGTAGAAGACGGAGCCTCATTGCCACCATTTTACTTTTAATTATACTGTAAATTGCACTAGTTGTGTAAATGATCTTTCACTTAAAGATTTAATATACTGAAATAAAAATGGGATGTTCGTTCGAAGTGAAGTATTTCTGATCTTATAGTGTAGCCATGGATGTTTACATACTACTATTTTTTTAATCACTAAAGCTAACCTTTTGATTGTAAGTAGTGAAATGATAATAGTATGCATGGAATTGCCACAGTATTGTGCTAACTCTGGAATGAAAAATAATGTGTCTTATTATATCAATATAATATCTATACACGTTGTCCCTGAATTCATGGCCAAAACGTTAAGGGATTGTAGAGGACATCAAATAAACCATATTGGCACACATCCCTATATCCACAAAAGACCCGATTTGGCTGCAGAGTGACACTATTGTTTACATCCACATCGTGACTACGTAGGCAATTACACGCACAAAAAAAAATGTTTTTTGCCACATGATTTAAGCGATTGCCCAAATAATGCAGCAGAAACAAAAAAATCGAAAATTCCCTTCCCTGGTCCTCCTCCTAGTGTTGTCATTTAGTCATCAAAGGTATGGAAAACCATTGGTCTACCATACTGCAGGCAGTTGGGAATTGTTAAGCATGTGTAATAGGTGAAAGAGATCAAAAGAAACAACTTTGGTCCAGTGAAACAATGTCCGAAAATGAGCCGTTCTGGAATTACAGAGATGCTATTATTTGCATCCACATTAGTCGATCATGTAACAAAATTTGGAAAATTTGCCGTTTTAGCCTAAAACCATATTGGAAAAGGTTTCACTACTTACTATAGTCCAAAATAACTTCCCATGGCCAAATTAATGCAATTGGGGAATTTATGACCCAAATGTGACAGGGTGCTAGCAGGGCTTAAATTGAAAATTTTCACGAACTGGAAAGCTGTCCCAGTTTGCTCCAGTACATTTTGAGCCCTGGATGGTAGTATATACGGCGTCCAACAATACTACAATGTATCCGTAAGGGAATTACATGCTCAGAAACACGGCCTTGTCGATAGGGGACAAAGACATGGAAGGGGTTAAAAACGGTGGTTCAACCACATCGCAGTATTTACGGTGTCGATATTGACAAGATGGAACAGTTTACAAACGCAGAAAAAGCAGATATGCACCTGATGTACGCATTAGTCGAATGCAATTATAAACAGGCGCAAAGGTTGTACCGTGAGTGATATCCTATGCCTCGTGTGCTCGATCATAAAATGTTTGTGAGACTACACCTCTAACTATGTGAGACAGGCACCTTTCACGTCAGCCGTCGGGATGCCAGATGACCAAGGGTGGTCAAAATGCCAGCTATGAGTGATAACATCTTGCGCATGGTGACAGAGAACCCAAGTACAAGCACATGATCAGTCATTCAGAGCCTGGGTGTACAATGGAATAGTGTCTGGCAAGTACTGAGTGAAGAAACATTACACCCTTATCATTTGCAGTCAGTGCAGGCATTAATGGTTACTGACTGACAGTTGCTGATTATTCCTTGTGCTTAGATTTCATGCGGTGGTTCCTACAGCAAAGTGCCGTAAATGTCAATTTCCCCACTCTGGTGGTCTTTATGGATGAATCAACATTCTCACGTGAAGGTATAGTGAATGTGCATAATGTGATTTTTGGGCAACCCAAAACACACATGGTACACGTTTAAAGTCAAACCAGCAACGATTCAGCATCAATGTGTGGGCGGAGTTTGTACCTGACAACTTAATTGGACCTTACCTACTGCCGGACTGCCTCGATGAGCAAACCTATCATATTTTTCTTCAACAGGTTTTACTGAATTGCTAGAAGTTCCTCTCGCCTTCCGTGCCCATATGTGGTTCCAGCACAATGGGGCATCTGCCCATTTTAGTAGAGACACGCGTCACCATCTGAATGCCACATTTGGGAACAGGTGGATTGGGTGTGGGGGCCTTACCCCATGGCTTCCCAGATCACCTGGTCTTTCTTGTCCCGATTTCTTTCTGTGGGGATATTTGAAAAGTATCGTGTATGAGACGCCTGTGCCATCTGCAAAGAATCTGATAACTTGACTGGCCTCCGCAGCCGGAGATATGCCCTAATATTATGTCAATGTACATTTAAGGATGACCCCCTACCAAACACTGACAACATGATGCAGGTGGAAATGCTGTCAGCCACCGACTAAATAAATTAAAAAAAAAAACCTTTAGCATCAAAAGGAATGTATACTTACCAACTACATGAACTGAAAAGGTGCAGTTATTTAGTAAACCAGAAGTATCTTGAACTTGGTATACAATTTTAAATTTTCCAATAGGAAATACATGGGGTGGTTTCTTTACATTTTTGGGATGTATAATCTTAACATCGTCAACAGCTACATTATCACTGGTGTCAGGTAAGTCCCAGCGAACTAAAGCCGTAGCTTTTCCCCAATTTGTTGGTGTTTTAATAAATGGTGGACATTTAATTTTAGGCAATTCGTTATCTGCAATGGAAAGAAAAAACAATATAAATAATTTTAAAATCATGCCAAGCAATGGTATGCAATTTCCATCTTAAACTACCCTTGCAACACTATCATGTTAAATGTCTATTCACTGCTATGGAATTAATTCAACTATCACAGATTAAGGAACCTTATTTTTAATGCAAGCTGATGTATAGATACCAAGTGATAATTTGCATAAAGGGGCCGTTCAAATATTAGATAAGCATGTTTGGGGGAGGGAGGTTGAGATTTGCTTATTTTTGATGACAACGGGGAAGGGGAGGAATCTGAACCATGTGCTTATGTAAGATACAGAAAATAATAAAACTAGCACACAGTGTGGAGGTCAGAACCATCCTGACAGAACTACAATACTGGCATGTACAACACACTACGTGTAGAAGATATAAAATACACATAATCACAGTTAAATATTTAACTATATAAATCAATGATTAGCTGTTAACCTTTTTTCGCTCGGGGGGTGGGGGGCAACTTCTAGACTTCTTATGGCCCCTCTGACATTTTTAAATTATAATGGATATGTTACTTTTAATAAATGCATTTTATCAAATCCACTTCTTATTTATCCACTATTTGTTTACAACATAAAAAATATTAATACTGTAATAAAAATTTGACAAAATATGTTATAATAAAATATTATATTATTGTCCCATATAGTTTAATAATATGTAGACTATATATAGTTTAATAATATATGTATAAGAAGTATATATATATCATCATCATATTCAACCATTATCTATCCACTGCTGGATGAAGGTCTCTCCAAATGCTTTCCACACAAGTCTATCCTGAGCAATTCGCTTCCACGTCACCCCAACCTGTTTTCTTATTTCATCCACCCATCTAGTTTGAGGACGTTTTCTAGGTCTTCGGTGGTCTCTTGGAATCCAGTTCAGAATTTCTGTTGTCCATCGTTGATCAGTTCTTCTTGCAATATGCCCAGCCCATCGCCATTTCAGCCCTTTTACTTTAACAATGATGTCCTCTACTCTAGTTTGCTCTCTCACCCAAGTGTTTCTTTTTCGATCTCTCCTAGTTATTCCAAGCATGCACCTCTCCATGCTCCTTTGCGTTGTCTGTAACTTTCGTATTGCTCCAACTGTTAGACTCCATGTCTCTGATCCATAAGAGAGGACTGGCAATACACACTGGTTGAAGACCTTTCTTTTTAGACACAAAGGCAATTTCCCCTTCAGGATAAAACTGTTTCTTCCAAATGCACTCCAGCCAAGTTTAATACGTCTGTTGAGTTCTTTCATAATGTTGCCATCCATTGAAATCAGCTGGCCAAGGTAAATATATGAATCAGCAATTTCTAGCTCAATGTTGTCAACTTGTATTTTTGTTTCCTCTACAAAATTATTGAACATGATCTTAGTTTTTTGTAGGTTCATCTTGAGTCCAACTTCTTTACTTCTAGTTGAGAGCTCCTGTACCATGTCTTGGAGTTCTGATGGGTTCGTTGAAAAAATAACAATGTCATCAGCAAACCGCAAATGATTTAAATATTCACCATTTATTTTTATTCCCTTGTTATTCCAATTTATCTGCTGAAAAATCATCTGTAAAGCTGAAGTAAAAAGTTTTGGAGAAATGGTATCTCCCTGCCTCACACCTTTACCAATTTTGATAGTTTTGGTATCTTTATGTAACCGAAATTTTGCACTTGCATTTTTATACACACGTTTCACCATGTCAATGTACACTTCCTCGATGTCTGTTGATCTTAAAGAGTTGATGACTGCTGATGTTTTAATAGAGTCAAAGGCCTTCTCATAGTCAATAAATGCCACACACAATGGAAGTTCACACATATGTTCTTTCAGTTAGTTCTTTTAATACTGAATATGGTCCACTGTACTGAATCCACTTCAAAATCCAGCTTGAGCTCTTGGTCAAGCTGCATCTAATTTTTTCTGCAAGCAATGTGTTAGTACTTTTGTGAAGATTTTATAAATGGCAGGTAACATGCCAATTGGTCGATAATTTTTCAAACCTTTTTTATCACTTTTTTCATACAAAAGAATTACTGTTGCAGAATCCCAATAATCTGATATGATACCGCTGTTAAGACATTTGGTAAACAATTTTGCAGGCATGTATTCTACGAGGTGTGATCAAAAAATACAGTGAATAATAAACAAAGTAATAAGCTTACATAAAATTTGAATTAACCTCCTTCAAAGTACTCTCCTTGGCTAGCAATACACTTATTCCAACGTTGATTCTGTGATTGAAAGCATTTCTGGAAGGCTTAGGAAGGGCTTTCAGCTGCTCCGTCGTGTCCCTCTCAATATCGTAAATGGTGTCAAAACGTTTTCCTTTTAGCAAGGTTGTTATTTTCAGAAAGAGACAGAAGTAGCATGGTGCTAAATACGTAGAGTAAAGCGGATATGGACAGACAGGAACCTTTTTTTCAGCCAAAAACTCATGGATCAGAAGCGAGGTGTTGCATGGCGTGTTCTCGCGATGAAGGAGGAAGCCATTGGCACATTTTTCTGGTTTCCTTCTCCGCACATCCTTTCGCAAACGTTGCAGTAAGCCCTTGTAATATTCGAAGTTTACAGTTGTTCCCCTTGGAGCGAACTCTGATCGCACTGTGCCCTCACTATCCAAAAAAACAAACAATAACATGAACTTGACGTTCAACTTTGACTGGCGTGCCTTCTTAGGGCGAGGAAAGACACTCGTTTTCCATTGAAAACTCTGAATTTTCATATCAGAGTCATAGCTATACACCTAGCTTTCATCTCCGGTTATAATTTTGGCCATGAAATCCGGATCTGCATCAAAACAATCTTTTAATTCCGTGAAAACTGACACACGTTTCCTTCTGTTAGCCAGTCAAAAGTCTGGGAACAAATTTCGCATTCATTTGTCTCATTTGCAAATTATCAGTTAAAATGCTTTGTACTGGACCCGTACGAGATGTTCAGTTCTTATGTAAGCTCTCGAATAGTCAATCACCTGTTTGAACAAATCATTTTTTCCACTTTTTGCATGTTTTCGTCTGTTTTTGAGGTCGAAGGACGTCCCAACTGTTCATCATCTTCAACCAACTCATTTCTGCTTTTAAATCACCCATACCACTTGTAAACAGTCTTCAGAGTCACTACATTATTGCCATACACTGATTTTAACATTTCATGAGCTTCTTTGGCACTTTTTTGCAACTTAAAACAAAACTTAATGTTAACACATTGTTTGAAATCCATGATGCATGACAGACACGGTAAACACAACCTCACTCTTCCAGCTCTGGAAGCTGACTGACCCAACTTGTTCAAACTTGCCACTGACTGTCTCAACGAATCAGACTATTGGACTTATTACTTTAAATGGATGTAGCGACAGCAGTTGCTGGTATAAAAATTCATTCACCATATTTTTTGATCACACCTTGTACATGTTCTTCAGCTTCTTTTAAGATATCTAATGTAATGCCATCATCGATAGGGGCTCTCATTTTCTTCATAACTTTTATTGCAAATGCTACTTCTTCTTTTAAGATTTTAGGAGCTGTTCCTTCGACTATCTCAGTGCCTTTATTTAAGCCACTGTTTCGTTCATATGGTTTTCTATATGATTCTTCAACTCTTCTAACATAAGTATTTCTTCTCTACTTCTTGTTACAATGCCATCCTCTCTATAATGTCCCATTTGATCTTTTCAAGTTCTTTAAATTCCTGAAGTCTTACTTCAGAAACAAGGGATCGTCCATTATACGTAGCCAAGGTCAATAACAAATGGTAGCCTGGGCCATTCCAGTGATTCTTAGCACCATTCCCCCCCACACACACACAATTTCATGCCAGACTGACAGCTGCATATATATATCATCACATCAACCATTTTCAATTCACTACAAGATAGAGGTCTCACTGCTATCACACATACATGTAGTACAGTGAAAGCGGCTTTAAGCATACCACATTGGCCTTACAGGTTGGCAAGTTGGACCTACAGTTTAACGAAGATTCGGCACTTGGTCACCACAGCTAAAGTCCTGGGCGAAGACAGGACTCGTTGTGTCTCCCTCCCTCCCTCCCCTATGGAGTAATCTCTATCGGGGCTGCTTCCAAGCAGCATTCTACTGAATGCCGGTATTCTTGGTAGAGGACAGCTGTTGGATATATATAGTTTAATAATATATATTTATAGTTCAATAATATATAATATATTTTATAATAATAGTAACCAAGGAATTAAAGATCCAAAACCTTACATAAGCATGAAAGGGGTGAGTCAGGCATTTGCTTATGTTTTCTTACAAAGGGCAGGGGAAGAGTATAAAATGGCCCGAAATGTGTTTACATAATATTTAAACAGCCCCAAAGACTATTTGGTTATCCCTACTAAACATCTTATCTCAAATATCCGATGTTGCTCAATTGGTACATACAGTTTCTAACCTTCTGTGCCTAAACCCAAGAATAGTGAATCATTACAACTATTTATAAATCATATTGCATCTGCTTATGTCACTGTTGGTATTTCATCTGACGAAAAATTATTTCCATCTTGTGCACATTTTTCGGTAAACGGCAAATGCCCATTACATTACCTTTGCAAAACAATCTCTCATCAGAATTTGACCAGTTCCCTCCAAGTAGGCATTGCCTTTCACCAACTACTTTATCCTTAATACCATGAGCTTCCAATTTGAAGCCTTGTTTACAGTGATACCTAATATAGACATAAAAAATATATATTAAATGAATATACAACATACGGATATATAAATTTTATGAAGAAAACTGTTAAATGTTAAATAAATTTACATTTTTACTTAATAATTTTCGACACCCACGTAGAAATAAGCTCAAACTAGAGCTGTTTTTGTTTAGAAGAAAAAGAAGCACTGTCTTCATCCTGGATTCGAACCAGGGTCCCTCCGTTTAGCCCGGAGTGTCTTAACCTACTAGACAAACAAGGACAAGAACAATGGCCTTTTTCTGCATATCTAAGGTTGTAAGATATTATTACCCTTCACAGGTCAAGACATTCCAGGCTAAACGCAGAGACCCTGGTTTGAATCCAGGATGATACTTCTTTTTCTCCTAAACAAGTATAGCTCTAATTTAAGCTTGTTTCTACGTGGGTGTCGAAAATTATTGAGTAAAAATAAATTCCCCCGCGAAAACTTAGAAAAACTCGCCCCGGTGGCTTTGTGTGTTGACAATTATTTGGCAATTGTGTTATCCCTGAGAAGGGTAATAATATCTTACATCCTTATATACGAAGAAAAGGACTGTTGTTCTTGTCCAAGTTTGTCTAGTAGGTCAAGATACTCTGAGCTAAACGGAGGGACCATGGTTCGAATCCAGGATGAGGACGGCGCTTCTTTTTCTCCTAAACAAATACAGCTCTAATTTGAGCTTATTTTTACATGCATGTCAAAAATTATTAAGTAAAAATAAATTCCTCCATGAAAACTCACAAAAACTTGCCCCAGTGACTTTGCATGTTGATCATTATTTGGCAATTGTGTTATCCCTGTAAAGGGTAATAATATCTTACAATAAATTTACAATATTTAATTCACAAAAACGATTGTTCTGCTCATACAATCGAACCTGTCCATCTCGAGCTTGTTTATCTCGAAAACCTGTATATCTCAAATCATCTATATTTCTCTGCATTTTCAGCCTAAATTCAATGTGTATTTCCATGTTTATTTCAAATATTTTTCTCCCAAAACCTGTACATCTCGATTCATGGACTGAATACAAATTTGAAGCTAATGATGTCACATACGTGGTAGAACAGAAAAATAACAGGTGCAAGTTTCAAATTTGTCGAAAATCTACAAAGGGACCATGATTCCCTTTGGTGCTTCCAGTAGGGACTATGAACTTCAGACAATGGGTGGGTTGGAGGGGGGGGGGGCTAATAAACAACTAGTCAGTTTTACCCTTCTTTTCTTGGAAACTGTTACATTTTGCTTGCGAAATTTCAGGGAACCAAGAACACAAAAAGTCATTGCGTTGTATTCTGTGCACTAGTTAAATTCTTTTTCTGTGTTAATAAATGCAAATGACAGGCATGAAAAGAAAGCTAAATGTTCTTTCGACTGAAGAAAAAATTAAAATCTTAAGATTTTTGGATGGAAATCCTCTGGTGAAAAAGAGGGAAATTGCGACAAAGTTTGATATTCCGTCTAATACTCCTTCGATGATCATAACAGGTTATTACATACAGACTATTTATTAACAGACTATTTTTGTTAGGGTATGTCAGAAATATTTTATCTACACCTATATACCTATTATTATTAATAAAAAACCTTCAATAAGATCTGTATATGCAGGAAATTATGTCTCGAAACCTCTCTATCTCGAATTTTTTCTCCTTCCCATGAGATTCAAGATAGGCAGGTTTGACTGTGCATAACAGCACAGTTTACCATCTTTCATAGAAAAATTCTACAAAATTATCACAAAATTAGTAAATTACACAATCGTATTATCATGATTTATTATAATTCATGAATCAAACAATGCTCATAATAGGAATGCATGCAGTAATATTTAAAAATATAAAATTTTTAAATTTTAAATATTTCCACAATTATTATTAACTTTTAAATCCCATAAACCTCATAATCTACGATGAAACTGAGCTGGCTAATAAAGATCATTCAATACTAATCATTTAATACAATATCGTGTATTGTAGAGTGTCAATCAGGAAAGACTAAACTTAGTTTTAATAATCGTATATTCTAATACGTCTAGTGAAATAGGAAAAATTGTAATAAAAAAACTTGCACTCTCTACATTTTTTGCCAAAATTAGATATAAGGTCGAACCCAAATTCAGATAAGCCAAATTCCAGATAATCTGGAAATTCAATTTTCATTGCAAATAAAACTAAAACAATTATCCATAAGCATGTTTATTGTTTGTGATTTTATGGCTCAATGACTCCAATGGTCATGCTGCGCCATAACCTACTCTTTTCCAAAGAATCCGAACCTCTGGACCTACTGTTTTCCGAGGAATCCGAACCTCTTAAGGCCTAGGGAACCAAACCCCGGACTACAGTGAGCAGTGCGATCTTTATGAGATCTCTGAGTAAGCGTTCTTTGCACTGCTGGGAGTCGAACCCGGATTAGCGGCGCACTAGGAGAACGCGTTACCACACTGCGCCACCGCAGGGCCTAACCATGTTTAAACCATTATGTTGATAGTAAAAAACATTATGAAGAATATATTAAGATATGAGCTGCATTGAAAATGGTGATATCTTTGCAGATATAGTATTACTTCACACAGATAGAGAAAATATTTCATAAAAACCAACTTCAATAATCATTACGTACTGGCAGACAGACTGATATTCACTTTTGGAGCTCTCACAAGATTGTGGTTCAACTCTAAGCTTCTGATTGGTCTTCAATGGTGGGCAAAGATCCGCTAATTGGGTGAATTAAATAGAAGCTAATTATATTTATAAATTCTTACACTCATAAATTATTGTAATACAAAAAATGAAATCCCAAAAGATCTTTGCAACTACTTTGGATACTGCATGATAATTAATAGTTTTAAAAAACTGGTCATATTTATATTACCACTACACTTTGTCTCTTTGCCTGTCCACATGCCAGAAATAAGACATTTCCTCAGTGTTGACCCAGTTAGCGAAAAACCCTTCTTGCACGTTATGCTACACACTGTATTGAAGCTGAAATCGGATGTAGTACAATTATGTTGTCCGTGTTTTGGAAAATTCAGACTTGGACACTTAACTTCTGCAAGAACCAGAAAATGTTACAAATTAAAGGATTTTACTCAACATTTTACTATAATGATTAATTTAGGACTTCTTACTTTTACTTAACTTTTACTTTTAGTTAAGGATTTACTTTTTTTGAACAAAATATTAATAAAGCATTTTTAAACAGGATTCGTAATTAAAAGAATTGCACACACTCTCGCAATGGAAATCACGGCCAGTCCATAATCCGTTTTCATTACACTGTCTTCGCTCTTGAGGTACTGTATTCCAAGGGTGTACACCAACTGTAGACAAGGATCTAGCTTCATTACACGAATAAGGACAATAGCCTTCATTGCACTTAAAATTACATTCTGAACCATAGATACTGCCACAGTTTGAAGGAAGAATAACCCCATTGGGTGGAGCAGCCAGTTTCGAACAACGAACAACTATAATAAAAATAAGAAATGCAATATAATAAAAACTATTTATATAAGAGTGACTATAACCACTAAATTGAAAACCAGTTATTCCATGCTATAAAATACATAAATTTTCTTGCTTAAACTTTAATAATGAAAGAATTATTCCTAATAAGTAATGGTGTTATATGATATGAGCCTGTATTACAGGTTTCGTATTTTTTATTTAGTAAACATTAATAGGAAGTGGTTTATAATTCTTATATATGAAAGGTTAAAGATTGATAAAATGGCAAATTAAAAGAATCACCCCAGCTTTTGGATGTGTCAGCAACAATCCTTCATCAAGACTAATGACAGTACTCCTGATGAACAACAACTCTGCATTCTCCATTAAGTTATTTGTAATTTTCATATTGCAGTTTTCGTTAAACGCCATGTCTCTGATTCATAAGAAAGGGTTGGTAATACAAACTGATTAAAGATCTTTGCCTTTTAAATGAATATTGTTAATTACTAAATTCAATCATGGCCCGGGAAGGGATAAAGGATGCCGTCAAGGATCTGCTTTTCACAATGCGACTTATTTAAGTCCTCAATTACTTATGCTAAAAAAAAGATATTACATACTGTACTTATTTAAAAAAAACCATAACACTTCTTTCACCCAGCATATCAATTATTTCTCAGTACAAAAGCTGGATATATGTCAAAAACAGATGTTCAGCTTGAATCAGATACGTTTAAAAAAATGCTATTCCAATTACAACCTTCCTTGGTCCTGAGAAATATTAAAAGAACATTTTGAATTTGAAGAATTTTCAAGAATATTGTTTGAATCTTGACAAATATTTCAGTCAAATTTTCATGAATTGTGTATGTGTGTGCGATCACTACTGATATTTATACTGATATACTGATATTTGGCTTTGAGCTTTTATAGCAAAGGTACAATATAATAAGATGAGAAGAAAATAACACTACTACTACTTAAATCAACTCTTCAAGGACATTAGCAAAAAATTTTATAGACTCAACTTCGTATCAAAATTTCGAAGCATCTAAGTCAGCGGTCACCAACCGGTGGTGTGCAGAAAAATCTAGATATTATTTGCATTTTTAATGTTTTATTAATAATAAAACAAAAATAATATTCTAAGAAATTCTCATATTCTGAATGACAATTTTTGCCTTTATATTGCACTAAATTCACGAAATGTGGTCTGCGGGATTTAAAATTATGAATTTAGTGGTCCGTGAGGTCCGAAAGGTTGGTGACCACAGATCTAAGTAATTAAAATCATATTCATAAAGAGACCAAAAAAGCTAAATGAAATTTACGCACATCCTTGGGATAAAGACAAAGGGTCTGGACCCAGTCGACAACCTGGGTGTAAATACAATCACTATAATATTACGCACAACTTCTAATTCAATATTTCTTCGAAAATGTAGTACAAAATGTACACACCTTCACATGCTTTCTTATCTTGAGGACGTCCTTTATATCCCAAAAGGCATTTGCAATCATCCGCTGTTGTTTTTCCCGTTTCATATGTTGTGGAATTGCCAGGACATGCAGCACAGCTAAACGACCCTGAAGTTTCCTTATATGTTCCTTTGGGACAGGCTAAAGACAAACAAACACATCAAAGAGCAACCGGCCACAATAAACTTGGAATTTGTGTACATTAAAACTCCCTCTCTCTCTCTCTCTTTAGCACCCAAGCAAACTCTTTCAGAAGCCCATTTTTTCAAAACTTACAACATGGGTTTACTGTTTTTACATTGCTTATAACTCACACACTAAAGCATCATATATGTCTGTTTCTACAATGCAATGACAGCGAAGATCATGCTGCACTAATCAATATGGTTTTTCAAGGAATTCGAACCTCTGATATTAGCAGAGCCATTTCTAGGTGTTTTGCCGCAATAGGCAAGAATTGAAAAATGTCCCCCCCCACCACCAGCCTTTTACTACAATCACTCTTTTGCCCATATCCCCCCTCATTACCACCACCAACATCCAGCGGTTCAACAACGTAAATCTTCTATTATGCTTTTAATCATTAAACCCGTTAATTATATTTATATTTTAAACTTATATTAGTTATTTTGTAATATTAGAATATTGTGAATAGTAAAACAATTGCTACATGTTATAATCGTTTAATTTCAACATTTTATATTTTTGAAAACTGTAATATTGACGGAGTAATATTTCAAAACACAACGTTGTATTATCAGAGCTAGAAGGCTTAAATGTATTAGATATAAAAGAACTTGTGTGCAAAATTAAACAATGAAACACATCAAACATTTTTACATTCGTCAAAGTAAAGACTTATTAAGTAATTGTTTCGTATGCTTTTGAAAAGAATTCGGTGTTTTAATTTTTCCTCTTTTACATTTTTTCTTTGTTTGATTTGAAATTATTTTTTTACGCCATTTTGCCGCCCTAGGCGGTCGCCTACTCTGGCCTAATGGTAGAAATGGCCCTGGCTGTCAAGAGAACTAATAATGGAATACAATGAGCAGCAAAGTGGCACCTACTCCACAATATCATTGGGAATCAAACTCAGATTAATGGTAAAATGGATGAATGCATTATCACTGTGTGCATTGTAGAAAAGTGGACTTACATTATCCCAAGGAATTCAAACTTCTTAAAATTTAGTGAACCAAGCCTCAGAGCACTTTTGTCATTTGTGAGTTTAACGATGCAAGGGACAAAAAGGGTCATGTTACACCAGGACTTCCAGTTTTCCTGTGAATCTAAACCACTTACGGCCTAGAGAATCAACCCCCAGACCCCAGCAAGCAATTAGTCAGTATGCATTTTGTTTGTTTGTGGTTTTACGGCTCAAAGACTACAATGGTCATGCTGCGCCGGGACCTACTGTTTTCCGAGGAATCCAAACCTCTGGACCTACAGTTTTCCGAGGAATCCGAACCTCTTAAGGCCTAGGGAACCAAACCCCGGACTACAGTGAGCAGTGCGATCTTTTATGAGATCTCTGAGTAAGCGTTCTTTTTGCACTGCTGGGAGTCGAACCCGGATTAGCCGCGCAATAGGAGAACGCGTTACCACACTGCGCCACCGCAGGGCCGCATTTTTTTTTCTGGCATCACTGGGTGCATAGGCATAGAGTTATATGGGCCTGTGGGGCCCGAGCCCCCCCCAAATAATTTGAAATAAATTGCAATTTTACATATACTGTAATGTAGAAATGTACAAAATATGTGCTTTGGACCCCCAATAATTTTGAAAACTCCATGCTGATGACTGGGTGGGATAATGGTGCATTATGTCAATGCATTATAACTGCACCACTTCAGGGCACATACTCCTTAGTTTACATTAAAGCCCTTCATAAAAAATTTCAAAAAGTTTTGAACTTTCTTAAGTAACTCTCTACTTCGATGATACATCCTTAAGCATTCTGATATGCACACATACTTTCTCACTGTTAAAAGATAGACTAATGAGAAACTGCCTGATACGAGAAGGCTAAAAGATTACCAGAACAGTGATTCCGGATCCCTTGACCTTGGTAACCATCTCTGCATACACATTCATGGTTACCACCATGAGTACCACACATACAATCGGCATTCCTGTCACAACAGTCGTGTCCTCCATCACAATAACTGTTACATAAAGACGGGCTTGAAGCATAATCCCAATTGGTTTCAGAAGTATCTGAAATGAAATTCATAAATACAGTTTAGCAAAAATCTAATTTCCATGGAAACTTACAAAACCAAATACAGTAGATTCCCCCATTAACAACATTGACTTTCAAGGGACGGAGAAAAAACACCAAACAGCATGCAAGAATATAATATGCAGATCCAGTGAGGGGCAGAGGGGTCAATGCCCCCGTCAGGCTTAAATAGGAAAAAATAAAGACGATGAAGAATATTTTATGTATTGTTTGTTACGACTGTAATAAATAAAAGTCTTACACTGGTGTCCAAAGTATCTAAGCCTTGGAAAAATGCTATCCAAACGTTTTTTCCACGAATCTACAAGTTTCTCGCCCTTCAAACTACGTTTTCAGTAAGTGTTGCTTCAGCAGAATGCAGTTTTTTATCCTTGAAGCGCCGTTAAACTTGGCTTCGAACGCGGATGACAGAAGAGACTTTTAATACACACCCACAGAGACATTCATATTGATGTAAATAAAGTGATTGACAAATTTTCAAAGAAACCAAGATGGCTCGACTTTGCACTATAAACTTCAAGTTTTTTAAAAAGTTGCTTGTTATAAAAAAAGTAAAATAATTACGATGTTTTTGTAGTTTAAATTTAAACTTGTTCTATTAATTACATTGTAAATTATCGTTTTTGGTTATTGTATATGTCTCCTTTACTAGGTTATCCTTCTGTCATACTTGACTATAATATGCCTTAAACCATATAGTTTAATTAAAGAAAAGACCATCTTTAATTCATTGTCTTAAATTAAATATTTTAGTAGTATAAAGGAAGGCTAGTAATATAACGACATTTACCTAAACTATTTAACAGCCCAAAACTAAAAATTTTCCTGGTGAGGGGCCCCTCCCCATAATAACATCCTGGACTCACCTTCGACAGCATGGGACATTAATCAAAATGGCATTGAGCAAGCAGATACTTACATCGTTAATCAGAAAAAAAAATTAAGTCCCTGAAGCATTTGGTAGAACTGCAAAGTACCATCGTCAAATGAAAATAGTCGTTAAGTAAAACAACATTATTGAGGAAGATTACTGTAAATGGATTTGTTTTTAAAAGAAGGGATGAATAACTGTAGGTGCTTATCATGTTTATGGCAAACAAGCTTTAGTTTTTGGTACTAGAACAAGCAATATATTTAATTTAAACAATTATAACATTATTCCTGCTCTTTATATATATACTATATTTAATTACAAAGAGATATTTCCATGTCTCTTCCATTTTGCTATGCCATTTAACCATTTCCTATAAAATCAGATGCATACATATGCTAATGCAGAAAACAACAATCTATGGAGTTTCAGTTCTCAAAAAAATGCAAATGAGCAAGAGCTGCATTCTTTAAACTAAATTAAATTATTTTAATTTGAATCAATTGAAAATCTATAACATTGTGTTACCCTTCTTCAGTTTTTTATTCAACTCGAAAATATATTCCAAGTCTTTCATGATGTAAATATGGTGTAGAGATGAGGCAACCATCTCCAATTCTTCTCGCTTCACAGCGGCAATTCCAACGACAAATATGATAACTCCGTTGTTTTTCAGTTCAGTGGTGATTGTCTCCAAGTCGTATCCTCCATTACTATCTCCATCAGTCATTAAGATAATGATTCTAAAACAGATACATATAATATTAACATATTATATACAGTGTGTTCATAAAAGAAGTGATTAGCTTCAAAAGTTATTTGCATCGAAGTTACAATAACAAGAAACTTCTTTTTAATTACTTGGCAAAAAAAGTTTTTTTCTGCATAGTCAGAATGTTTCCATGTGCATTCCTTTGTTGCCTAGAACAGTGTGCGACGAAAACGTTGTGTGCTATATTGCAGAAGGCTTTGTTAATGTGCTCTTTAAGCATACCAAGAAAAGATACATTTATTTTCTACACAATATCATTGATAAATCCCCAAAGATAAAAATCACATGGGGTAGTATCAGGAGAATAGATTGACTACTTCGTCATGCCATCATATCCAATCCATTGCCTTGGGAAATGTTTTGCGTAAACAGCTTGAAACATCCAAAGATTAATGGGGAGGCACTCCAACTTGCTGAAAATTGCTTGGAATATCCTTGAGTTGTTGAAGTGCAAATTGCTCCACGAGTCCAAATACATTATTCAAGTAACCGTATTTTTGACAAAGGAAAAAAAAGGTCCAATGAGTCTGTCTACCATTATACAACACCAAATGTTTCCGTTTTGAAGACGGTCATCACAATTACTTCATTATTCTAAAAAACAATGGCGAAGACATCTCCTGACGACTGTTGTCGTCTGAACCTTTTGGATTTTCGAAAAAAGATTCAGAATGCTTCCACTCCATGGACTGTTGCTTTGACTCAGGATCACAGAAATACAGCCATGTTTCATCTACAATCAGGATTTGGCTAATGAAATTTATCCTATTTTGCCTCAAAATGGGAGAGAATGACCTTTGATGACTCCACTCTTCTTCGCTTCTGATCAACGTTCAAGCATTTGGGGGATCCATTTGGCAGCAAGCTTTTTCATGTCTAAAACCTTGTGAATTACCTTTCCAACATGTTCTGGAGATAGGTTTAAGGTCTCAGAATTATTTCTCATAGGAATGCTCCTGTTTTCAAGCATCATTTCATAAATTTTTTCAATGATTTTTGGAGTTGTAGATGAAATTGATTGTCTTGACCTTAAGTCACCTTCAATGTAATTTTGTCCTCTTTTGAAAGGAACTAACCAATTTTTCACAGTTGCATATGAAAGGTAAGAGTTTTTAATTATTTATTCAGGTTTTCATGTATTTCTATTGGGGTTAAGCCCTCTAAAAAAAATTATGATAGTTCAGTATTCTTCTCCTGCAAAATTTCAAATTCGGTCAACATCCTTTCCCAAACACAAAAAAAAAACTATATTAATAGTAAATATTAATTTTTATTTACATTTATACTATAAAAAACGTTGAATTTTCAGCATATAATGATAAAATTTCTCTTGTGATTTTGTAAATCAGGTCAGGCTAAAAACTTCTCAGACGACCCACATAATGCAATTCCTACTTTCGAAGTGAATATTAGAATTTAAATTAGTGTTCAGAGCTAGAAGAAAGAATTAGTTTTCCTTCACAAAATAGCAACAGTATTCATGGAAAGATTATTCAACATGCTTTCTTCAGTGACTGAGGATTGAGAGAGAGTGAACTCTCTGATAAAGGTTAAAATCCCCCCCCCTCCAACATTGCTTGCCAACAAATTTTGAAGTACCCATGGCAAATGATGGCGAACAGAAATACTTGTAGATTATGCCAGCAAGAAGCTATAGTAACAACATGCGTATTTCTTGAGGAAGAAATCTGGGAATCTGAAGACATAAGCTAGTCAAAATTGCTAAGTCTTAAAACCTAAGCATAACCCAATGAAACATGTATGCGCACCTGAATACAAAAAAGTTGATAAATCCCAGTCTGGATTAATGTAGTTTGCTGTCTACATTACTGGATTAGTGTAATTTGCTGTCTACATTATTGGATTAACGTAGTATGCTGCCTACATTATACTGATGTAGTTTATATTATTAGATTAACAGAGTTTTCTGTCGATATTGTACTAATATAGTTTACTGTCTATATTATTGGATTGATGCTGCTTATCATCTTTGGTATGAATCGATACAGTTTTGTGTCTTGATATAGATATTTTTTTCACTGTTTTGATATTAAATTATGCAGTTTATGGTATTGGCATAGACTGATGTAGTATGCTGTCACAAATTGATGTAGGTTACCGGCTTAGTATAGCTTTATGTAGTATGCCGGCTTCAAGTACTTTCCTGTCTCAATCAAGATTGACATATGCTTGTTGTTTTATATTTTAAAGGTCTTACAGTTGGCAGATCTATCTCCATATATCTCAAACTTAAAGTATTACAGAATGACTAAAACAACTTTCTCACTAATGAAGGAAGAAACAGAACTTGTAGAAATGAGGGTTCTATTTTATTGGTGTTTTCCTGGATACCATTTTTAAACAAAATGCATGTAAATACTTTAATTATGCATATCTACTATATGGAACATTTTTTGCAACACTCAGTAAAAGAGGTTGATTCACAAACGAAATTTAATGAGGAATTACAGTATACTTTCAATGTATCAAGAAGCTGTCCTCCATATACTAGTCTGCCATCGATGTAGAGTTCTCAAAATTATTGGGAGGGCCCAAACACATTTTATGCATGTTTATACACTGAAGTGCCAGAAAAACTGGTACAGGCGTGCGTATGCAAATAACGGAGCTTTGCAACCAATCAGCGTAACGCGATGCTGTCGGCAGCGCCTATATAAGACAAGAGATGTCTGGCAAAGCTGTTAGATCGGTTCTTGCCGCTACAATGGCAGGTTATCAAGATTTAAGTGATTTTGAACGTGGCGTTATAGTCGGCACAAGAGAGATGGGACATAGCATCTCCGAGATAGCGACAAAATTTGGATTTTCGCGTACGACCATTTCACGGATATACCGTGAATATCAGGAATCCGGTAAAACATCAAATCTCTGACAGTGGTGCGGCCGGAAAAAGACCTTGAAAAAATGGGACTTTCGACGACTGACGAGAATCGTTAAACGAGATAGACGTGCAACACTTCCTCAAATTGCCGCGGATTTCAATGCTGGGGCATCAACAAGTGTCAGCGTGCGAACTGTTCAACGAACCATCATTGATATGGGATTTCGGAGCCGAAGGCCCATTCGTGTACCATTGTTGACTGCACGGCACAAAGCTTTACGCCTCGTCTGGGCCCACCAACACCGCCATTGGACTGTTGATGACTGGAAACACGTTGCCTGGTCTGATGAGTCTCGTTTCCAATTGCATCAGGCGGATGGACGTGTACGGGTATGGAGACAACCTCATGAATCCATGGACCCTACATGTCAACAGGGGACTGTTCAAGCTGGTGGAGCTTCTGTGATGGTATGGGGCGTGTGCAGTTGGCGTGATATGGGACCCCTGATACGTCTAGAGACAACTCTGTGACAGGTACGTAAGCATCATGTCCGATCACCTACACCCATTCATGTCCATTGTGCATTCCGACGGACTTGGACAATTTCAGCATGATAATGCGACACCCCACACATCGAGAGTTGCTACCGAGTGGCTCCAGGAACACTCTTCTGACTTTAGACACTTCCATTGGCCACCTAAATCGCCAGACATGAACATTATCGAGCATATCTGGGATGCCTTGCAACGTGCTGTTCAGAAGAGATCTCCACCACCTCGCACCCCTACGGATTTGTGGACTGCCCTGCAGGATTCCTGGTGTGAATTGTCTCCAGGATACCTTCAGACATTAGTCGAGTCCATGCCACATCGTGTTGCGACACTTCTGTGTGCATGCGTGGACGAGGAGGCTACACGATATTAGGTAGGTGTACCAATTTTTCTGGCACTTCAGTGTACATTACAATATACAGTAAAACCTCCCAACAACGATGTCCGATATAACGATAAATCCCTCTACAACGATAATTTTTCTCGGTCCGTATAATAGTGTTGTAGAGAGGTTTTACTGTATAATGAACCCTCCCTATAATAATAACTCCCTCTACAAAGATAATTTTTCTCCGTCCGTATAATATTGTTGTTGAGAGGTTTTACTGTATGTAAAATTGCAATTTATTATATATCATTGGGAGGATTGGGCCCCACGGACACATATAACTTTACGCCTATGTAGTCAGCATTGAATTTGTGCATGTGGACAATCTCTATATGTTATGTGATGACTAATATATGAAATAAGATTGTAATGTTCTTAGTTTTTTCCTTTTTTTTTTTAAGGTCAAAATTAGGAAAAGGTGCAGCAGTTCGATACTGCATGTGAAGAGGGACAAAGTAAATAGATGAGAAAGGAATTTCTTGCAATCTTGATGTCCAAGAGAGGAGATACAATGAATACAAAAATTACTTACCTATAGCAGCAAAGTTATCTCAAGAAGCGAGTCAGTCGTTGGCCACACTGCATATCACTTCTTTTTTCTTCTGTCGCCAATCGCGCCAACTTCCTTTTCGGGTTTGAAACCGCGTCATCATCAGTAATAATCTGAGAGACCGGTCTGAATTTTTAAAAATCTTTTTTTTTAAGGTACTTACCTATGTATCAGCGTCTGTGATATAGGGGAAATATCAAGACCATAGCCAGAATTTAATTTTGGGGGATTTCAAAACATTTTACAGCATGCATCAAGATAATCGCAGCACGTAATGCTGTAACCAAGTCACGTTAAAAATTTAGTTTTGGGGAACTTGTCCCTAAGATCCCCATCCCCTCTGGATACGGGCATGGGGAATATGCTTTCTACGGCCGTTAGAAATGCCGGGAACATGTTTCCCGGAGTTTTTGTGTGTCATCTCCTCTACATGAATTCTGCAAAATATGAGCCAAAATGGTGTTGCTGCAGCATACGACAGACTCCCAAAACCTATCCCACCCAACAACAAAATGGCCCTGAGGACGCTACATCCAGAAGCTTCTTAATGAAAGCACACATATAAGGGGCATAATTACACTCCAAAAAACCATTCACTATATTTTGAGAGGTCAACATCAGTAAAAACTACTGAATCAACATTTCAATTATTCCGAAGTACTCAAGACTATCTGAATGGGCTGCGAGGCCGTAAAACCAAAAGGGGGGGTCTCTCCCCACTATCCCCTTCTCTGATACAGGTAAGAGGATTTTGTACAAAACTTGATTACAGTGATCTTTCTGGCAATGTTCCAAAAAACCAGCGAATGCTCTATCGACACTGTGACGAGCTCGCACGCATACCCAGTGAGCAGAAATCTCAGACCTATTTTAAGAGTACAGCATGAACTTTGGCGATATTCAAATCGCCTTGGCGACAAAGAAGTAATATGCAGTGTCCCCTAGTTGTTAATTCAACACAAAGACAACATAGCATATGATTGGCATTACCTATATCTAAGCAGTTAACCTCTTTGGAATCAACCATGTTAACTGCTTTTAAACTTTGGTGATCTGACAGGAACCAATCAGTTATAGTTTTGTGTAAGGTAATTTGATGTAGCATTACACAGATTAGATTTATAAGTAAATACAATTTTATAAAAGTAAGTAAGGTTACCTTACTTGTGCTTACAACGTTGTATTTACTTATAAATTAGTTATAATTTGTTTTATGATAATAAAGACAACTAAAGTTGTGGTATCTACAGTTCTGGTATCTACTGTTTTCAGAGGAATTCAAGCTTTTATTGCACATTCAGAGGAGCGATCGTCCCTCCCTCACCTTGATATGAGATTATATCACGGAAAATGGAATGAAAAGTACCAGAAACTTGGCTAAAAATAAGAATCTGAAACAAATCTCATCAAAACAAATTGATATTGTGTGCTATAGTATATAGTGAGCAAGATATAGTACACAGTCCATAGTGGGCAAAAAAAAGGTGCATATTCTATTGTACCATTAGAATTGAATCCACATTAATATTTACCTCTACAACCTGTAGACTCCAACGGGATGACATTGGCATAATGCAAAATGTTAAATATTAGGTATCACGTACCTTGTATTTTCTAATTGATGAATGTAACCCTAGAACTGCAATAAAATACAAACATGGGCTAGGAAATAGAAATAATCCAAAATATATCTTGGATAAAATTACAATTACGGATGCGGTCTATTTCCAAATTTAGATTGTCAGTAATAATCTGCCAAAAAATTATGAAAGCGAAATTGAAAGGGACAAGTGGGATAGCAGTAAAATTAATAACTTCTTTGATATCTTATTTTGATGGTTTATGAACTTGAAGGTTATTGGCGAGAGTTTAAATTTAGCAAGAAGCCAAAGCTGCAACTGCAATTAAACTCTTGTTTTGAACACGAATGGTCACCACAACATGGATAAATATGAGTCATTTTCAGTCCTTTTTGCACTATACAGCCCTCCGGCCATCTTTTGAAATGATGGACCCTCTAAGTTTTTCAATGCTAAGAAACTAATCTAATACACTAGTCTGCGAGACTGGACGTATTGTTGAATTGACATCAAATGGATATGAGTCAATGTTCTATGGTTAAAAACACATAGGATGCACTACAAGTATATAATAAGATACATAGGAAAAAAAAAATAATTACAAAAGCATTAGGAAAAAGCACAGAATAGGGTAACGCACACGTCTTTATTAATGCATTGAATAACTAGACAATTCTCATATATAATACATTAAGATATATAAACAGATTTAAGATAAGCTTTAAGTTTGAAAATATGTTAATGAAGACAATCAGTACATAGCACACACAATATCATTAACTAGTGCAGTTGTCTTTAATAATGCATCTCCCATTGAACGTCGATGCAATTTTAATTTTTTGTTTAAAAGGTTACAAAAATTTACAACATCCGTAATCAAAGTTTCCTCAACCTTTAAAAAAATAACTTTATCAAAAAGTTTCCACTGTACTTTCTGACAGTACAGACATATCTTGACTATTATGGACTTAGTCTGATAACTTCCTTATCAAGACGGAATTCTAGTTTGTACTCGAATCCAGTCTAGTTTTCAGGTGGAAGAGTATTGAAGACGTACTCGAGAGGCACAACTCAATTGATGTGCTTATGGTTCATATGGAGGTGGTTTGCTTGGGAGATTTTCAGGACTTTCCCTTGATTTCTGGAATGGATTTTCAATACCTCCACCATAATGAAACACAGACTGCTGTTGAATACCATATGCATTGAGATTGTTGGAATTTTGACTGATACGATAACCAGATGGATAAACAGATTCATATGGAGTAGCACATGGCTCCATACTGGATCTTTCCGGAGAATTTGAAATCCTTACGTTTCTTCTAGTGGAAAAAACAGCACAGCCCAACAATATTAAACTTAAGAGAAGACAAATGCAAATAATCACTATATATTCTTCAGAAATGTCTGGCAAAATACTATATTCCTCACATATTATCTTTGATTCATCGCTGGAATCTCCACAATTGTTGTGATCATCACAAACTAAAACGCTTTCTATGCATTTTCCATTACTGCAATGGAACTTCCCTTCGCATTCCTGTTTCTCAGTCGTGAAAGCTGTGACAGTGACGACAAACCCAAGCTCCAAATATTTACCGTATTTCCTTGGTTCTGTATGATAGAGAAGTGTCATTGATTTGTCATTACTGTAAGACAATTTTTCATAAAGGTCAAACTTGAATCGATACAGTTTAGTTGGACTGGATGGAGCAGAATGGTATACCTTCAAATAATCCCCATCTACATTCGATAAAGCACTTGGAATAAAGTCGATTTTGCGGACAGCTAGTGTAACGCCATAATCTGTAGGAGGATGTATGACAATTGTGCAGTTCTTATTTGGTTCATATGGTATAACGTCATTTGCTTCTAAAATAATGGCCACAGTAGAGTCCAGCTCGTACACTACTGTGTCATTTCCTAATCTGCATCTGTGGTCCACAAAGTGCACAGAATAGGTTGAATGGACTACTACTGTCACTGAAGACAAAAGCAGCAAAATTTTCACAACTAGAAACATGCTTCAATTTCTATTCAATATATTCAATGAAGTATTTTTCGGAACATTGACTCAGTACTTTCTCAGTAAAGGGTAAGAAAGTTGCAAGGGAATTATATTAAGATCTGATTGGAAATAAGATAACAAGGTAGGAGGGTACAAATTTACATCTGATTCATAAAAGGGTTTCTTCGTTGGTACTGCACATAAAACTAAGCATCCTTAATTTTCCCACAATCTCATGTGAATAAAACTGAGCGTTTCATTACAGAAATTTAAGATCAAAACCTCCCATCGCTTTTTCAAAACTGTGGTTGACGATTGAACATAGTTAAAAGTTTCGGATTCAAACAAGTTTTATTTTTCTTAACATGAACACAACACCGTTGCTCGCTTCCTTTAAAATACTGTATTTACACGAGAAATATTTTTAGCATAAATATAAACGCAATTTTTTGCTGATTAAAAAGCTCTTATACTTCCTGCAGAGCTTTAGAATTGCGTCATTCGTTGTTGCGCAACATTTGGAAACATAGCCACTAAACACCAGTTTTCCCAAAACTATCAACCGTAAACTTGGATTGATAGAAAGGAAACCGAGACGCAATTAAAATATGAGAATACATTTGACTTGACTTATTTGTGCACGGAAGATGACAATTTTAGCCGAAGATACACGAGTCGGTATATCTAATACAAAAGTAAACCAAGCAAAAGTTCCTTGATGCAATAGTGTGGAGTTTCAGAAAAAAAAAAAAGTGTAAAAGAGATGAATAAATAAATTACATCGTTCAAAAATTTATGGCGAAAAATATCGGCTAAAAAGCAAAGTTTATTATTAGGAAATATTTGAACAAAATGCTGCCCAGAAAGAGAAAATCCACTGCGGTGTTCATTGGAAATGAGGATTGGAAATATTTCATGAACTAACACAAGGATTTACAAACCACGCATCGCGGATTCGGCAACGCACGTTATAGAGTGTGTCTTTCACGAGCGTCGCGACGTTAACTAACATTTTATATAAAAATATTTGTAACATCATTCATATATTTCTGTATATCTGAAAGACTGACAATTTATGAAAGGTGAAGGGAATCGTGAGTCAAAATTATTTGAAAAGCCTTGAATCAAGGAATAAAAAAAAGGAAAAGAAAAGATAATTTCCGAGAAGAGAAATAAACTTATCTTACCCTTACCCTTCGCCTTGAAAAATAAACAGTCCATTTACTATTTGCGATGTGTTTCGACAAGTTATTTATAGAACGAAATAAACTTGTATACAACAAAATCAAAGAATTTCTACTTTAGTAAATCCCTTTAAAAAAGTTGTTTATAGCGGAAATAAACCTAATTTGAGAAGGAAAAAAGAAATGCTAGCGTGAGAAAACTTTCTCGACAAGCTGTTTATAACTCAAAAGGAACTTGATTAGAGAGAAAAAAAAAGGCGAAGAACTGCTAGTGCGAAATGTAAATAAGCTTTGATTTCATCATTCGAATCTTTCATTGAGGCCAAACATGCCTAAACACGATAGTCTAACGCCAAAGGCCATCGCCAATCGCATCAAAGCGAAAGGCCTGCAAAAACTGCGGTGGTATTGTCAAATGTGCCAGAAACAATGTCGCGATGAAAATGGTTTTAAGTGCCATACCATGTCCGAATCTCATCAACGACAGTTATTGCTTTTTGCCGAAAATCCAGACAAGTATATCGACCACTTCTCGCAGGAGTTCCTGGACACATTCATGGAACTGTTGAAAAGACGTTTTGGAACTAAACGGATTCACTCCAATCAAGTATACCAAGAATATATCGCCGACAGGAACCATCTACACATGAATTCTACACAATGGGAAACGCTTACCGAGTTTGTGAAGTGGTTGGGAAGAGAAGGACACTGTACCGTAGACCAAACGGAGAAGGGGTGGTTTATTACCTACATCGATCGAGATCCGGAAACAATTCAAAGGCAGGAAGCATTAGCGAAAAAGGAAAAGATGAGGTTAGATGACGAAGAGCGAATGGCTAAATTCCTCCAGAAGCAGGTTGAAAGAGGCAAAGAACAAAGCAAGATCCACCCAGAGACAACGTACACGGAATATCAAAAACGAAGTGAAGAAGAAAAAGTAGAATTTTCACTGAACTCTACTTTTAAAAAACCACTTCCGAAGGCCGTCCAAGATAATCCATTGATGAAAGGGCAATCTTCGAAAAATATTTCGAATGAAGGCTCAACTGGGAAAAGTAAAAAAACGAGTTCAACGAAACGGTCTCTCGATACACTCATGGAAGAAGAAGAACGTATAAAAGAAAAGCGAAATCGGAAAGATTACTGGTTAATGCCCGGCATTGTTGTCAAAATAATTACAGATCGGCTCGGAGACAAGTACTATAAGAAAAAGGCTGTCGTTCAAGAAGTAGTGGACTTGTATACAGGAGTTGTGAAAGTTATTGAATCAGGGGACATTGTAAAATTAGATCAGAAGCACTTAGAAACCGTTATTCCTGCCGTGGGTCGGCGTGTGCTTGTGGTGAATGGAGCATATAGGGGTTTGGAAGCAGTGTTGCAAGACATTAACCCAAAGCAATTTTGTGTTACTATTAGCATTTACTCTGGACCTTTACGAGGACGTAAAATTGACAAAGTACAGTATGAAGATATAAGCAAACTTCACGTGCAAACGTGATACTTTTATGTATTTAACACAGTAGAGTGTTGATCATCGGAAGCTTCTGCGACCAACTTTTCCTTAGAATCACAAACTTCCATAAAAAAGATTGGTAAAAAAATTGCTAAAATGTTAATGACCGGTTTCGTTATTTTATAAACAGTTTTACATTCTGATTTGCTGAGAGCATTATTGCTCTGTTCTACATCTGATGAACGTCTGATTCGAATTTTCGAGATTATCTCAACTGATTCATATAACCTGCCCCAGCTCTATGGGGCATGAACAAAAACAAATACTATATTTATTTCTTATGAAAATTATATGTATAACGAAATCGATCATAAATCTTTAAAGTATTGGTTGATCTCTCTTCATTTATGATAATGATAACCATTTTTTGTCTACCAAGAATTATTACGATAATTGACGTTCTACTTTATATCGTAAGTAACAAGTTTAAAGAAAAACAACAGGATTTTTTTAGTGTATTTTTATGGCATCATTACTATCTTTGATCTATAAAATCAGTTTTCTTACAGTTTTTGAAAAATTCTTTTGTATCTTTTTAAGGATTGGTGCAGCATAACCTCTTTGCAGTTCTTCAGCATAGAAATTAAACTTTTTTGATGATGTGTTGTCGAAGTTTCAGACAAAGTAGAAAATAATGTGCGGTAATAACATATTAATGTTGAGCTTATTAATGTCATAGCTTAAATTTTTATGGCACATTCACAGCATAAGTTAAACGTGATTAAACTGATCTAATTAACAATATATAAAAGGCACAGTATTAGAAATCTCATTATAGAGGGTTGGTTTACAAATGTAATTACCATTAAAATTTGGCATAGTTAACTATGCACCAAAATCCATTCAGTAATTTTGTATAGATTTGCATTTTCATAAACCTTTAATTTACAAACCAGAGATTTTTTCAAACTGGTGTTTTGATCCCAAAAAGTATTATATGAAACCAATAATAATTACCAATTATGTAATATAATTATACAGGTATCCCTTGATTTACACGATTAATTGGTTCCAAAAAAATAATTGCATAACGCAAATACGTGTAAAATGAGTTCATTTTAACATGGGTGAGATAGAGATTAGTTCCAGGAAAAAATGTGTAAATGACCATCAAAATGGAAATTTTAACGTTTTAATTTTTTTAAAAATTGTGATATTGCATAAATGAGTAAGTGCGATTGTGGAACACGAGGGATTTGATGTAAATTTGCAAGAATTTTGACATGTAATCAATCACCATCCACATACATATATATATATATAGGAATAATCACAGAATAATCTTAACGATGCCTGAGCTATGAAACATAAATGATTCTGCTAATAGCTGTATGATAATATGTGCTGTTCACATCCACATATTTGATTTGCCTAAAATAAGGAATTCGTATAGCATATTGTATATAGGGATGGGCAACCTATTTGTTGCTGGGAACTTTCTACGTAAAAAATTAATATCTAGCTACCGACAAAATTGACGTATTTTAACACTTTCATTCTGGAGTAATAAATGATGAGGATGGAGGTGAAGTATAATACCTAAATCATATTAATAATAGAATTGTACACTGTTGTGATATGCAGTCACAAAATAGAAGTTTTTATAAACATGGATATAAAGAGTTCTTTAAGTTGTAAAAATATTTTTATAAAACCCAAGTTATAAATATAGGTGCCCTAGAGCCATATGCATATTCAAAAAGTTCATAAAGGGGTTACAGTATTACAACTCCATGTATTCACATATATGCAAAATCTCATCAACCCATCTATGCATTGAAATTAACTTTTTAAATCAGATGCACAAATGCACTCAACTTAGGTGCACTTGAGTCACTATACTAGTTAGGTATAATACTAGTACACCTAACTAGTATAATACTAGTCAGGTGTACAAGTAACTGTAAACTTCCATCAATAAAAACAGGTAAAATGTAAGTGTAGCAACTATATTTAAGCATGTAAGCTACAACAAAATGCAACTTTTCAAAATAATTGAACATTCGTATGTAATAAAAAAAAATTCAAAGCAAATGCAGATACATTGAGAAAATTATATAAAATTATTCCGTAGGTCACTGTTCTTGAAAGAACTTAACAGTACTTAAACAGAAGTAGCCATAGTTTTGAATAATGAAGTGCACTGTGTGCAAGCAAGTTAAAAATTTACGTGTGCAGATAAAATTTCACAGTGCATCCGCTAATTTTGAACCTTGATGCATGCCAGTGCCTGAAACTGCCGCCCAATTGCTTGTTATACATATAAAAAACATACATTTTTAAGGGATATATTTATAAAAAGGATAACTGAACGTGTATAAAATGTTTGAGAGTTCGACAACATCACACACCACATCATGCAATGTTGTCAATTTACAAATACAGCCACCATCTGTCAAGTACTTGCTTTGAGATCAATCTGTCGGGCTATATCTTCTGTATTATGTAAGTACATTAACCCCACCTCATTAACAAGTATTTACCAGGCAAAAAAATTTATCCGTAAAAGGGATATTAATGTCTTTCGTTCAGAAATTCTATTAGACTCTACCTGAGGGTCCATGAAGAAAGATTTTACTGTACAAAAATATATTACCATATACATTATCTTTGCCTACTTTCCTAGGTTTTCACAACGATTTTATTTTTCTTGTGGAGATGTTAGCTTCGTAGCATGCACATGCGGTATCTAAAAAATACAATTGCTACTTTTTTGTAGTTTTTAGCGAATAGCTTCCTTGATGATTTTATTTATCGTAATAATGTTTCTCTAGTCACTATCACAACAATGTTTATAGACTAGTGATAAAACATGTTAAGGTATAGACCATTTCCCTGTCATTCATTCTTGGGAAAAAAAACAGAACGATGTCAGTATCACCGTAGAGTTTTCAAAATTGTTGGGGGGGGGTCCAAGCACACATTTTGTACATTTATACATTACAGTATATGTAAAATTGCAATTTATTTAACGTTATTGGGGGTGTTTGGACCCATGTAATTCCGCCTATGATGTCAGTTGTTTATTTGGTTCAATTTTTGGTATGGGTAATATAAAATACACTTTGTGTGTACTGTTGAATACATTAAATACTTTTTATATGAAATACCTTCCCTAAAATTAAATTTAAACTGCTTTTTTTTTTAAAAAATTTAATCCAAGACATTTGACATAATTTTAAAATATAATGTTACACGGTAGCCACAGAAAAGATTCTTATTCATGGCAACTGCTTAAAACAACCATGAAAACAATATTATCACATTAGTAACCATATGGATAAAAATATATTTCATTAAAAAATTATTAAACTAGTCCTGTTGCGGAAAACAAAAATCCAAAATGTTTTTCAAAAGCAAATGTATATGAGTGAGAATTTTTTAAAAAGGTAACTTCTATTAAAGTTGAGCCTTAAGTGGAATATTTCTTTTGAAGGTATGTCTTAAGATTTTCAAATTAGGATTTTTGATCAAGGGCATTAGGAATACTTGCTAAGACTTTTTTGTGTTTGCAAAATATCTTCATTAAGGGCTTTGTATAATTTGAGTTCAATTTTCTCCTATACTTGTTGCTTTAAAATTTACATTTGTGGATGGACCTTTATAAAAAAAAAAATTTTTTTTTTAAATACACGGACAAAAATTTAGACGTGAAGAAAACTATGAACCCAGAGAGTTTAAAGCTGATTATCTAAATCACTAACTTTACATTCTAATTTCCGACCTTGGAAAGGTTTGTTTACGTTTTGGAAACCGGTTTTACCTTCTCTCCTCGTATATTTTACAGATTACAGAAATTCTGCAAACCTGTTTTGCAACAACTACTGTTTGTTAGGTTATGTAGTAATTGACAACTAGTTCGTGCAAAATAAAGTAAAAAATGTGTGAAATACTAATAGAATATCAAAATTGATAAAATGCTGTATAACGATTTTCCTAAATATGTATTACAAACTAACTAACCCATAATTTTAGTTTTATATCGCTTCTCTTCGAAAATCTGCTTACACTTGCCTTGGCCTTTGGGGTGTGATTTTAATTAAGGGCTAGGATTTGAGAGATTAAAACCAGAGTTACAGCTGCATTTAGGTTTGCTGGAGATCCCAAGAGGAGTGAAAGCCAACCCAGGAAGGAAAAACGGGAGGTTACGGGCTCGACAAAGCGCGGCGAACCGGCCTCAAGAAAGAGTTTAAGTATTACGTAAGCAATATTTCGGCCCATTTCAACCCCCCCCCCCTTTCCCCAAAGGTACTTACGTAATACTTGAACTCTTCCCAAGAGAACCTACTAGAAAAAGTTTCCTACTCATCATATGCCAAAAATTAATGGCCAGTGGGGATCAGATTTGTAGAGCACTTTTTAAAAAAAAAAAGTTTTCTTTCTTACCTGAAAGCTTCTTTTCGTGCATGAGTGAATATTTCTCTAGCCATAACCATAGCATCGCCAGTATACGTATATCCTCCCGCATAATCCACTTCTACTAGTTCACCAAGGAATGTGCACATGTTTTTGCCAAAGGGGTCTTCAATGTAATTTATGTGCTGCCTGCAAACGCTGCCAAAGGTCACTACATCAGCACGGGTGTCCTTTTCAGAAAGGGACAACAGCCTAGCTGTCATTTCTGTAAAATGAATCACTCCAGGGAAATTTCCAACTCCTATGCTGCCGGATTCATCCAACACGAACACCAGTTCATTTGGAGTTGTGGCGTAAGTTTCAAGAAGTCCTACAAAGCGTTTAAGGTCAGGGTCCTCTTCATACTGAGCATTACATGTAATAGTAAACCATAGCAGTACTGCAAACACCAATGTCTGACACTTCGTTGAAGATGCACGGATTTTCGGCATGGTTTTCCCGCGTAAAATGCGTGTCGCTTTCCCTACGCTCTTTAAATGAACAGTCGTGGGGCTTAATGTAAAGCTAGGATATTTAGGAACCCTCCCTGCGTCGTCGTGTTTTAGAGCACGTGCTCCTGAGCACATATATCCATCCGCAAGTGATTTTCGTTTTCCATTGACGACTAAAGTTCTGGAGAACAGTTCCTTCCTTGTCAATTTTTAATTGGAATAAAAAAAGAAGTAAAAATTCGCAACGTTAGCGGAAATGTGTTCTCACCCGGCGCAGCAATGTCTGGGGACTTGCTCCATATTTCCATTTGGTATTTTTTTTTTAACCTTGGACAGCACAGATAATAAACGAACAGTTATCTCTGTGTTGAAGTTTGATTATTGAATTTTCAGACCGAAAGACTTGCTTTTACGAAATAGTCCGTTTATGAATTGATAAGTAACGTTGCCTCTCGCGTGTCCGTACTGCCCGTAAAAGTCCTGTATTTTTTATTTATTTGTTTATTTTATTTTATTTATTTATTTATTTTTAGAAAACTAGTCAAATTATGTTCTTCAATTCGATACAATATTTACTTCAGTAATTTCTTAATTTGAGCACCGGCTGGGCTTTAGCTCCGCCTAATTATCATGGAATTCCTAATTCATCATCTAATACCTAATTCATCATCCTAATTCATCATGGAAGAGCGCCAAAGGCACTCCTCAAAGATTTTCATAAGAAATCATACCTCTTCAATTTTTTTAAATTTGCAAAACAAATTTGAAATATGTACACTTTAAAAATGAAATAAAATGAAAAAGTTTAATTCTTAGTTCTCTCAAATGTGAACTATCCTTCTGACCTTTGACCAGTGGCGTACTTATAACCCCCAGCAAGGCGTGGGGGCCCCCTGTTATCTTCCATAAAATTTATAACTAGAAAAATAATATCATAGTATTCAGTTAATGAAAATACTTTTTTTTAATCTTTAGGTAAAATATAAAATAAAATGAACGGTTTCCAACTGTGGCAAACTTATTACGCGTATTTACTTTAGCTGATTTTATTGCCTTTAAAATTGAACTCAACATCCGAAAATTACAAAATCTAGACGAGTTTTGAAGCTATACGCTTTGCGTCAGAACCCTACGTCATGAAACGGTGACTAATAAACATGTGTTCTGTTTAAAATATTGGAATGCGTCGCTGGTAAATTTCTTATAGAAGACACAACACTATTATGTATTATATATCTATATAATTTTTTCATATATGCATATATAAATTAATTTTCGTAAAGGTCCCTAAAAATTTTGCATAAAGTAGATTTTCATTAATACCGCCGTTGGGGATCCGTCTCCAATGTTGGCATTAAGCTCCATATCCCCCTCCACTTCAAACAAAATGCTCATACTGGTATATTGTCCTCAATATTTTTTATGTCGGCGCCAATGTATCCCTGTTAATAAGTCATCAACCAAATAAAATACACCGACTTTATACGTAATAACTTTCAGATTTATACTTTTGCGTTTCATATTACGTATTTGATATTTTAATTTTATCATAATTTATATTGGTATCCTATTTTTCTTAATTTTTAGGGGTTCAAGTGCTTATGTGCACCACAGGACGAGCTGCCATCTAGACGCATTACTTAATAAGCCTTATATTTAGGGACAACTAGAGTCACTTTCTTTTCAGCGCTCTTGAGTCGCTTCTTTTTCTTTTTTTTTTTTTTTTTTTGGTACATATAATCATATTTTCTATGAAATGGGTTTCCCCCACTTTCTCCTGAAAATATACCTGAAGTTGCCCCTAAACTCCACTTCCCCTTCTTACAGCTATATATGCAAGAGAAGTGTCGCCCATTACGTGTTACTTCCTCTGCCTAGCACCTGTGCATACAAGAAAAGTGTCGCCTCTACGCGCTACTTCTCCTGCAGAAAAATACAAAAATTGAATTTTATAATTCATCATATTTCTTAAACGATTTTTTTTACACCAGTGGATAGGCTGCGAAATTTTGTACATTTACGAAATTACGCTATCATGATTTGTTCAGAAATTATAGCCGAAAAACTAAAATATGGCCGATTTTCGAAGGGCGGGTTCACCCCCTAAAAATATTTTTAGCTGATAAAAAAATGTGTATCCAATGTTTTGGGACCCTCTACAAATCCACTAAATTTCATTAAAACCCGTGGGGAACACACCGGTTGCTTTTCTTGTAAGCGCTACTTCCCGTGCGGAAAAAAAAGCAAAAAACGGATATTTAATTTTATAACTCATTATATTTTTATACTTTTTTTTTACACTGATTGATAGGTTGCGAAATTTTGTACCGTTACGAAATTACTCTATCATGATTTGTTCAAAAGTTATAGCCGAAAAACAAAAATCTGGCCGATTTCCGAAGGGCGAGTTCACCCTTAACATATTTTTTTGCCGATAAAAAAAAATACGTATTCGATATTTTGACCTCCTCTACAAATACACCAAATTTTATTAGAATTGAAGGGGAACATATGGGTTAGTTTCCTTGTTAATGTTGAACGATGCTATCAACATACCTCAAATTAATTTATTTTATAATTATGTTCAAAGATTATATAATTTCTTTAGCTAGAGCATTAAAATATGGGAACTTTTGGAAAATATAGAAAACGTTAAGCAACAAATTCTAACTTTGAAGAGATTATATCCAACTCGATGGTCATCAAGCCATGATGCTCTTTTTGCTATTCGCTTTAGATACGCGAATATTATGAAAGCTTTAATTTACTCCATTATAACGTCAAAAAAAAAAAGAAAAAGAAGGAAAGAAAGAAACGGATCTATTGTCATAAAAAATATATGGAAATGTATAAATTTCTCTTACATACCATAATTCAAGCAAAAATATTAGAAACAACAAATTTAGTATCTAAGGTTCTTCAATCGCCAGGCGAAAACCTAATTAAAGCAACCGAAATGTTAGGTGAAGCTGCAAAAAATTTAACAAATTATTGGAATTGTTTCTGTAAAACAAAAGAAACCGCCAAAACCATAGCATGGCTTCCTGTTGGGGCCATGTCAATTTTCGAAAAAATGACAAATTCATAGTAAAAGACGTTTTGGTGAATTAAGTAAAGACTCGCGTCTTAATGATCAGGAGCAATCTTTTAAAATGAACGTACTTTATACAAACGTAGATATTATTGTCTCTCAAATCTATAACCCGTTCACTAGCATGAAAGGCACTTTACTTAAATTTGAGTGCTTGTATCCTTTAAATTTTGTTAAAAAAATGACGATGAATTGCAGAGTTCTGCAAAATATCTTGCTAAAGAACTCTCTGCTGACATTTCCTCCGAATTTCCCCAAAAATTACTTTTAATGAGAAATGTTCTTAAAACAGATATATTAAAAATGCAAAACGGATTTATTAAAGACTTAGCTGAGCTTTTGTGTGATTATTAAAAATACATTCTATACTCAGTATTCCAGATGTTTCAACTGCACTGAAAATTTTTTAACTCTTTCCGTAACATTGGCGAGTGTAGAGCGATCGTTTTCGAAACTCAAATTAATAAAAAACTATATTCAAAGTTCAATGACACAAAAACGACTATCCGCGTTAAGTGATATAAGCAGTGACGTTAATCGGGCTCGGAAAATATACGAAGATTCTTTAATAGAGGAGTTTGATGAAAAAATAAAAGGAAAATTATATACAAGACTATGGATACCACATTATATACAGTATACACAGTGGCTCTGTTTGCAGAATAACTCGCTCGCACTGGCGCACCCATGTAAGGGGCCCGGGGCCTCTTTGGGCTAACAAAGAAAAAAGATTATTACGTCAACAGAGACTGAAATTATTTTTTTAAAAGTAGCAAAATTGAAAGCAGTGACGACCCCAACAACATTTTCCTGAACTTTGCTGACATTGATGAAATTGCTGTTAAGGCAAGCAATAGTAGTGGATAGGCAGGGGCTGTTTTCAAACGCTTTTCAGGAGGTAAAGATGGATCAAAACACAATATCAAACACAGTTGAAGTGGAAATTCTGACTGCAGATATTTCTAATTATGTGAAGAAATCTAACCTCACTGATGAAGATAGGATAACAGTGCTAAAAAGTCTTTGGGAACCATATGCAAATTGAAATTTTCCCACGGCTGTCGCTAGTGCTGTATAAAGTCTAGGAAAATCTCACCACAGTCTGAAGTTCCACTCATCTGAACTCGGTAAGTATAGATATCTAGCTTACCCAACGGTAGAAGACAGTTCCTATAGCAAAGTTTTCATTCATCGATGTTCTCTTTTCACCTCATTAAGTCTGTTTAAGATTGACACAAGCCACACATCAACTTGTTTCAAAAGAATTTAATAATTGGAAGAAAATGCCATTGAAGAAGTTCAGCCAACATAGAACTTTTCTCTATCATAAGGATTCAATTCACAAAGCCGATGAGTTTTTAAAGGTCGCAAAAGGAAAAAAGGCTTCCGTAGATCAAGTAGTGGACAGAGGGCAAGCAAAAGCAAGTTTTGCAGAATAGGGTTATTCTTAAACCTATTATCAAAACGGTAATTTTTTTGTGGAGAACAACGGCTGGCCATTGTAAAATTGTACGAACATAATCTAGTACTACTTCTAATAATTCAAGTATCTTGCACTGTAGAATTATTAGTAACTTAATAATGATAAATTAATAAAAAAAAATTGTAATTGATATGGAACCTGGCCACTTTATCCACCAAAAATTCCTTGCACCACTGGGCCCCCCATGGGAATATTCTGGGTGCGCCACTGTTCAATAGTAGTACTCCTAAAAATATATTGCCACTGATATATCTGTGGTCACAGGAAATAGGTGGTTACATCAAAAAATGGCAAAAATAAGTGCACTGTGATTTCAGTGCATAAGGTTTCGGCAAATTAGTTATTCTTCAAACCATTAAATTTAGAAAGTTATTTAAGTCACATTGATGTCAACCACATTTATTTTTTTTCAAAAATTGTATATACAAAAAAAAGTTCTAAGGTGCAAAAGTACCGCCCTGAAAAATTGAGATTTTATACTTAACCAGTTATTGTGACCAAATATATGCCACAAACAATGCTGAATCGAAGAATGGCGGCAATGAAGACTTAGCTATCGATCCATTACCATCTTATATAAATAATGGCATTAGAATATTACGGAAATATACGAAATATTCACATTAAAATATCTACATGACATATAATATACGTAAATGATAATATTCGTTTTCGCTTGTCTGTCGGGCTTTTTTTTTTAATAACTCGGATATAACGAGTGAAAGTGCCGGTTCCTTCATACTCGCTATAAACAGGTTTGATCGAATTTCCAAAATATGGAGATAAGTTTAAAATATTGGAATATCATTTCAATCCCTAGTTAAGAATAGAGATGGCAATATTTGAAAGCATATCGATATGCAATAGGACCCCCTTACATTGAGCACAGATATATTAAACTTCAGATATATAATGGAAGTTTTCCTTCGTCTCTAGAACTTCGCAATATTCATTAGCCGATATGGGTATATAGAAGTCCGGATACATCAATATTTTTTACGGCTTCCCTTAGCTTCATTGTAAGCGAGTTCGATTATATTTGTCACATGATATATTATAATTCAATAGTATTATATTAGTATAGCATTTAACAATAAATATGACAAATATAATTATCATTTAATAATTAATATATACGCATTGTCATTCGACGAATTTTATTATATGGGTAATATTTTCAATCAACTTGTCAGTTTTATACAGCAGGTTGTCCAACATGCGGCCCGCTGATAACTGTTTGGAATAAAAATATTTTCTCAAAACAAACTTTTTAGATTTTTTTTTTTTCAAATACGGAAAAATCGCCCGAACAGCAGGGGTAATCACTTTTCCTGTTGAAAGCGAACGAACACATAACTAAAAGACTCTGAGGTGGGTTTTTTTTTGTTTTTTTTTAAAAACTCGCTGAAACCGCTGGCTCGCAAGATCCGTGAAAATTCTTTAAGTGGCCCGCTACCCAAAAAGGTTGGACAACCCTTTAATAGAAGAATCAGCTTCAATTTTTCTTTTTTTCAGTGTTACGAACTTGTCGATTTTGGGGAGCAGAGAAGAATGCTGATTTCAGTGACAGAAACCACTAACTAAAGCTGTTTGCAAAAAGGCCAGCACATAAGAACAACGACACCGACAACGTTTCTGTAGTAGGAGACAATGAGGCAATAGCCCTAGTTCTTGTCCAGTCACTATTGAAGTGAACTTACAGACTAACTACAGTGAAAATCGGTTATAACGACCTCCAAGGGACCGTGAAAATTCGGTCGTTATAACCGATAGTCGTTATAAAGGATGTCTTTTTAAAATCATGGTAGCCTATAGCAATGCCCTGTAGAGTTTTATAAATTATTTTGATAGTAAA